>CM046666.1:3782500-3923568 GCA_025594165.1 Tamias sibiricus
TTAACTTTCTTGTCATATTGTTTTAAAGTGGGAGTCAATACACTTTCTCTTAAAGGCCCATAGTAAATATTTTAGGCTTTGTAAGTCTTTCAGTCTTTGTGAGCCATTCATCCGTCACCACTACTCAACACTGCTGTTATAGTGAAAAAGCAATGATAGGATACATACCTGAATGAGCATGGCTGTGTGCCAATAAAAACGTATGGACACTGAATCTGGATTTCATATAATTATACCTATTGCAAAGTACATTCTTTTCCCAACTATCTTAAATATTTGCTGATACTTGGTCTATCTCATCATCCCTTTTCATGGCCTTTGTCAACAAGTGTAATAATTATTCACTTATTTGTCTGGCTTCCACCCTGGAATATAACTCAGGAAAGCTTATTCACCACTTAATCCCAGTGCCTAGAACAGTGCCTGATTCACAGCAGACAATTAATATGCACTGAATGAGCAAACACATGGGCAATAGCTCATTTCCTGCAGTCTTACTGGGCTAGATCTGCTGCAGCTCTCTCACTACATTAACACAGTAAAACCACAGGGCGGGCTGGGGTGGTGGCTCAGCGGCAGAGCACTCGCCTCGCACGTGCGCAGCCCAGGTTCAATCCTCAGCACCACGTAAACATAAATGCATTGCATTGTGTACAACTAAAGTAAATAAATAAATATTAAAAAAAAACAAAAAAACAAAAAAACAACACAGGGCTACCCCACTCCTGCTCAAGTGCTTGCTAATTTGTAGCTATGGTAATACACATGCATATGTTAAAATTATAGGATAATGGAATGAGGAGGATCTCCAAATAGCATGTGGTCCAAGCCCCTTATTAATGAGGTCACTAAGACCCAAAGATATGAAGAGCTTTGCCCATGATCAGAACATTTATCAGTGCAGGGTAGGCCAGCACACTAGATCTTCCCTTTGCCTTTTCTGAGACAATGCAACTGACAATCCAGGTTGTGTCAACCACAGCTTCCGGTGTATATTTTTCTTCCAACATACTCAATACAGAGTTTGACACCTATGCAACTCCTACACAAGGAAACAGGAGGTCCTAGATACTACTTGGCAAAGGAAAAGAGAGAATATTTTTAGTGGAGGTATCTTAGCAGGATTCTTCATGCCTTACCTGCAGGAGCTCCCTGGTGGGCTGCTGCTGCTTCTCTTCTAGCTGGGCAATCAGGCTACTAAGATGGGAGATGTTGCACGAGAACTGGGTGATGGCACCATTGATACTGTTGTAGATAGCCAAGTCTAGTTCCTCAAGGCGGGCCAGGAGGCGATACTCATGCTCCTTCAAGGAGTGATACAATTGCTCAAACTCCCAAACAATCTTCTCCCTCTCCATCTGGGTCAGGCTCTGTGTAGACAATAGGCAAGCGCAGTGAAGAGGAAAGGCTCATTTCTAGAACTCTTCACAACTGTCCCCTGATGACTCACCCCAAGTCTATCAGCTTATCTAAGGATACTAAAACTTATTATTTCACTGTGTTCACTTACTCATTATTTATGGTCTTTACTGTCCAGACACATAATAGCCAGGAACTGAGTTTTCCCAGTGGTAATTAAAGTACAGTTCCTGCTCTCACGTGCTACACATAGTCATGGAAGGGTAAAGACAGCTGTGGAAGGAGGTGACACAGTCTTCACAGAAACAGTGTTCACACAGGATCTTGTAGACGGAACAGGAATTCACCAAGTGAGCAAGAGGAGGGTTTTCTAGGCAGAAGAAATAGCACAGGCAAAAAAGTAGGGAGAGAAGGCTAATGGTTCTGTCTGGCTGGGAGTATAATAGTGCGGAGCAAAGAGGTCAGAAAAGTTAAAAAGAGACAAGAACATACCACCCCTGGCAGGCTAAGGAGGAAGGAATTTGTTGCAATTGAGAGCCATGGAAGATTGTTACACAGAGAAATGACACAATCAGATATGTGTCCTATGGAGGACAGTTTGAAACAAACACAATTTCCTTGGGCCCTTCATACATAAACCCATGTCCTCTATATTTGGCTTTTAGGGGTGTTCCCAAACTGCCCTGTCTCACAGAGCTTGAGGTTTCCCCTGGTTCCCTCTTGTGGCTGACTTGTCACTTGACTCTGTCCTTCCTTCTCTATTCCCATGTCCTACTGTTAGGACACTATTATCATTTTGTTCTAAATCAGGGGTCAGCAAATAGCTCCAAAGGAATCAAGTAATGTTTTATTAGAATCCAGCTATAGCCATTCACTTATGTATCAGATATGGCTGTTTTGAGATAAAATGGCAGAGGTGATAATTGTGACATAGTCCGTGTAGCTAAAAATATATTTACTATTTGGCTCTTTATGGAAAGTCTAAAAACACCTGTTCTAAATTCACCTGTTCCCAAGAACATTCCTCCAACAACTGTTCCTCTACCCACCCTTTTTAGGCACATATTCACTGTGCAACTTAATAATGTGCACATACCTGGGTTTATAAATTCTTTTCATACTCATAACTCTTTTCAGCTGGATAAGTCTTTCAAAGACATAAACCATTCAATAAATCTTAAAAACAGTAAATAAAAGCTGAAAGAAACCTTAAAGATCAAATAATTCAGTGTTTCTCAAAGAAGTTGCTTTTGGTAGGAATAATTCTGCCTAGCACTGGACTGTTTCTTGTAAAGACATTTACCATCCCCGTCTTATACCCACACACCATTGTAGGGACAGTACTACCTTGCTGGAAAATCACAAGTCTAGTACAACAGACCCATTTCATAGATGAGAAAACTAAGGCCCAGAGAGGTGGTGTCTCTCTATTCATCTAAACAATTGGCTAATGTCAGAGCCAATAAATATGTCCAGGCACCCTGACTCTCAGAGACAGACTCTCACTTTTGACAATCTTGCCACAGAAGACATTATAATCATTTCAGTCTACTCAATTTCACCAAGATATTTTATCCATCAGACATATTTTCAATCAAGGGGAGCTGAAGTCTCAGTGGATTGTGGGAAGAGTATGTAGTAGGATCTAAGGACACCAAAGGAATGAGTTCCCTAGCCAGAAGTTCTTTACTATATCCTGATCAGGACTAACAAAATTTCTCATAAGATTAGCTTAAACACTACTAGTCTAGAAATTTGCTTTTCGGATGCAGATACCTTTACAGGGTAGAAACTTATTTCATTTATTGTTCAAAAATACATTTAAAGGGCTGAGGTTGTAGCTCAGTGATAGAGCACTTGCCTAGTATGTGTGAGGCACTGGGTTCGATTCTCAGCATCACATATAAATAAATAAAATAAAGGTCTATCAACAACTCAAATATGTTTAAAAAACATAAATTTAAACACTTGGGCAGTGGCTGTATATGTTATAAAAGTCTATATTTTTTGATTTTTAAAACAAAACTCCCAAATTCTTCTATCAGAATGAGCACATCAGCCACTTTTCAAGACCTTCAGAGACTGGAGCAAGAAAGCAGAGTGACAGAACAAAAAGTAACATCTCTTGGCAGAAGTAATATCTAAGAATTCCAACAATCCTTACCAAGAGTTCAGCTCGTGCCTGCTCCCCCTGTGCCCGGCGTCTCTTCTTTAAGTCTTTTACTCTTTTTAGATGGTCCAGTTGGTTCTGGATTTGTTCCTGAAGAAAGCAAAAGAGTTGGCAGTTTAAGATTAGGCAGCCTAGCTACTTTGCTTATCACAAATGGAACCCATAGTTTTGATGCCAAATCCCTGTTTAAAGCCTATCCTCAGACTACACTGCCATCCACTAGAGAAATGCCCAAAGCACAGGTGGCCACCACAGCTATGCTTTGGCAATTTGTGTTTCTTAAATACTGAATTACCCACCAGTCAGTCCCTAGAATGGTGCTGCATGGCTTTGTGGAAAGGTAACTAGACTAGGAAGGAGGTTTAAAGTTCAGTTATAGCTTTTCCACAGAGGCACAGAGAAAATGACATAACTTCTCTTATTTTCTTAATGGGTGACATAGGTAAACAACACCTTCCCAACATACTAAAGTTACCATGAGTGAGCTAAATGATATAGCTGGAAGTTCCATAAATGTTACAAGATTAATTATGCATGGATGCAGTCACATTTAAACAAGGACATAATTGTCTATATATCCCTGCAGTCCTCAAAGTACAAAAAAGACAAAACATCATGTATTCATTGAATATTACCTTATAACTATTTTTACGTTATACTGTATTTCCATGTGTTTAGCTGTACAATGTGTTTGTTCAACAGTTCACAAAGGGCTTTTTTAAGTCATATGATTTCACTTAATCTTCACAATAACTGTTACCTCCTGAGTCTGAGTGGCTAAATGATTTACTCAAGGAGTAAAGAACTCTGTTCTTTTCCATGGGCTTCTAACAGAAGGGTGAAGTGCTGGAGAAATACTCTAAACCAAGGTGTGGGCACTGCTTCATGTACACTGGCAATGTCCAAATGTGTTTTGTCTTGATATTATCGGGAAGCCGGTGGAATACGAGTGTGTCTCAGAAGCTTGTCGATGTATACGTGTTTTTACGCACATCTTTTATACTGTCAAGAGAGGGCCTTCACAGGCCATCTTTATGCACAAGGTGTGGGAGAGACAAGCATACAGGGAAAGGAGTGTGGGGGTGGGGAGACTTCTGTTTTCCTCACCAGCTACAGGTTTTCCTCCCAAATCTGAGTGCAGAGGCTCTATAGCGGACAGAGAGGAAATGACGGCTGTGAACTACACGTCCGGCTCAGCCATTTTCTGGGCGGAAAAAAGGGAAGCCCCTTTGGCTCTCCCCTCCCTTTGTCCGATTCGCGCTCCTACCCTTCCCCACTCTTCGCGCCGGCCCTCACCTTGAAGCCCTCCACCGCCTCCTCGAGCGGCAGCACACTGTGGCCGCGGTGCTCGCGGGAGCGGTCGCACACCACGCAGATGGGCATCTGGTCCTCCTCGCAGTACAGCTTCAGGGGCTCGCGGTGCTTTTCACACACGCCCATCTCGCCGCCGGGCCCTGACGGTCGCTCGGTGCGCAGCTGCTTCACTAACTGGGTCACGTTGGCTAGATGCCGGTTGGGCCGCATATGCCGTTGCGGGAAGGTCTCTCGGCACTGCGGGCACGACACGTTAGTCTCCGCTGCGCCCCAGCAGCGGGCGAGGCACGCGCAACAGATGTTGTGGCCACAATCGAGCATCATGGGCTCGACGAAGTATTGCAGACACACGGGGCAAGTGGTCTCCTGCTGTAGGCACTCGGCCACGCTCCCGGAGGCCATAGCGCGGGCCCGCGGGGGCGCTCGGGCATGGGCCCGGGCGCCGAGCTCTGCGCGGAGCCCCACTCTCCTGTGCTCTCTCCGGTTCTTTGCTCCTAGGCGGCGCGGAGAGGCAAGCCGAACGGACCGAGGGCGGCGCCTCTCGAGCCCAGATTCCAGACGAGCCCGCGCGCAGGAGTCTCGGGATGGCCAGGCCTTTTCTCGAGCGGTTGTGCCCCACCGAGTGAGCGTAGGAATACTACCGCCCCACAAAGCCCTATAGCTAAGCTGGGGGCCAGGAAGCGGGAGCCGGTGCTCAAGCTCTCAGGGCCAGGTGCGCCGGGCGCGTAAGACAACGTGGCCGCGTCCGAGCCGATCCCAGCGGCCGCGTCTGCCCCACCCCGGCGCGAGCGGAAGAGGCGGCCCGGCGGGGCGGGGCTTAGCCCGCGCCTCCAGCTTCCCTCCAGATTCCGTGGCCTCTGGGCTTGCCTGTTTCCTCCTGCAGACAACTGAGAGGCCCAGCCACCTGCTCTTGAGTGGAACGCGCCAGAACTGGAACCTCCAAGATCGGTCACAGTAGCAGGTGGTGTCTGCTGTGCACAGCGGCTACAGACTATCCTCTGCCAGCACAGTCCGGGCCTACCTCCAAGATTCCGCGGCTGCCGAGCTTGGACCCCTTGTCTTTTGTTGGGTTTCCTTTTAGTGCCCAGGCCTCGGTCCCTGTAAAAGAAAGATGGCTTTGTGTAGGCAATGAGAAGCTTAGACTTCTGGCCTCCCCGTGAGGCCCAGAGGATGGGGATAGCAGATAAGCCCCACCCGGTAAGTGAGACAAGTTGGTAACACACCCAACTACAAGCACCAAGGATTCTTGGAAAAAGAAATATTAATTATCAGACAGTAATATTTCTGAGGGCAGAAACAGATCAGTGCATTTCTTCTATTCCCAGTCAAGTTGGTTTACTGTTCTAAGCCCCGGTTTCTTCTCCCTCGACGTAGGGATGGTAACTATATCCCCACAAGGAGGTAGACTTTGTTTTATTTTGAACTAGGAGGATGTTGATCCATTACTTCCGTAGAAATTACAATAAAATATCCAGTGCATTGGGTTGTTGTATTGAGTAGAAACTAAAAAATGCTCGTTTCTTTCTGAAGTATAGAAACATTGAAAATCTTGTGATTGTAGGGGTCTTGTAGTTCCGCAACATCCATTCTCTTATCCAGTAGATGTCCTACTCTTATATTGCCCCCCTCATCCCTGACTTGGTATTTCCTACTTTCCTTTGAGATTTTCTTAGTATTGTTCTTGTATCTGAGTAAGAGGAGCTTCTCCTTCTCAAACATCATTTAAGAAGATTCCACTCTGGTTCTCTTACCTATGGGGCAAGAAATCCAGGCACTGAATAGACTTGGCAACCCCAAGCCTACCTTTCCCTCTGAATCATACTCTTGAGTACCCAGTGTTGAAATCCCAGGTGCAGATTTCCCTAAAGCATTTCAGTAAAATGCTAGGCCACATCAAAGTCTTATCCTGGTTTGAAATTGGGCCACAACTGGAATTTGGAGGAATTAAAGGGTACTTCTACTCTGATTTACTTGGAAAAGAAGTAATAAAATGGCAAAACAGTGTATAAATATAAAAGGTACAGATGGTAGATAAGGTTATATATTATATTCTTATTTTAGGGTCGCAGGTCTGGAGTTTGACTTTGTTTTTCAGGATCGATTGTGTTATCTTAGCGCCTCATAACTTCTGGAGGCAGATGATCTGGAAGTAAGGAATTGAAGGACAAAATAGATTAATGGGATGGTGTGGGAGTAGAGGAAAGGGAAGATTTATATTCAGTAATCACTATTAGTCCCTTTTCTTAAATGATTACTGTCTTCCCTTCACCCTATAGATTTAACTGAATTATGATTTGCTCTATTGCTCAACTTGCCTGCTCATTTTATTTTTTGTTACTCTATCCTGACCTAAATTATTGAAACAATGTATCAGTTTGCAAAAGTTTTTGAAAGGAATTTGTAGCCAGATGAATGCAACCGTTTTTGTTACTTTTCTCTTTGTAGGCTTTTTCTCTAATCCATTTATGTATCATCCTTAAAAACTATAGTGCTTTTTTCATTCTTTCACTTCTTATTCAGAAATCTTCAAAATTCCCTTTTTATCTACAGAACATTGACTTAACCCTTTCATCTACTGGCTCTGTAAATAATGCATATGTATTAATAAAATGTTTAGTTTTAAAGTAAGTTTCTATTTGCTAACTTTCCTCAGTCTACCTTCTTTAAGGGGACCAATAATTTCTATTATTTTGGCTAAATCCAGAGAATCTTTGACAGCCTTCATTTTGACATCTCACAGGCATTTGACACTGTTGACCCCTCCCTCTTTTGGATCAGTCTTCCAAACAGCAAACTGAATAAGATACCATGAGGCAGAAGATATTTCTACTTCCTCTATCTCCTCTTATCTGCCCTTAGCCACAAGATACTTTTCAGAGTTAAGTCTCGAAAAATAATAGGAAAAACACAAGGCTACAACACACAATGTAAAAAATAAGCCAACAGGTTGATGGAACACAATAGGAAATTAGACAGAGACCAGAGACAGAGACCACAATATCAATAAGAGTTTAGTATGAGAGAAAGAAAAAATTGCAGATTGATGCTGTACATTGAGTAAATGATCTTGGAATGATTAACAAGCTGTTTGATAGAAAAAAAAACTCATCTCATTTGTTACACCAAAAATATATTTTAGATCAATTAAAAAAATTTTTTTTAAAGATCCAATTTAAAAATCAACCCATCAGGCTGGGGTAGCGACTCAGTGGTAGAGTGCTTGCCAAGCATGTGTGAGGCACTGGGTTGGGTCCCAGCACCACATAAAAATAAACAAAATAAAGGTATTGTGTCCATCTACAACTAAAATATATGTATATTTTAAAAAAACCAACCCATCAAAGTTCTAGGGGAAAAAGAAAACCTAATTTTTTTTTTCCTTTGATTACTGGGGATTGAACTCAGGGGTACTCGACCACTGAGCCACATCCCCAGTCCTATTTTGTATTTTATTTAGAGACAGGGTCTTGCTGAGTTGCATAGCACTTTGCTTTTGCTAAGGCTGGCTTTTGAACTCACAATCCTCCTACCTAAGTCTCCTGAGCTGGTGGGATTACCGGTGCGTGCCACTGTGCCTGCCTTCTGATTGATTTTTTTTTTAAATTAAAAAAAAAATAGCTTTATTTATTTATTTTTATGTGGTACTGAGGATTGAACCCAGTGCCTCCCACATGCTAAGCAAGTGCCCTACCCCTGAGCTACTATCCCAGCCCAACCTGATTGATTTTTTTAAAATTCTCTCTAAATGTGACCCCAATCCAGAAGCCACAAATGGATTTATTTGATTACATAAAATTAAAAATCAAATGACTTCTACATGAAAAAGTACCTCAAAATATTTGAATGCTAAAGGAGAACTGGGAAGATATTTTTAACAAGACCAGATGAATTTCCTTAAAAGACAAAATACTGCATGGGTTTTTTCTTTTTCTTTTTCTTTTCTTTTTTCCCCCTGTGAAAGTGCCAGCTATCCTGAGGAAAACATCAGAGGGAGCCAGCTACTGGGTTGTTCGATTAATCTTTCACCCCTATACTCAGGTCAGATGACCAATTTGCATGTCAGGACCACTACAGACCTCCACCAGAGTTTTCCCTGGCTTTGGCCTGCCCAGGCATTATTGATCATCTTTCAGGTCCTAAATAAATGGATAAAGAAACCATGGTGTGTATATATATATATATATATATATATATATATATATATATACTATAGAATATTACTCAGCCTTAAAAAAGAATGGAATTATGGCATTTGCAGGTAAATGGATGGAGCTAGAGAATATCATGTTAAGTGAAATAAGCCAATCTCAAAAACCAAAGGCCAAATATTTTCTCTGATATATGGATGCTAATCAATAATGGGTTGCAGGGGTGGGGGAGAATGGAGGAACTTTTGATTGAGCAGAAGAGAGTGAGGGGAGGGGAGGGGGTACAGGATTGGGGAGGATGGTGGAATGAAAGGGACATTATTACCCTATGTATATGTATGATTGCACAAATGATGTGACTCTGCATCACGCATAACCAGAGAAATGAAGTTGTGCTCCATTTGTGTAAAATGAGTTGAAATGCATTCTGCTATCATGTATAACTAATCAGAACAACAATAACAAAACAAAACAAAAAAAGACAAAATACTTCGGCAAATAAAAACAAAAAGGGAAGAAAAATGAGTAAAGTATATGAACGGATGGTTCAAGGTAAAAGAACAAATGGCCAATAAACCTTTGAATAGTGGTGATACTCCTTTTAAATATATAATGTTATCAAAGATGGGAGACCTTGACAATACTCAGTATTGTTAAGAATGTGGAAAGAAAGGAGGTGGGAGAGGATGGGGTTCACCTGATTGGACAGGGTGGTGTGGGGGAAAGGATAGGGCGATGGGAATGGGAAAGACAGTAGAATAAATCGACATAACTTACCTATGTTCATATATGAATACACGACCAGTGTAATTCCACATCGTGTACAACCATAAGAATGGGAAGTTATACTCCAGGTATATATGATATGTCAAAATATATTCTGCTGTCATGTATAACTAAAAACAATAAATTAAAAAGTTGAAAAAAATGTGAAAATAGAGATTACAGCACACTGTGGGACTATAAGTGGAAGGAACACCATTGAAAGCAATTTAAAAGTAGCTAAGTTTTTAAAAATGCACATGCTTTTTGAACCTTCTACTTCACTTTTCTTCCATCTTCACAGATGATTGTTTATACAAGTATTGTCCTTACAGCATAGTTTGGATTTGTAAAATACTGAAGCCTACACAAAAATACTTCGTTAGGGAACAAGTTAATGAAAATACTATACAGGCATACAATGGAGTACTATGCTTTAACTACAATGAATGAGTTAGATCAATATATACCAATATGGATGAAGGTCTGAAATTAATCTATTCATTCATTCAAGAAATGTTTATTGAGTATGCCAGTCACTGTATTAACTATGCCAGGCACTCTTCTAGTCTCTAGGACACTGGCTTGTTCTTCAGTGTTCTTCAAAGTTCTTGCTCCTGCAGTTACTTTTTAGAGGAAAAAATGGAAAATAAATAAGCCAAGACTCAAATATGAAATGACGTCATGAAGAGAAATGAGGCAGGATATGGAGGATAGAGAGTGATGGGGTGTTATTAGGTGATCAGGGAAGGTTTCTCTGATGAGTTCACTAAATGGCTACTGCAATTTCTTTCTTTCTTTTTTTTTTTTTTTTTTTTTGGTACCGGGGATTGAACTCAGGGGCACTCGACCACTGGGCCACATCCCCAGCCCTTTTTTGTATTTTATTAGAGACAGGGTCATCACTGAGTTACTAAGTGCCTCGCCATTGCTGAGGCTGGCTTTGAACTCGCAATCCTCTTGCCTCAGCCTCCCAAAGTGCTGGGATTACAGGCGTGCGCCACCACGCCCGGCTGGCTACTGTGATTTTGAGTCTCAAATCTGAATGTCAATGGCATTTATCTCAGAAAAATGAAAACATGTTCACACAAAAACCAGCACGAAGTGTTATTCATAACAGTCAAGCTTGGAAACAACTGAATATCCTTGAATAGTAAATGGTTATATAAACTATGGTATATTCATACCATGGAACACTAAAAGTGAATGAACTATTGAAACAACTTGAATGGATCTCAAGCAAATTATGCCAAGTGAAAAAAATCAATTTCAAAAGGTTATAATCTGAGGGCTGAGGATGTAGCTCAGTTGATAGAGTGCTTGCCTTGCATGCACATAGGTCCTGGTTTCAAATACCAGCACCACAAAAAAAGAAAAGAAAAGAAAAAAAAAGGTTACAATCTGTATTATTCCATTCATAGCAATCTTTCTTTCCTTTTTTTTCTTCTTCGTCTTTTTTTTAAATATTTATTTATTTGCTTTAGTTGTACACAATACAATGCATTTATGTTTACATGGTGTAAACATGAGGATTGAACCCTGGGCCGCGCACGTGCTAGGTGAATGCTCTGCCGCTGAGCCACAACCCCAGCACCTCTTTTTTTTTGACATGTCAAAATTATAGAGTTGGGAACAGACTAGTAGTTGCCAGGGTTTATAGAGAAGGAAAGGAAAGAAGTATCTGTGGCTTTAAAATGGTAGCACCAGAAAACCTTGCAATGAAACAGTTCTGTCTTGATTGTTGGTTATGTTATTTACACATGCAATAAAATTACATGAAACTAACCCCCAAACACATGAGTGCATATGAAAATGCTGAGAAATGAATATTAGTAGATTATATCCATGTCAATTTCCTGGTTGTGGCATATACCTGTAGTCCTAGTTACTCAGGAAGCTGAGGGAAGAAGATCTCTTGAGTTCAGAAGGTCAAGACCAGCTGGGCAACATAGTGAGACCCTGTCTCAAGGGGAAAAAAAAAAAGTTACCATTGGGAGAAAACTGGTGAAGGGTATATTAAATCTCTCTCTTTGCTGTTGGTGATTGAACTGGGGGAGCCTTATGTATGTACTCAACCACTGAGCTACATATCCAAGACCAATACCAGCTTTCTGACGCTATTTTGTGGTCAAATACCTGAGGTATCATGTCAGTTTCATTTTCGTTCTTAGAAACTTTCCTCTTTTAGACCTCCTTCTTTTTTGCCATATACTGATTATTATGTAGGTTGGCAGCTCAGCAGGCACCCTGAAACTTTTCTTTACCTCTCCATGTGTTATGCCTCTACTACTGATTTCACATTCTTTTTCTTAGTTTAACTCCATGTTTGATGCTGCATTCTCCAGTAGCTTCCTGAGAAAGAGCGAATGGGATGTAAAGTTTTCCTGAATCCTGGAAATGTCCATTCACATTTGATTGATAGTTATAACTGAGTTCAGAAATCTGGCTGTGGAAATTATTTTCCCTTATCAAAATGATTTGGAAGGCATTGCCTTACTCTCTGCCAGGCTTCAGTGTTGTGGAGAAAAGATGCTATTCTGACTCCTTATCATTTATATGCATCCTTTTTTGTTTTCTTTCTGGAAACTTTTAGGATTTTCATTTCTTTTTTTTTTTTTTTTTAATACTTTTTTAGTTGTCAATGGAACTTTATTTTACTTATTTATTTTATTTTTATTTATTTATATGTGGTGCTGAGAATTTATATGTGGTACTGAGAATCAAACCCAGTGCCCTACTCATGCCAGGTAAGCACTCTACCACTGAGCTATGACCCCAGCCCCTAGGATCTTCATTTCTAATGTTTTGTGATGACATGCCTCGAAGTGTAGCTTTTCCACATATTATTCAGGACATTTGGTAGACTTTAAATCTGTAGATTTGAGGTCTTTAGTTCTGAAAACTAATTTTTACATCATTTGTTGCTGCCTGAAGCGCTTGGAGCAACGGAGCCGCGGGGAAGAACTTCAGAAGCAAACTGGAGACAAACAGCTTTTTATTCTGATAACTTTTCTCTCTGGTTCTAACAACAACTAACTCACGCCAAACACACCACTAAAAAATGGCGCTGACCCGATCAGCAATTTCGGCCAAGTCACTCGAGATCCCGCAAAAAATCCCGTGAGACTACGGGTGGCGACAATGGCCAAATCTCCACGGCTCATAGTCAACTGCAATTCAAGTCAATCCCCAAACAGGGCTCCTGCATTTCCCCCTTTTTGTTTTAAAAGAGGTAATGCTCTAGGACGTCTATGTGCAACCAACATTCTTACCCGTCATCAGATAATCAAGGCTGTGCCCTTGACTCCTGTCTTAGGTTGATATGTCAGCCACATGAGACTGTCCCGTGCGACTGTGCCTGTCTTAGGTTGTCCCCCTCTGGGGATCTTACCCGTCATTGGCTAACCAGCCATCCAATGGAGCCCTTTAGGATCGACTATATATGATGACTAACAGCCGTCCAATTGTGAGGAGATGTTGCGGCTTTAAGGCAACAAGCCTTTTGGTGATGAGCCAAATTGCATAGCATATCAAATTGTTTAAACAAATCAGCTGCCCTAAGTTCCATCAAGTAACACACTGAATTCTCTAGACAAATACCCGCAAGGCATTGTCCCGTAAAGTCCCAAACAATGAAAGATCAAAATGTCCATTTGTTATAACATGTTGATGTAGGAGGCCCCATGCATGTAGAGCAGAGGCCACACTGTTGGTGAGGTTGTTTGATGTTTGAGCAGCAGACATCTTTTTTTATGTTTAGACAATGCCACCGGCAAATCTTCAGGGCCCGCTACCTAGAAACTCAAGCATCAATTATTAAAGGAAAGGCAGTGCTATTGCAGCACTGAGTCAAGAGGCAAGTTGTCAAACTACAAAATAGAATAATTAGATTAGAAAATTAAAGTTGATTTTTGTTCACACACATCGCTGGTTGAGCTTCTACAAACATAAGTTGGAAAAATATCATATTTAGAACAAAACAAAGAAAGACTGAGGGTAATTACTGCATTAAAGATAGATTAAAGAAAAGGTAAAGGCACTTTAGAGAAATAATTTGTTAGCTGGAACCCTTGAGTCTCTGTATACAGAGCAATCTTTTACCTGTTGAGATAATAGAAATTAATGAGCTATTAAACAAATGAAGTTAATAACAAATAAACAATCTTAAGTCAAAACACCAAAATATCAGGTTATATAGTACTAGTCATATTGTTTGCTAAAGAGAAGTCCCAGGGACACCTATAAATCAAAATTGAAAGTACCTTCATTTATAAAATTATTTACCTAAATTGAATACTCTTAACCTAAAATGAATTAAAGTTATTTGGATCCATATATATATATATATTTTCTTTTTCATAAGCGCTTTGTTCTATGTGACGTCACACTGGACAGACAAACAAACATACAAACATATATTTGTGATGTCACATTAACATGAAATGTAGACAAATGTACAGACATAAAGACATGTATAAAAAGAAAAAAAAATACAGTTGTGTGCACACTAAAGAGAGATCTCCTTGTCCCGGCCGGGAGAAATGACACTTAAGTTGTGAAATATTTTGAAGGACTCTTTTGAGGGAATCATTCTATACCTTCATCTTGGTCCTCTTGATTTTGTACCTTTTTTATTAATCTTGATTCTTCAATAACTTCATCTTGATCATTTTGATGTGGTACCTGTTTTATTAATCTAGATGGTATCCATATTGGAGAGGATTCGTCTTTTGGAAAAACACAAACAGATCCTCTTCCCCAAATTAATACTGGATCTGGACCCTTCCATGTACCTGAAAGAACATCCTTCCAGTAAACCAAAGGTTTATGTTGTTGGTGTGGATTCCAATGTCTGTCTCCAGCAGAATAACCATTAGAGTCTAAAGTTAAAAAATTTAAGGTAAACAGGGCAATCTGCCAATCTGTCCTTAGGACTTTTCCAATTTCCTTCTTTTTGTTTTAATAACATAATTTTCAGTGTTCGGTTTGCTCTTTCAATAATGCCCTGACCCTGAGGATTGTATGGGATGCCTGTTTTATGGGATATATTGAATTTTGCGCAAAACTCTTTGAAAGATGAGGACGTCTATGCGGGGCCATTATCTGTTTTAAGCATTTTGGGGATGCCCAATGCAGCAAAAGCTTGCAAACAATGAGATGTAACATCTTTAACTTTTTCTCCAGAATGTAAGGAAGCAAAAATCATGCCTGAACATGTATCTATGGTCACATGAATAAATCGCAATTTTCCAAAACTTGGCTCATGAGTAACATCCATCTGCCACAAATGATTGGGCATTAATCCTCTAGGGTTAACGTTGAAATGAGGATTGGGCAAATGTGTCATACAAGATTTACAATCTTTTACAATTGTTCTGGCTTGCTCTTTTGTGATTTTAAACCTACGTTGCAAGGTGGTGCTGTTGACATGAAACTGGGAGTGAAATAAAGTAGGCTTGTTGTAGCGCTGAAAGTATAAATACTGTTTTTGTAAGTTCATCAGCCTTTTGATTACCTTCATGGAGGGGACCAGGCAAATTAGTATGTGCTCTAATATGGCCTACGAATAGAGGTTCTTTTCTTGCCCACAAAAGTTTTTGTATTTGATAAAACAATTTAAAGGCTGGAGTATGAGGTGCTATTGGTCCTGCTAACTCTAATTTTGGGACGGCTTGTACAATATAGTGGCTATCTGAAAAAATGTTTACGGGCTGGTCCCTAAAATTTTCCAGAGCTCTTACCACAGCTTCCAGTTCCACTAGTTGAGCTGATTTGTGTGCAGTTATGTAAGTCATATTTTCTTTTTTAGTGACTACTGTAGCAGTACCATTTGAGGACCCATCTGTAAATACATTAAATGCCTTAGGAATAGGTTGATTTTTTATTACCTGTGGAAATATAATAGGATGATTAATACAAAAAGATAATATAGGGGACTTAGGAAGATGATTATCAAAATTTGCAGAAGTAGAGCATTTAGCTATAGCCCAATCATTATCATTGAAGCATAAGTATTCAATCTGTGATGATGAATAGGGAGTAATAATAGTAGCAGGGTGAATGCCAAATATTTTAGTAGAAGTCTTAAGTCCTTGAAGAATAAGTTTAGCCACCATGGAGGTATAAGATTCAATTATACTTTTAGGAGAGACGGGCAAATGTATCCATAATAAAGGCCCTTGTTGCCAAAATACTCCTGTGGGTGTATATTGTGAAGAAATAATAATCAACATCAGCGGTTGAGTTAAATCAAATCTATCACAATGAGCTCCTTCGATGGCTTTTTCTACTAACTTTAAAGCTTTCCTAGCATCAGGAGTCAATGTTCGTGGTGAAGATGGATCAGGGTCTCCGCGAAGGATGTCAAATAAAGGTTTTAGTTGGCCAGTAGTGAGATTTAGTGTAGGGCGAAGCCAATTAATGTCTCCCAGTAGTTTTTGGAAATCATTGAGGGTGGTCAAATGTTCTTTATTTATTAAAATTTTTTTGGGGTCTAACAAAAGTATCCATGATTTTAAATCCTAAATATAATATGGGAGATCTGGTTTGAACTTTTTCTTCTGCTATATATAATCCATATTTTTTTAAATTTTCTACCACATCACTGAATATATTAAATAAGATTTTTTGATTAGGGTGGGCCAATAAAATATCATCCATGTAATGTAGACACATGAGGTTTGGATATTTATTTTTAATGGGTTGGATAGCCTTGTCCACATATATTTGGCATATGGTGGGGCTATTAGCCATTCCCTGTGGTAAAACCTTCCATTGATATCTCTGATCAGGGCCATTATTGTTCATAGAAGGAACGGAAAAAGCAAACCTGGGGGCATCCAGAGGATGTAGGGGAATAGAAAAGAAGCAATCCTGCCGGGCGCAGTGGCGCACGCCTGTAATCCCAGCACTTTGGGAGGCTGAGGCAGGAGGATCGCGAGTTCAAAGCCAGCCTCAGCAATGGCGAGGCACTTAGCAACTCAGTGAGACCCCTGTCTCTAAATAAAATACAAAAATGGTCTGGGGATATGACCCAGTGGTCGAGTGCCCCTGAGTTCAATCCCCAGTACCACAAAAAAAAAAAAAAAAAAAAAAAAAAGAAAAGAAGCAATCCTTTATATCAAGAGTAATAAGATGGAAATTTTTTGGAATAGCTACGGGACTAGGAAGTCCAGGTTGAGTAGGCCCCATAACTTGCATGGTTTTATTGATTTGTCTAAGATCATGTAACAATCGCCATTTTCCTGACTTTTTCTTGATCACAAATATGGGGGAATTCCAGGGAGAAGTGGAAGGTTCTATATGACCTGCTTCTAATTGTTCCTGAACTAATTGGTGGGCCGCTTGTAATTTCTCTTTAGATAGGGGCCACTGAGGGACCCACACTGGCTTATCAGAAAGCCATGGTATTTTCAAAATTATTTTCTCAGTGGCCCCGAAAAAAAAATCTTTTTCCTTTATGACAATGATTACTTTTAGGGTTGAGATTACTCTGTACTTTTTGATAATGAGTTCTTTTATGGTTAAGATTACTCTGTAGGTTTTCACATTTAACATCTGCAGGCTTGGTTGCAAGGTGTACTCCCATTTGTTGCAAAATATCTCTTCCCCATAAAGTAACCGGTAGATTAGGTAAAACATAAGGCTGAAATGTTCCTTTATGGCCTTCATCATCCTCCCATTTTAAAATTACTGCACTTTTATCTGGGAGGTTATTATATCCCAAGCCTCTTAAACTGGTTGAAGCTTTTTGCAGAGGCCAGTGCTTGGGCCATTGGCGTAAATTAATAATGGAAGAGTCAGCTCCAGTATCTATTAATCCCTCCATTTCTATTCCTTGGATTTTTATTTTACACATAGGCCTCCTTGAACAGTCTTGAACCCAGCAAGCCATGGGACTTGAGTCAGTGGAACAAAATCCTCTATTGTTCCCTTCTTGAGGCATACCCATTTTAAATGAATTATGTAAATTGGGAAGGAGAAGCAACTGAGCAATTCTATCTCCTTGATTAACAGAAGTTATACTTTGGGGTGAGCTAAGCATTATTTTTATTTCCCCTTTGTAGTCTGAGTTTATTACACCTGGGGTCACTTGCAAACCTAATAAGCTTTTAGGACTACGCCCGATAATAAGTCCTACAGTCCCTGAGGGAAGAGGTCCCCTGACTCCTGTGGGAATCAGTTGAACCCCCATTTCAGGTGTTAACACTATTCGGGCGGTGGAACAGAGGTCTAATCCTGCATTTCCTCTTGTTCCTCTGGCGAGGGAGTGGATGGGTAGTAGGGATTGTGTCGGGGAAGCATCTGAGTGGATGCTTGAGGATACTCCTTCTGCAATGCCCCGTACATTTGTGGGCCCCGGGGTACTGGGCCCCGTGCCCCGTTTTTTGAATTCCTGAACAAAGGATTTCCATGGATGTCAAATTTTGAATAGCATTTATTGGCCCAATGATTTCCCTTTTTACACCTGGGGCAGCGGCCTGGGGCACGGTATGAGCTTGATCTTATTTCTCTTTTGGGATTTTGCCTAGAATTGCCTGATTGATTATGATAATTTTGCCTGGAATATCCTGATTGATTATAATATCTACGTTTAGCCTTTGTGAAATTTCGAGAGGAAGCACCTCTCATTGAGGCTGCAATCACATTTCCTGTGACAAAGGCGCCATTTATATCTTTACATAGTTGTATATATACGGAAAGATCCTTTTTAGTTCTCCATGGCCTGATGGCTGCTTGGCACCATTTATTTGCATTTTCATAAGCTAATTGAACAACTAATGGCATAGCTTGGTCAACATCTGCAAACACACTACCTGCAGTTCTCAAAAGTCGATCAGCAAAGTCGGCATACGGCTCATTAGGTCCTTGAATCACTTTTGACAAGCTACCTTGTAGATCCCCAGGTCCTTGTACAGTTTTCCATGCCTCTAAGGCAGCTGCATTTATCTGAGCATATATATCTGGGTCATAATCTGTTTGAGCCTGTAAGTCTGCGAATTGCCCTTCTCCTGTGAGCATGTCTATATTATAGTTTTCAAACCCTGCAGCCGCGTTTCTTTTAGCCGTTTCTATACAAAGTTCTTGGAATTGCGATCGCCAAACCAAGAATTGCCCCCCGCTTAATGTTGCTTTACATAGACTTTTCCAGTCTGAGGGGGTTAAGCTAAAGGTGTTAAGGGACTCCAGCATACTCAACGTGAAAGGAGCTTGGGGCCCATAAGTCATTACTGCCTCTTTGAGATTTTTTATTGTTTTGAAATCTACTGACTGATGGACACTCTGTCCATTTTTCTTTTCAAATGCTGGCGGTTCCCAATGTATCTGTGAGTTGTCCTCGAGAGCGCATAAGCGATCAGAAAGACTTTTTATTTCTGTTTCTAGGGTATGCAAATGCCTAGTAATACCCTTCATATTTTCTGTAATGGATTCCACCCATGGGGGAGTAGAGGACACAAGTGACTCCTCTGCCTGACGGACCTTTTTCTCGGTCTTTTTAAATTTCTTTTCCCTCATTTTCTCAGGATCACTTTTACTAGATTCCTCACCACTGCTAATTTCACTGACAGCAATATCCTGAGGCCCAGGTTCCAGTGAGAGCAAGTATCCTTCAGCTTTCGCCAATAACTCCCGAATAGCTTTAATAGCTTGGATTTTTGTCATTTTTGGGTCTTTTCTAATACTCTCTTTACTGGTCTCAGTTGGCCCAGTGGAATCTACACTTTTTTGATCACTTTCACTTTTGTCTATATACTCCTCACTGAGAACAGAGTCAGGTATATCAAGGAGTCTTTGCATAGCCTCTATCACTTGGGATTGAGTTATATTCGAACCCATCTTTAGAGACCTTTCAGTTCTTACCTGTCCGCTCCGAAGTTCCCCGTACGGGCCGCCACCTGTAGTCGCCTGAAGCGCTTGGAGCAACGGAGCCGCGGGAAGAACTTCAGAAGCAAACTGGAGACAAACAGCTTTTTATTCTGATAACTTTTCTCTCTGGTTCTAACAACAACTAACTCACGCCAAACACACCACTAAAAAATGGCGCTGACCCGATCAGCAATTTCGGCCAAGTCACTCGAGATCCCGCAACAAATCCCGTGAGACTACGGGTGGCGACAATGGCCAAATCTCCACGGCTCATAGTCAACTGCAATTCAAGTCAATCCCCAAACAGGGCTCCTGCAATCATTGTCTTTATCTCCTTTCCTTCATTTTCTCCTCTTTTCCTGGAGACCCCAGTAGTATAATGGTATGACCTTTTATTATATACTCTTATTTTCTTATTCTCTTCCATTTCTCATCCTTCACCCCTACTTTCTAAGATATTTCTACAACTTTATTTTGAAATTTAAAAAATAATTCTGCCATCACAATATTAATTTTAAGAGTTTCCCTTTGCCTTCTCTTGTTTCATTAATGCAATATCTTCTTTTTCCTCCCTGAGGATTTAATTGGAATTTTTAAAAAAGACATCCAAATTTATGCATTATATTGATTTCCTCTTAGATCCTCCCAACCACTTCTGTTTGTATTCATCCTTGTCTTTATTGTAGAAATATTTTCAAAAAGATCTGGTTATCCCTGATTGTCATTCATATTTAACATTATGAATGAAAAATCTGATGCTGAGTGTTCTGTAGACCTGGGCCAAGCTTTTGGACTGGAGATTCTTTAGGTAACACGTTGAGACCTGGCCATTTCTTTGGAGGACCTTTATAAATGTCTGTGTCTGTTGTTATCTCTAGTACTAGTTTCCAGTAGCATGCACCTCAGCAGAATGGAGATGAACTTGTTTGTCTAGTTCTGCAAGTTTGGTGAAGGGATCTGGGGATGTTGGCTCTCTGTTGATATTTCCTTCCTGCCATTATGGTTTTTCACATTCAGCTCCTCTACCTCTTTCAACTCCTGATCAGACCAACATCTACAGCCAGTCTTCCTGCTCAAGGCCCAAGAACCCCACTCACCCTGCCACTCTTGTCTACATCGGCTTTCTCACCTGGTCCATATTGCTGGATCACTTCTCTGCACAACTCCCTGCCAATTCGGTGGGTTTGCCAAGCAAGCATCTCGGGAACCGAGCTCGTGCTTTTTGTCCCTTCACGTCACGGATGAAGGGGACTCTGTTGCCTAGTCTGGAGTCAGTGCAGAGTTGTTGGTATCTTCACGCTTCTAAAGCAAGGGAGGAAGGGAGGGGCGAGAAACTTTGAATTCTAGTCTGGACTGGGAGGAAAACCTCACTAGTTGCTCAAAACTTCTGATTTCACTGAGAAAGCGGATTCAGTTTACTTATAAGGACTTGTATTTCTATTTCTTAGGTTAAACTATTTTTCAAAAAGTAGTAAGTTGTGCTGTGCAGACATCCATTATAATGGAAGAATATGATGATTTAGAATCCCTTAGTTACTGTGTCAGGATGGCCGAGTGGTCTAAGGCGCCAGACTCAAGTCTTACTTACTCCTCCTGTTGAGGTTTCTGGTCTCCAAATGGAGGCGTGGGTTCGAATCCCACTTCTGACACGATCGTTTTTATCTTTAGTCATTTCCCCCCAGCCATTTCTTTGCCTTGATTCTGTCCCCCACCCCCCCCCCCCCCCCCCCCCCCCCCCCCCGTTTAATAGTAACTAAAATGACGGGCCTTTACTGAGGTCTGTCCTCTTCCTTTTTCGGTTTACTACTTAATCACGAAGCTTGTATTATCCTGTGCTTTGGCCAGTTCATTAATGTCACATTTACTAAATTTGCTCTAACCTAAGGCCATCAGTGGGGAGGAGCGAGGAGGAAATTCGTGTGATGGGAACAGAAAAGCTGATTACATAGACACGGTGATTTAAGACGGATACAGAGTTCACTGATTACTGTTACTGCATATCACATATTTTTTCTCAATGTCAGAGCTCATCAAAAAGCAAAGACTTGGAACTGGAAAGGTGGCAGTTACACTGTTGAGACCAGACGAAGAGAACCAAAAGACGACAATATGAAAGGTTCCACCGAGATTTGAACTCGGATCGCTGGATTCAGAGTCCAGAGTGCTAACCATTACACCATGGAACCCTCCCTGACAAGGCTTGGACACACTATCTATCTGAAGTCTCTTTGTACTCTTGAAAAATGAATTATATCGAATAAATGAAACATCACTTTAAATCAAAGCTTTATATTTCCCTAATCATTGATGTAAACGAATTTTTACAGGGGCACTTTTTTTCGGATAGAAAATATCTCCACTTTTCAGCGGTCGGGAGTTAGAAACACCAAACATAGGATAGGAGGGGGAGGAGGAGGGGGAGCAGTCGCACACTGTTTCCACTGCTGCTTCTCCCCAGGTTTTTTCCCCTCCATCTCAGGAGCAGGGCAGGATTTGATCCAAGAATATTGTTACCTCCGGAGACTGATTTCCTTGTATTTCCGACCCGTGAAAGGGCAAACTGGATTTTAGTCCCACTGTTTGAAAGGGAGCAAAGAAATATATAACATCGCCCTTTTTCCGCTCACTTACTCATTTTACGGGTATCTGACGACATCTCTCGAGCTGACTCCGAAATTAGTGCTTCCCCTCAGCTGTAATCATGAGTTTGAACTTTTAAAATCTGTCTTTCCTCTGCGAAGTACCGTAATTACAGGACAAAATCTTCACTCTTTTTTGATAGCCCAATGTCTGGTACTTAGTTGAAGTTCAGTGTTTCTTCAATGAATGCATAGATGAAAGGATGGATGGATGGACAAATGAATGAATAGGGTAGCCCAGCTTTAGATTTTTAAAAAAATATTTATTTATTTACTTTAGTTGCACACAATGCAATGTATTTATGTTTACGTGGTGCTGAGGATCGAACCCGGGCCGCGCATGTGCGAGGCGAGCGCTCTGCCGCTGAGCCCCAGCCCCAGCCCAACTTTAGATTTTTTGGAGAGTTTCTTTTTGCCTTCATTCTGACACGTCTAACGGGGGTTAAATCCCCCTTCTCCCCTTCCTTCTCTTTTTCCTTTTCCTTCTTGGCTTTCCAGGTCCCAGACCCAAGTTGGACACCCAGGAACCCTGGAATCATTTTCTGGCATTCATCCTTTTGTTATGTTTTCACCCAAGCAAGGTGCCTGTTACAAAATAGTCACTCAATAAATAGAAATGGAATTGAATAGACTTTGGGGAAATAGTGTAGCTGTGAAATCCAAAGATTTCTGGATCGGTGATTATAAAGTCCTTTCAGGTGCCTACTCCCTCTCTTCATACACACAAACTCTCCATTCTATATTCTGGAGTGTCCTAGCCTTAAAAGACAGTCTATACTATCTCAGATCCAGTTGAGGTCTTTCTTCCGTAGCAAAGGTTTTTTCCTTTTTTATTTTATTTATTTATTTATTTATTTATTTTTCCTTTTTCCTTTACAAACCACCACCTTGTTTAAGAAAGAAGAAAGGAAGGAAAGAAAGAAAAGGAGAGGAGGCTAAACAGCTGGAGATGTAGCTCAGTGGTAGAGTGCCTGTTTAGTATGCACAAGGGATTTCTTTATGTCATATTTAGTTTAAATATAACACCAGAACCTTCAAAGCCTACTTTCTAACTGCAAGTTTTAAATTTCCCTCTAAAGAAGGGAAAAGGGAGTAAGTCTAGATGACTGTTCTTTCACCTTTAGCACATTTATCTTCTGCAAAGAACAATGAGTAGAGACCTGAAAAATAGAGGGCATGGGTAGATTTATTTATTCTTGAGTATGGAGTTAAGAAGGCTTAACAATTTTCTTGAAATTTCCCAGAATTGGCCCACAAATATTGCAAAATGAATGCAAATATATGAAAATCACCAAGGAGAATGACTAGGAGAAGAGATATCTGAGCTCCACAATCCAAAAACAGTTGTTTCCTGGTAATCTAAGCAAGAATGGTTTGCAGTTACTTGGTAGCAGAGCTCAGTTCAAGAAGAGCAAGTAAATGTGGTATAATCAGTGATCTGAAACCTAATTTAACAGGAGTGTCCTATTGGGGGGACTTCATAACACATAGCTCACCTAAAACTCAAGATCTCATGGTTTTCCATCCAGGCTCCTCATCTCTGTATGATTTGCATGTTTCTCAAATTGGAAAGACATTGTTTCATGTATTTATTCACAGAAACTTGCCATAAGTACTTAATTTTCATGATGTGGGAAAGAAAAAATGATTCTGCTTTTGACAAAATTTGTGATGTATGGGGAAAAGCAGAAAATTACAGAAAACTTTTCAAGTAATATGGTAAGTGCTAAAATAAGTGATGGATTGAGTGATAACGGAGTGTACCCAAAGCATACCAACAGGAATGCCCAATTAAGAGCAGATATCATGATTAGAAGCTGCCAGAGGAAAAGATGATTGAGTCCAGGCCTGCTTTGTGTTCCCAGCATGCTTTCTTCTTTGCTGCATTCACCAGATTGAGGTTTGTTTTTTGTTTTGTTTTGTTTCAAAATTTCTTTATGAATTCATTAATTCAGTTATTGGATTTGTGAAATAAATATAAACTTGTTCTAAGAACTCAAACAAATGTTGAAAGTAAAATTTATAATCTCTTTTCCTCTCTCCTGATACCATCACTGGGAACAATCTGAAGTGTGCCCTTTCTATACATTGTTCTTTTGTACCATTGTGTAGCAGTCTTTTGTTCTGGAAACAATATATCTCTCAGATGTCATTCATAGTTTTTTTTTTTTTTTTTTTTTAAATACAGAAATGTGTCATATTAGGGCCATTAGGTGGCCTAATTATTTTCTCCATCAGGCTCCAGGGCAGGAAACATCTTTCCTGTTCCCCTCAATATCCTCAGCTTCTAAATGTAATCCTAAAACTTGTGAGAGGGAGATTTCAAGCTAGGCTTCCAGGAGAAAGCAATTCCTAGGGTGATGCCTACAGGATGAGAAAAAGCGATGGAGGCAATTGCTAGCAGACAGTGGCCCCAGAAAGAAAGAGATGCACAGAGGGACTTGAGCGCCCCTAGCAGTGGGGAGGCGAAGCATAGCATCTTTTTTTAGAGTAGCCACAGCTCAGATCAGCTTAATTTGGGTTCAGATTATGAAATGATTTCTTTATCATCACTATGGCGATGCTAAAAAATAGGGTCTTATCCGTAATCTGACAGATTCTTTCCTTCAGTGGTGTAGGCAGGATCTGCCTCAAGTTGCAAGCGGATTCAGGGAGACTGACAATCATTTATTTATTTAATAATAGAATAAGGAAGTACTGTGGTTAATGTAGGCCTAGATAAGTACTTGATATATAGTAGGTGCAAAATAATACTTTTAAAATAAACGAATGAATTAAATAAAAGCCTGTTATACCTTGGATAGTTCTGGGTGATGAAAGTATGATGATTAAGGGATATTACACAATAGGTGCTCAGTAGCTATTCGTTAAATGAAATAATTAGTTGAAGCCTTACTATGTATCAGTTTTACAGACAATAAATATGAATGTGACCTCCAGCCTGGGAAAACAGATTGTGTAAGGAGAAGAATCTTTCTGATTTGAGAACCTGTAAGAACTGCCCACCGTTAACCACGAAAAATGACAGGATGAGCTAAAAAAACACCCTCTGGCAGCGGTGGGATTCGAACCCACGCCCCCGAAGAGACTGGAGCCTTAATCCAGCGCCTTAGACCGCTCGGCCACGCTACCTCCTGTTCTAAAGGTTTTTTTTCCTAAACACTTTCCTGAAATAGTTTTTTTTTTTTTTTTTTTTCTGTACTTTCTCGACTACCTTTCTCTACATTCTTTTGCTCGTTAGTGGCAGGCCCTTCCTCTAGCTCCTGGTCATAACCGAGAACTCCCTTACCCCCAACAGCGTTCTGAGGTTGACTCCGGACGGAACGCCGCGGGAGGAGCAGAAGGGAGGTTCTTGGCAATCTCCAAAACAGGATGAAGGTGTTACGCCCACTGAGCCCCAGGGGACATTGTAAGCGTCACATCTGCTTGGACCCCGTTAAATAAACCCTCGGATTTCGAGAGTGAGCAAGTCTGGTCGTTGGTTTGAACCGGTTGCTGCTAAAGAGAAATAAGGGAAGAATCCTGAGACTTTTTTTTTTTTTTTTAATCTGCCCTTCTTCATTCATTTCAGAGGAAAAAGCGCCTCCATGGAACTACACAAAGACCGCAAAAGAGTGCAGTCTTGCTATTTAAGTTTTGTTTGCCTTTCAGAAGGTGTCGCAGCTACAGAAGTCCTGATCTTGGAGTGAAAGCCCCTGGCCAAGCAGTGAGACAAATAGTCCATGGCCCCGTACAAGACATCTGTAAAATCTGAACTCAGTTCAGTCCTTAGAGTTTCGGCAGAAAGATTCGCAGGGAAAGGGATTGAACTTGGATGTCGGCCTCTGTCTTGTTCTGCGTGCCTTTGTCATACAAACTGTTTTAGACACTAATTAAACCACAGTTCCATCTTACTTTAAAAAACTGTGATCTAGAATATTTACAAATTTCTTCAAGTAATATTGGTAAATTATCTGTGTAATAGTAGAGTCAGGTTGCCTCCTTAGCGCAGTAGGCAGCGCGTCAGTCTCATAATCTGAAGGTCCTGAGTTCGAACCTCAGAGGGGGCAACTCTTGTTTCTTATTTCCCTTTTGCCTAACCTAAGGGAAGGAAACCAGTTATTTTTTTCCTCTGTACTTTTTTCGTACTTCCGTACTCTGTACTTTTCCTGTACTATTCTTAAAAAAAAAGGCATTTGCTTTAATGAGGTTGAAGGGGTAGTGTGCTGTTTTCCTGAGCCATGTGATGTTAAGTTAAAACACAGAGACTTTCACTACGGATATTCGATAATTCATTCTTTCTTTTTTCTCATACCAATTAGCGATAGAGGTTGGAGAGTAGCAAATGCCTTTCAGGTATTCTTGGAGATATGTCTTTGCTACAAAAACACCAAGGTCAAGAAACTCGCGGGGCCGAGGGTGTGAAGAGAGGGATGAGAGGATGGAAGGTTGTACTTGGAGTGTGGAAGGTGTTGCCTAGTATGAGATATGTTGCATTAATTATTGATTTGGTTATCTTTTCATCATTCTTCTGGAATTATTTACCACCAGGTCACCACTGATGACATCCCATTAAAAAAAAAAAAAAAAAAAAAAAAAAACTTCAGCAAAACAAAACAACATAAAACTTTTCCCTCAGTCTTCTTGCATTGAACCTTTTTTCCTGCCTGGTTGCCATTGGCTGAAGTTTGAAGTTATTCAAATTATAAGATGCAGGAAAAGGAAAAAGAGAAACAAGAAGAGGTGAAGTAGATAAACTGGTATTTAAGATAAGCACCTGATTCAATAATGAACAATATTGATATTTAATATCCTGCTTTCAACATCTCAGTTATGTAGCAGGAATATTCAACAGACATTCATTCCACACTTACTAAGCACTGTTCAAGTCTGTGTTTCCTATGGCTCTGTTCTTTCATTGGGTGCAATGGTGCAAGCCTGTAATTCCAGCGACTTGGAAGCTTGAGGCAGGTGGATCACAAATTCAAAACCAGCCTCAGCAACCTAGAGATACTCTGTCTCAAAATAAAAAATAAAAAGGGCTGAGGATGTGGCTCAGTGGTTACTTACTCCTGGGTTCAATCCTTGATACCAACTCACCCCCACTGCCCAGCAAAAAATCTGTTCTCTCTCAGCTTCAAACCCACCCTCCCATACACTGTCCTATGATGGTGGGGCTGGGTGTCTGTCTGCTCTGGAAGACTGAAGGAAAAAGAAGGGACTGCTTTTCTGATTTTTGCTTTTCCTGTCAAATTGTTCCAACAATGGCAATTGGCTCCAACTTTCATTCTCTTTATGGATTCCCAGAATAGCAGCTGGCCAGTAATTCATCTTCAGAAGTCCCAACTGGTTCCTTTTTGTTACCCCCATCCCTGAGAATGAGTAGTTACTTCCTGCAGTTATTATGTCTGAGTTACCACACTGTGTCCAGTTGAAATGTCTAGTGTTATTTATTTTCTTTTTGGTACCAGGCATTGACCCTAGGGGTGCTTAGCTACTGAGCCATATTCACAGCCCTTTTTATTTTGAGACAGGGTCTTGTTAAGTTGCTTAGGCCCTGGCTGAATTGCTAAGGCTGGCTTTGAACTTGCTATTCTCCTGCCTTAGCCTCCCTGGGATTACAGGCATGCACCACCGTAACCCCAGCTTAGCATTATTTCTTAACTGGACCCTGTCTGATAATAAGGTGGAGGTATAACACTGTACCTAACAGGAAAAGCTCCTGCTCTCATGGGTTTACATTTTAATAGACAATGGGGAATGACAGATAATAAATTCTTAACCAAATGTATGTCAGTAATACGTGTTATAAAGAAAAATGAAATCAGTGAAAAAGAATACAGAACAAAGGGGAAGGGAATATTTGATAATAATGAATGATTAGGGAGGTCTTTCTGATAAGGAGACATTTGAACAGAGAACTGGAGGAAGTGAGGGGGTGAACTATGAGGCTATGAGGGGGAATAGAATTCCAAGCCAGGGGATAACAGGTACAAAGGTCTTGGCAGGAAACTTGTTGGAATGTTCAAGGAATAGCAAGGAGACAGGTATGGTTTAAGGTCAGTAAGCAAGGAGGAACTTGATAGGAGAAAAGGTGATTAGTATAAGTGTAGCTCCTGTACAGTCTTAAGACATAATAACAATGAGAGAGTTTATTTCAGAGGTGAAAGAAAGAAATTAAATTAGGAAATTAACACCAAGCAAATAAATTAGGAAATTCAGGAGAACTTGTAGAAGTCAGCCAGATCTAAATTTATGTAGGTTTTATAAGGTTGTGACTTCAGACTGACTGGCTGACTCACTGTGGACTTCTTGGCTTTCACTCTGAGGAAGCAAGTTGCCATGTTGTAGAAGCCCATGTGGCAAGCAATTTAGGGTTGCTTTCAGCAAATATCTAGCAGGAGCTGAGTGTTCTCAGATCAACAGTTCTTGAAGAACTTAATTCTACCAATAGCCACGTGAGCTTGAAAGTTGATCCTTTCCCAGATGATACCCTAGTCCTACCTGGCAGACACCTTCTGAGGAC
This sequence comes from Tamias sibiricus, assembly GCA_025594165.1. Lineage (NCBI taxonomy): Eukaryota > Metazoa > Chordata > Mammalia > Rodentia > Sciuridae > Tamias > Tamias sibiricus. Next base: position 3,811,265 of record CM046666.1, read on the forward strand.
CTTGAAGCCGAAGATGCAGCTTAGTCAGACTCAGGCACCTTTCTGTTAGAAATTGTATCTTCTGTGGACTACCATTGAAGATGTTACTTCCTCCCAACATTCTCCTTGTTTTTGTTCAATACCTTTATTTTATGTATTTCTTTTTATGTGGTGCTGAGGATAAAACCCAGTGCCTCATGCATGCTAGGCAAGCACGCAAGCACTGTACCACAGAGGTACAACCGCAGTCTACATCAGGCATTTTTGAAGAACACTATTTGATTAGGTATAGATGGAAAAACTATATTATATAAAGGACTAGATTATATGAAAAGGCCATGGCAAGGGGATTTCATGTATGTAAGAAAAAGAAGATTTGCTGGAAAAATTGAATATCCAGTTTTATCTATCTGTCCATTCCTTTTTTTTTTTTTTTTCCTTTTCAGTGAAGTAAGTTGCATGATAAAATGCTGCCCAAGGAGGAACTGAAATCAAAGGAACTTGGGACAAAACAGCTTGTCCATTGGGTACAGAGATGATAACCAAGACATTATATGTCAAAGATAACTATAGAACTGGGTGCAGGAGACTGAGGCAGGAGGATGCCGAATTCAAATCCAGCTTCAGCAAAAGTGAGGCACTAAGCAACTCAGTGAGACCTTGTGTCTAAATAAAATACAAAATAGGGAGCCGGGCATGGTGGCGCACGCCTGTAATCCCAGCACTTGGGAGGCTGAGGCAAGAGGATCCCGAGTTCAAAGCCAGCAACTCTAATAAAATACAAAAAAGGGAGTGGTCGAGTGCCCCTGAGTTCAGTCCCTGGTACCAAAATAAAATAAAATAAAATACAAAATAGGGTTGGGGATGAGGGTTAGTGGTCGAGTACCCTTGTGTTCAATCCCCAGTAAACTGCCTCCCACAAAAAAAAAAAAAAAAAAAAAAAAAAAAAAAAAAAGATAGCTATAGGATACCCGCCAGAACTAGAACTACGGAAGCAAGCAGAAGGAAAAAACTTGAGATATCATTTCTTTGATCACATAAATCCAGTCCAATGGTCTAGATTTATAGAAGTAGATGTGTATTCAACTATAGCAGCAACTTTCTTTCTCCCTGTCTCCCTGCCCCAGAATTGTTCTTTATTTGCTCATTATAACCTCAGGCAGTCTTTTTTTTTTTTTTAATATTTATTTATTTGCTTTAGTTGTACACAATGCAATGCATTTATGTTTACGTGGTGCTGAGGATCGAACCTGGGCTGCGCACGTGCGAGGCGAGTGCTCCACCGCTGAGCCACAACCCCAGCCCCCTCAGGCAGTCTTGAGTGACCTTCCAATATGGCCACATGAAAGCATTATAAGCAAAGATGCCTCCATGCCTTTCTCCCCAGTTTTGTGATTTCTTGCCTTTGGCTAGTCTTTAGACATATCTTTCTTACAAAGCAACATTCTAAGGTGTTTAGGAAATGAAAATGTACAAGACAAACCTTTTATATGAAGGAGGGCACAGGCCTGCAAGGAAATAGATATGTGTGTGTACAAACCATTACAATATAGTGAAGTGCAACAATACATAGCAGATTTTTGAGGAATATTAAGCCTTAGATATGTAGGGAAGAGCTCCCTGTGGAGAAAAGGTGAAGAGAAACAGAAACTGATGGATGGGATGCAGAGAGGATAGTCAATGGTATTGTAGAAAGGTTAATCAGGTTGAAGTCTGAAATGCATATATTGGGCTTATTGATTTGAAGGCCAGTAGCAATTGTGTTGAGAGTAGTTCAGTGACATAATGGGGGAAGAAAGCCAGAAAATTCTAATCAGAAGAGTTAATGGGTAATGAGGCATTGAAAACTGGACTGAGTGTGGTGCTGCAGCATATACCAAATGATCTCCATCCAGGAGCACTGGTACTTGGCCAAGCAATCCTCCACAAAGTACAGGGTGATAGAAATACTGAAGACTGAGCATCCTCCTAGCTCTTATCCCAACAAGCACCTACCTTTGCCCACTTCAGTTCTGAATTCATCTGAATTCATCCCTATGACTATATTCCCTAGAGTTACAGAGCCACTCTTTAAAGATACTGCATTGAAAACTGAATTGGCCAGATACAAGTCTTTTCTTTTCTCTCTCTTCCTTCCTTCCTTTCCTTCCTTCTTTCTTCCTTTCCTTCCTTCCTCTTTCTTTCATTCCTTCCTCCTTCCTCCCTCCCTCCCTCTCTCCCTCCCTTCCTTTCTCTCTGTCTCTCTCCCTCCCTCCCTCCCCCTCTTTCTTTCCTTCTTCCCCAAGATAATTAATATGCAAGGTCTTGTTTTATTTGAAATCTTCCTTTGAGCTTAGTTCCCAAAAGAAAATTCAAATCAAATGCCAAATTTCTCCTGCCAGCACACTGAAAGACAAAGGTATTTTATTCCTTCTAAATGGATTAAATTTCTTAACGTCTGATCTCTTTTATTAGTGCATTATGATTATACATAATAGCGGGATTCACTGATATAATCGTATATTACTTTTATTAGTGCACTATGATTATACATAATAGCGGGATTCACTGTGATATAATCGTATATGCGCATAACATCGTATATGCTCATAACATAATTTGGTCGATTTCACCTTTCTGGTGAAGTACTCTTTTGGTTTCCCTTCTACTCCCTAGCTTCCACATATGCAAACACAAGTAGAACACTCGGGTTCACTTATTAGTTACCATTTCATGTATGGTATTCCACAACCTGGCTAGTATAAATTTCCGCTGAATAAAATTCAGCTGCCCCCTCTGAGGTTCGAACTCAGGACCTTCAGATTATGAGACTGACGCGCTGCCTACTGCGCTAAGGAGGCAGATGGGCAATGGCTCTCATTATATACTTTTAACATTGAATTTTACTTTACCTGAATTTCGGTTTTAATACTACAGATTATTTTCATTTAAATCTAAAAACAAGTTGCTTTCCTGGAGTGTCTTAAAACTTCGACAGCTTTCAAAACCTATAAAGATGAATAAAGTCGCTATTGATCCTGCTGGTTTTGACCCTCTCACTTGAAACTGATAGCCGCCTGTTCTCACATCAGGTGAGAAATTTCCTATTCAAAAGACTGCGTATTTAACTGAACTTGCGTCTATACACTTTGTCTCCATGGAAAAGGAAACCTGCCTGCTTCCTCCCTTATTATCCCTCTCTCCTATATTGGATCCTTCCCATTGGGAAACATTCAAGTGTTTGCTATCTTAAACAACAACCGTTTCCTTTGACTCCCAGTTATCGCTCTATCTCACTTATTCCCTCAAATTTGTAAAGTCGTCTGTCCTCATTTTAAGAAAACACCACCCCAAGTTCCATTGACTTTTCAACTCAAACTTCCTGTGTCTCTCAGGAAGTCCGAAAGAGGTTCTTACACATTTGGGACTTCATAGTTTAAAGGATAAAGTGTTCTTGATGAAGATTCTTGGGAATCTGCCGGTATGTAAGACCCGTAGTAATAGGAGCAGGAACAGGTGAAAAGCTTGATTTACTCACTTCCTTGGTTTGCCAAGAGATCGCTCTGCTTTAGCACTCAAATTCCCATCTTCTAGGAAATCTATCCCTGGAATTTGAAAAGTCCAGGTTTTCAGTTTTCAGCGATAAAGGTAGTAGGTTGAGAAAATAAAAAACCAAAAACCAAAACCAAAACCAAAAACAAACAAACAAACAAAAAACTTGTGATAATTGATCTCCCCCTACCCTGTTCCAGGGAAAGCAACCCCGGACTTCGTATAAAATCAGTATGGTTTAGCTTATCTGATCTCTGTTAGTTGTTCTCGTTGTTTTTCCCCTTGGTTACAGATAATGGCAACCATAATTTTCAGGTCACAATAAAGGGCCATTCTGTGTTGCATTACTCCCTGTCATGTGACTTAAATGTGAGATTTTAGTGTTTGTACTAGTAAGTGTGAGCAGTTATGGTCCATCTAATACCTGTGTCTGTAGATAAACTATTGTGCTAGCTTCTACCAGGATGGTGCTGGTTTAATTTTTGACAGTTATGGTCCATCTATATCTGTGTCTGTAGATAAACTCTTGTGCTAGCTTCTACCAAGATGGTGCTGGTTTAATTTTTGACAGAGAATGACCACATTCTGTAAGAGTTCACAAAATGAAAATGAGAACAATTATTATGCAAATACCAGCATGACCAACACATCCTTGAAAAAGTCTAAGTGATTATCTTATTTTAATAACAGATGGAAGGACATATACAACTGGACTTGTGGAATAGATCACCAAAACAGAGCATACTGCACAATATGCAAGAAAGAGTTTGGATGTGAAAATGAATGAGAATAAAATTCACAAGTCCAGGATGAGACAGACAGGCAAGAACTTTGGAATTAACCAAAGGTTTCTTCATCTTTCAAAATAACCAATGCTCAATTGAAGATGGCATAGGTCAACATACAAGGAAAGAACATACATTATTTTATGGTTTCTTTATTACTCATTTTGTGATTCAGAAGTTTCAAGCAATGGGTGAAAGGAAAAGAAAAATTTAACAACCATTTGTTGAGCACTTGCAGTGCACAGCTAATTGTGTCAGATGAACTTGCTCTCTACAACCTATCAAGTGATGTATAAAATCAGGGCAACAACAAGAACAAAATGTTTCTCCTAGTTCTTACTTTGATTTAGAACATGGCCTTGAAATTTATCTTCTTGATTTGCATGAACATTTAATGAAATCACAGGAAACATAAAATAATGGGTATCTTGGTCAAATACAAGCTCATCTATTTGCATATTTGGCAGACAGTGCAAATGCAAATTTTGGCAAATTCTATTCAGACTAGAAACTACTTACCAAAGAAAATGAAAAGATTGACATGCTAAATGTCCTGTACACAATATTGCTAAAAATGATTGTTATATGCTTACTTACGATATTCAGACTTTCCAGATTTATTGAGGTGTAGAGTCACTTTTTTTTTTTTTTTTTTTTTAGCTTTTTCAAGACATGCAGAGGAACTTAAAGAGACGTTTGATCTTATGGAAGAGGAAGAAGAGCTGGGATTGTGGCTCAGTGGTAAAGCTGCTTGCTTACCATGTGTGAGGCACTGGGTTCGATTCTCAGAACCACAAATAAATAAATAAATGTCCATCAATAACTAGTAATTAAAAAAAAGAAATGGAAGGAGATTCTATAGATATTCTATAGACATGCGTCTGCAACATGGCTATCAAACTAAGAAACAAAAAAACAGCGTAGACAGGTTAAACATTCATAACAAAGATGTCAAATGCTGGCCTGCTGTAAAATCATATTTTCAACATGTGTGGCAAGATAAATGTCCTCCTCTGATATGGAAACACTTTGAGGGTGAGAATAGAAAGGACTATAGTAAAACTGAATTTATGCTTTCATGTTTTGCCGGGGCTGCTGAGTTATGAATGGGGCCGAGTTGAGTTATGAATGGGGCCGAGTTCTAAGCTATCTCTCTTTCTGGCCCAAAAGGGGTTTTTCCTTTTGCCCGTAGAAAGAAAACAACTTACCCGGGGAGGATGAGCTTAAGGACAAAAATAGCTGGGTGTCTACTTCTGTCTGGTGAACGGAAAAACCACGCCACACCCAGGGAGTTTTGTATAGCAAGCGAGAATCCAGAAACTCGGATTTATTGGCAAGGTGCTGACTTAAATAGGCCTAGAACTAGCCAATCAGCCAGCAGGGCAGTTCAGTCTCTCACACTATGTCATAGCCACACCCCTTTGCTTAGCCCCAGTCCTACTAGGGCGTGGTAAGCAGCCAAAGCCCGTCCCCTTGGCAGACATGAGTCCCAACAATTCCCCTTTTTTTGTTTTATTAAAAAATGGGATGTGTAAGCTGCCTATCGTGGCCAGCCACAACACCGCGGGAGGAAAACTTTTGGAGGCAGAGTAAAGATACTTCTACTTTTACTTCTACTTTCTTAGAGAGAGCTTAGAGAGAGAAAAAAAGATTTTTCTTCTTCTTAGAAAGAGCTTAGAGAGAAAGATTAGAGATAGCTTTTTCTTCTTCTTCTTCTTAGAGCTTAGAGAGAAAGATAGAGCTTTTCTTTTTAGAGCTTAGAGAAAAAGAGAGAGAGCTTGAAAGAGAGAGATTCCTTCTTTAGAGAGAGAGAGAGCTTAGCTTTTAGAGCTTCTTTCTTCTTTCTTCTTTCTTCCTCGGGAGCCTCGGCCTGATTCTGACCAGCAATTACTTCTTCTATCTGGTTTCTCTTCTATAACCGCTCTGCCTACATTCTGGCCGCTCTGATTTTTTTCTTCTTCTCCGACCCGAACTCTTCTTCCGACTGAGCGACTGCATGACTGACTGAATAAATTCATTCTTCTCCTGACTCCGACCGCTTTCACCCGGTTATATACCTTTAGCTTTGCGGGTGCCTCACGTGCATTTACAGGTGCAAGTAGATATGGCTTCCAGCTGACCGCAATAGCCATCTCCCTAATTGGGGCTCCTTCAGGGATGTCCCATCTTGTAGGGTGTCCAACTCATTAGAGAGTGTGCCCGTCTAGGTCGACTTCTCCTCTCTGGGAAAAATCTTACCTGTCATTGGCTATCACTCTAGCACTTTAGGTGGACATACCTAGGGCCAGCAGGTGGCCAAGGGGAGCACACGGGACATGACAGTCACCTTTGGGAAGGCTTGATTGGATGGCATACCTCTGCATCCTGTTAAGGACTGTGGCCAAGCCTATAGGGCTATAGCTCAGCGTGACAGTAGACCACCCAGCTGTATCAATCTGGCTAGTTCTATAGGGCTAAAAGTGCACACAAAGACAATGACAATCAGGGATTTCACCAAAAAGAGAAAGTCCATCCATTTAGCTTAGTTTAAAGGAAGTCTTTTGGTATAAAGTCCGGACAATTGTCACAGGAATGGGACTCTTCTCTTAGAGTCCAAAGAAAACCGTCCAGCACAAAGTCCAGATAATTGTCATAAGATATAGCGCTCTTCTCTCAGAGTCTAAAGGAAGTCGTCTAGCATAAAGTCCAGATAATTGTCACAGGAATGGCCCAGTCCCTCTTCTCTCATCGCAGAGGGTTGAGATACTGACAAAGAAGGAGTCCAATATAGTGTTTTTGATGAATTTTGGAATGGATGTGATGAGAAGTTTAATCACAGCAGGACAGGAGATTTGTCACGGTGTTTTCATTTCTGTGGAAAAAAGAAAGGATCACTCCTCAAGAGCTTGTGTTCCTGGGTAGTCATTTTGGTCGGATTGGCAGTATTTGAGATCTCTGGCAGCCACCCATATAGGGTTTTGTTCTCCCATAGGGAAGACACATCCAAAACTTCTGCCAGCACTTATTAACGGATCAGGACCTCTCCAGACTCCAGTTAATGGGTCTTTCCATCGGACCTCAACTTTTACATAAGGCGTTTGGTTAGACCAGTGTCTTTGAAACGCAGACAGAGGCTGCTGTTTGGAAAAATTTAAAATATTTAAAGTAAGCATAGCTGTTTTCAACTGGTCATGGGGGTTGCTTCCCCCATTTTGTTTTATTAATTGGTCTTTTAGGGTTTTATTATGTCTCTCTATGATGGCTTGTCCTTTTGGGTTATATGGGATCCCTGTGGTATGTTTAATATGCCAAGTTTGGAAGAACTTTTGTAATGATTTGCTCACAAAACAGGGTCCATTATCGGTTTTTAACCTGTTTTGGCAATCTAAGAATAGCAAAGCATTGTAAAAAGTGACTTTTAGCATGTTTAGCCCTTTCTCTAGAGTGTGCTGTGGCCCAACAAGCATGTGAATAAGTATCTATGGACATAAATATATATTTTAATTTTCTAAATGGCACATAATGGGTTACATCAGTCTGCCAGATAGCGTTGGGCCGTAGGCCTCTGGGATTTACCCCAGGGGACTGGAGAGGTGGGACTTGTAAGAAGGGCAAACAAGACTTACATGTTCTTACAATCTTTTTTAAATCTTTTATAGGAACTAAAGAAAATTTATTATGTAGACCTCTCCAATTTAAATGAGTGAGGTCGTGAAGACCTTGGGCTAACTGAAGGTCTTGTTGATATGGGACTGTAACTGTTAATACACCTGTGGTGGCCAAATGGTCAGCGGCCTGATTTCCCTCAGAGAGGGGCCCAGATAAGCCTTGATGTCCCCTAAGATGTTGGAGGAAAACAGGTTCATTACGCCCCTTTAGCAGGGATCGAACCTGAATCATCAGAGGGGTGATAGGATTATTATCTATCTTTATATATGAGGCATTTAGAGTAGGTAATAGGTTAATTACATATAGACTATCTGAGAAAAGATTCATAGGCTCTTGGACATGGGGCAAGTCTAATGCAACAGCATATAATTCTTTAAATTGAGCAGAACTAGTAACTGCTTTAAAGTATTGTGTCCTTTGGCCTGAGGATGGGTGAAATATTACAACTGCTGACCCTTCTTTTCCTCCATCTGTGAAGACATTTACTACCTTGGGGAGTGGCTTGCTGGAAAACAGGATGGGGGGAGTCCACTCTAGTTTGGGAAAAGAAGAGGTCCATTTGGTTGACCCGTAATGACAGTCAACTTTTCCTAGAAATCTTTCTAAAGCATAGGAGACTCTAGGGTTGTTTCTCTGTATCCATTCAAAGTCTGACAAACGGTAAGGAATTGTTAAAATATCTGGGTCTTTTCCATAATGCCTCAATGATGAACAAGATTTTTTCCATTTATTTATTTGATGACACTTATTTGGAATCCAAGTTTTATTTTACAACTTCAAATCTGTGAACTTTAAAACTACAGTCCCTGAGAAAGAGTGGTTTAACTTACAATGACATTCAATATTCAATATGCTCTGGAGTATTTAAATATCACAGAACATTTAGACATGAGAGTAACGTGATGAATTTATAGATGAGAACCTGTTTGTTAAACAGCTGGTCTGCCAAAACTAAACCTGTAGATACAAAGTGGATGGATATTTTGGAGGAGCTAGGTACTAATTCCCACAAGTCTAAAAACCTGACCTTGCTGGTAAGCAAAATCCTGAATATTCAGTGCTAAACATTTTTTGTTGAGAAGATATTTAGCTTGATTTTATCACACTAGGAATCTGAGTTTTATGGGCTTGATAAGAGCAGAACTGCAAGTCAGAAAGAATTTTACCTTTTTCAGTTTTAACACTACATTAAAAAAAAGAAAAGAAAATCCTGGCCTAACTATTGCAAGCAGTTCACCGTAAAGATATTGGAAAAAAGGAAACAGGAAGGAAGGGTAAAGACATTCTACTGTATCATGTGTCCCTAAAACATTTAACATTCTTTTTCAAGTTGTAGACGGACACAACACCTCCTCTATTTTATTGTTTGTTTTTATGTGGTAAACCCAGTGACTCATGCGTACTGGGCAAGTGCTCTGCCACTGAGCTACAGCCCCAGCCCCTAACTACTTTTTTAAAAAACTAAATATAGGTAACACATGCATAAGTAGTTTTATTGCATTTACATTCTTTTGCATTGTTATTGTATTTTACATTCTTCTTTGTATTTGTTTTTCGTACATATTTTAAGAGTTTTCTTATGTATCTTAAGAGTCCAAATAATAGAGAACCTGGGTTCAGTCCCTAGCAAAAAGAGAAAGAAGAAGGGGTGAGGGGTAGAAAGGAAGGCAGAATTTTGGGGTCCCACTGTAAACCTAACAGCATTACAGTCTGCATTTTAACAAGACCTCCAGGTGACTTCTTGTACACAATGAAGTTTTCGAAGCACGCTCAACACGCCCCGCCCCTTTATTAAATTTACTTCCTTTTCTCCTCTTCCTCCTCCCTTTTTTTGTTTTCAAAGATTCCGAGGACAATATTCATTCATTCTCATTTCTGCCAGTGGTTTCTGCATCTCTTCAGCCGGGTTCAGTACGCTCTAGAGTAGCGGTGGACTGGCCCGGCTTGCAGCTGCAGTCTCTAGGACCCTTGTGCCGCCGCGTTCCCTTGCCCGGCGCGGTGGCGCGCGCCTGTCATCCCAGTTTCTCGCGAGGCTGAGGTCGGCGGATCGTGGGTGCCCGGGGGTTCGGGACTGCGGCGCTGTGTGGAGCGGGCGTCCGCACCGGACCTGGCACCAACATGGTGCTCCCGGGGAGCCCCGGGGGACCAGGTTGTCTAAGGAGGGGGGACCCGGCCCAGGTCGGACACCGAGCAGGTCAAACTCCCCGTGTCGGGCGGCGGTGGGACCGCGCCTGCGAGCAACGCCTGCAATTCCGCCCGGGACATCCCACGAGACCCGATGGGGCAGGTATCAAGAGAGATCATATGTAATTAATATCCCTCATGATAAACTTCTCTCTTCCACATCTGTTTGGACTACCGGTGCCTTTGTATTAGAAGCTGACAGAATAAACTTAAAAGGGGAGAAAGTGTCAAGTTCTTTGGGGCATCCTGAAATTGGCTTACAGATGTTAAGATAACTCCATGGGAATAAAGAGAAGAGGTAGATTTGGTGCAAAAGGAAGGTAGAATAAGTGAAGCAGAGCTCAAATCAAGAAAAGACAATAAACATAAAGACGGAAAAGTGCACATTTGTCACTTTTTTTCCTAGCTACTAAGGTGTATAAGCCCACGACTAAGCTTCTCCTACTGAATCATTTTAAGAAGAATTTTCCCGTTACTTTGGTTCAAAGGAGTATTCCTATATGTGCAAAAAGAAAGGTCAATATTTAATTATCTTCATGTTTAAAGAAAAGTAAGAAGATTTTTTGCCGAAACCCGGGATCGAACCAGGGACCTTTAGATCTTCAGTCTAACGCTCTCCCAACTGAGCTATTTCGGCTCCGCCCACAAGAGCTCAAAATAAAATGTGATGACTTTAATCACTACGTCTTCTCTAACATTTGACAAAGACTGTAGGAACCTAAGATAAATTTTAAAACGGTTTTTTTTTTTTTTTTTTTTTTTAGAACGGATGTTTTGTGAGGAGACAATTATTCCATGGGAATAAAGATAATTTCAAATTATTGTCATGAGAACTGCTGTACAATTTATTGCCGGTTCAATCCACGCATCAAAGTGTAGAAAGCCTAACTGTTGAGCTATATGCCTTCTGAATTAGTCCTTCGATGGTGCCACACTTTCGCGTAGTCTAGATTTTATTGGTTGCCGTGGGACTTGAAATTAGTGAGAAAGAAAAATTGTGCTAGTTCACTGGGAAGAAGAGAACTGTGCATGTGTGGAGTTCTCTCTTCACATACAAATTTTCAGAGCTTTTCATCAGCTTCCCTGGTGGTCTAGTGGTTAGGATTCGGCGCTCTCACCGCCGCGGCCCGGGTTCGATTCCCGGTCAGGGAAAATCAGTTTTTCGTCCTGTCACCCACCGAAACGTCTAACGAAACGTAACCTCCAACGAGCTTATATATATTTTTATACAAAACAAGAGAGAATAAAATGTGGAAGTGTTGTCATTTTTTTTAAAACTAGTTCTGAGTGGTTTCGAAAAGAGAGAGGTTTAAATGGGGAAGTCATTCTTCGGAGGTTTGATTTAGAGCTTGCTATGTTACTAATGGCATCAAGTTTAATGCCGGAATTTCACGTGTATGGCAATTGTTGACAAGGTCTCCTACATGTACATAAGTGGGTCTCAGACATTTGTCCGGTTGTTCGGCCCTGGAGAGATGATTTTAAATTTTAAAGAGAGGACCCATCAGAGTTCTCTGTTCAATTCCCAAGACTCCCTGAGTGGTTCCAAATCCCATGTTCTACCCAACAAGACAAAGCAGCTGGGCTGAAACTGCCTGGTCCTTTTGACTGAACTAGGGCCAGCAAGAAAGGCCATCCTTGTTTCCTAGAGAGCACACACTCAGTGGGTAGACGTAGTACTAAGATTCTATCTAGGGTCAGGAAGAGGGATACTTACATCCCATTTAACTTGTTCTGGCTCGGTGTGACGTATGCCTTTAGTCTTTCCTGGGGTGCGCTCTAGGGCTCCGCCTTTCTCGGACTCTTCAGATCAATGATCCAGGAATGCTCAGTCAGCCGCAACTCCCAGGCGCCCCCTACCGCCCACCGCCTATGCGAGGGATAGATGGGGATTGAGGGAGAAGTCCTCCACCCCCTTCTTCTTCTTTCCCACCCTCCCCTCTTTTCATCCTTAGCTTATTCAGGAATGCAGTCTTTCCTTCAGGAGGGGGAGGAAGGGTTCCTGCGGGAGGGGGAGAAGGGTTCCAAGGATGCTCTGGTTGCAGGTCCAATCTGCCCTAGCCTGCGACACCCCAAAGTGTTTTTCTTTTATTAGGTTTCTAGGTAGTCTTGTTTTCATTCCCTACCCCATTCCTCAATGAATTCGTAAATTCCTCCAAGTAGACCTTTCCAGACCTACACTAAGTTGGCTCTCTGAGGTGTGTGACCCCAGCTCTCTCTCAATCATGATACTTGAAATTATGTAATCAGTATTGCCTGTTAGTTCTGAGATACTTGTTGGTCTTCTCGACTGAAATAAAACCAGCAAAAGAGTCATCTTGTTAGGTGTCAGTGTTTTTCCTGAATACCCAATATCCAGGCAAATGGAATGAGCTAATGGGATTCCTGCTGCCCACTCGTTCATATAGTCACTTTTTTCTCAAATTATTTCATTTTTTTTTCTTTTAGTTTATCATGCAAAAAATGCAAACACCAGACAGAAAACGAGGGCCTGGATTGATGCCTTTGATGGACCAAGATGATAAAGCATTGAATCAATTAACACCTAGGTGCAGGGTACTCTTGTTCTGTGCTCCTGAAGGTTAAAGTTGTCACAAAGTGGTCAATCTCCTTAAGTTATCTTGCCCTCAAATCTTGTCCTTAAAGATCTAAAACTGGTAAGAGTACATAGAGGTGAGCATAATAGTGGCAAGGAGACTACAATTGTTGTGAGAGAGGGACACAGAAAGAGAGTGAAAAATTCAGGTAGAGAGCTCAAATTTACACAGCAGGTGAGAAAAGAGGCTCCTGGCTTGCTTGGAATATATAGAAGGACAGAGGAAAGTGAGACTTTAGAAAAGAGGAAGAGTAGGGGGTAAGAGTAGGGGGTAACTATATTGCTTCTGCTTTCTTGGGAATCCTTTTTCTTAGTCATTATCTTAGTTTCCCTAGGATATAGATCTTGTTATTGCTGAAAGTTGTGTAACTACAGATATGAGATATTACTGAATCAGACGACTTTTGACTTTTTAAGGAGAAGGTCTGTAGCTTACAAAGCAGCGAGATATTTCCAGATGCTGAACTTAAAAAACGGAGCAAGGTGGCCACAAACCAAGGTATGCCAGTGACTAACAGAAGCTGAAGAGGCAAGAATGAGATTTTCTCCTCCAGTCTTCTCAGGGAGCTGGACTCTACCTACACCTTGGTTTTAGCAAGCGATACAGATTGGATTTCTGGCCTCTAGAACTGAGAGAGAATAAGTTACTGTTCTAAGTCACACACTGTGTAGTAGTTACAGTCACCTTGGGAAACAAATACCGAGGCACCATGCAATAAATTTCATATGAGCAATTCTTGAGTATAGGAATTTGTAAAGACAACATAGTTTTCATCGAGATGTTGGATAAAATCCAAGTTCTTTGGATATTTGTTCGAATTCCACCGCTGCCAAGGTTGTTGTTTTTCCCCCTCCTCCTGCCCAACGTTGGCTTTCTTGGAGATAAATGGAAAAACAAACAGAAAATTCAACATTACTTAATGTTGAGATTTATTTGCCATAATTCGCATAATATGTTTTTATTTTAGAACTTCCTTGACTGAATCAAAACTTTTGGGTTGAGAGTCACCCATTGCCATCTACATTAAGAAGAGAAACACAGGAGTGTTTCTCACAGCAACTCTACCTCTTAGCATTTCCAAATGAAACACCCTAGGCCTTTGCCTTGGGGTATTTAAGTGGAGACCACGCGTCGGATCTTTGCCTCTCAGTGTTCCCCTTTATTTCTTAGCGTCCCCTGGGACAAACCCACTACCGGACTCAGCAGAGTCTAGGCTCTCGTCCGACTTCACCTTTCATTGCTACAAGCAACCCACAGCGTTTCTTGGAGGCTCTCAGTCCGCTGGATCCTTTTCTCTTTGTGTTGTTGACTAAAGGAGCGGGAATCTCCGATCCGCTGGTTTCCTCCTGCACCACTCTCAGCTGTGTAGCAGCAAAGTGTGGCCGGGCAGGTAGGTGGCTGAAGGCCAGACAGGTTTTCTGTTGATATTGGAGGCAACAAACACCCAAGAAGGGGGCACAGAGAAAAGACCTAATTTTCTGATGAGAAAATTAGAAAAGAGTTGCATGTGTTCGTGGTAGCGTGGCCGAGCGGTCTAAGGCGCTGGATTAAGGCTCCAGTCTCTGCGGGGGCGTGGGTTCGAATCCCACCGCTGCCAAACCTTTTCTATATTAAAGGTAGAGATAAACATAACGTTCTTTGCTCCATGTTTATGCAGGGGCCACTCAGGAAGTCCACCGGGCGGTAGGTATTCTTCGTTTCTGAGAAGCCAATGTAGCGTAGGTGCTGTGGGATACAAACTACAGCGCGTACTTAACGAAGGGATGTCAGACTCCTGCAATCTTCTTGCAACTGAAGACGTCCTGCTTACGCCTCCGAAGGAATAATTTCTTTTTGGAATTATCTGCTGTTCTCCTCTAGCATCTCTGTAGTGTGCTCATTTCATGTTTGCAATCCTACTTATGCGGATAACTAGGATTAGTTATCCGTGCCTCTTCTTGTCTGGTACTTGCCTGACCCGTCCCACCAGCGGCAGGCGACTTTGCTCTTGTGTCTTCTGGGTATGTCCTTTGCACTGAGGAGTTCTCTCTGCATACATCGCGAGTCCTCCTTCTCCAGGGCTTAGCTTGGAAGTTGTTTCATGTTGGAAGCCTTTCCTGATTTGTCCTCTCCTACCAGTTCCAGATTTACAATTAGGGAGGATAAAGAGAGGGTATGGAAGGGAACAGCACAGAGGGGCTCTGGCCTTATGGGATTTAGAGTTTTGCAAGGTTTTCATGGGGTTCATAAGCATTAGATAGTTTCTTGTCCAAATACAGTATAATCTGTACTTTAAAAAAGAGATAGCTTTCTACGTGTAGGCTTTGAATGATGTTCTATATTTAAGAGAATGAAGAGGTTAGAGAATAATGCGCATTATATAATAGATGGAAGGTCAGTCACAGTGATTACTGTTGAAAGACAATTTTCCAGGGGTCATTCATTTTCTGCATGTACTATGAATGAGTCTCTACTCATTTTACTTTACTCATCAACAACCAGTCTTCTGATTCTCCATGCACACCAAGTAGGTATTCAACAATTCAATTCAGTTCTGACACTCCTGGGAGTTAGTGCAGACCCTACAGGTTAAAACGGCTGTCCCCTACTTCAGACACCAGCGTTAAGTCTCAGGTATCTTGTACTTCTGACTGACGGGTTGTAAATTGGGCATCCTCATTACTCCCTCTTCAGGTTTGATTACGTGCTGGAACAGACTTCAGAACTCAGGAACACACTTTTTATTTTATTCATCAGTTTATTATGATGGATTCAACTCAGGAAGAGCCAAATGAAAGAGATGCCAAAGTGAGTGTGGAGTAGATACTCAAGAGATTCCATGCCCTCTCTAAGTGAGGCTTTTCCCATAACCTCAATTCCTTCATCAACCTGGAAGCTCTTTGAACCTTGTCATTTAGTGATTATGAAGGCTTAATTACCATAACCATTGATGGACTATTAAGTTTAGTCCTTCCTACCCCCTGGGGAGGTGAGCATTAGGAGTGAGAGTTCCATAATTCTAACCAAGATTTGGTCTTTCTGATAATCAGCCTTTGAAGTTATCTAGGGATCCACTAAGCATCATCTCACTAGAACAAAAGAAGCTCCTAAGTGATAGGAGCTTAGGAATTTCAGCATGACAGAGAATTCTGGGGGAAAGTTCTCCAAAGAAAAATCACAATAACTTACACATTTGACCATTTAGAAAGGAGCATTAGGAATTTCACAGTTCTTTTGGAAAATTAGGGAGTAATATGTAATAGTGACATAAAACTAATAAGATGAAATACAAGGCAATTAATGAATCCAACATATCCAATTTGTTTTATATATATACATATCTATGTATAATAGTATAGTATATGTTTCAGTATGAAAAAATACATTGCATTGAGAGGATGGAAGATAGCTTGGGGTCAGGGTCAGGAACTGGAGACAAAGATCAAATATATATTTCTCATTATACTACAGAGTGACTAACTGCCATTTCTTTTGAACTATCTTTCAAGGGAAATTTTTTTTTTTTTTTTTTTTTTTTTTTGGTACTGGGACTTGAACTCAGGGGCACTCGACCACTGGGCCATATTCCCCAGTCCCCCCCCCCCCCCTTTATGTATTTTATTAGAGACTGGGTCTCACTGAGTTGCTAAGTGCCTCACCATTGCTGAGGCTGGCTTTGAACTCGCAATCCTCCTGCCTCAGCCTCCCAAGTGCTGGGATTATAGGCCTGTGCCACTGCACCCAGCTCAAGTGAATTTTTATAAAGAACAACTTGGAAGACAGAGATAGCATTTTTATCTGAAGGGAAAACCAGGCATGCTTATTCATTTCCTTAACCTCAGAGTTTCTGTCCTGAACTGCTACTTATTCTGCATGCAGACACCCATATGGGCCCATCTGAATAACTTCTGTGGGAACTGATGCTTAAGGAATCTGTAAGAAGGCTGATATATCATGATCTTATTATTGCTGGATCTCTGACTCAAGAATCTTTTGTGTTTTATCAGCAACCATGAAATAGTGGTTGTCTATTTTGAAATAAGTATAGTAAAATATCAGATTGTTTATAGTTCTTGATAGTTACATGTCAATAAGTAGAGAAAAGGAGACAAAAAGTACTGTTTACATTTTACTCTGATACTTAGATTGTTATCACATTCAAATTTAAGAATTGCAATGCTATGAAAGGATAGATGTAGGGTGCTTTGAGCACACACAGTAGGCCTAAGCTAAAATAACATATTTTGTCAGAAGCTGTCCACGGGTTGCATGTGGGTCACCACGCATGGAAGCCTAGTGGATAGAGACATCTGTTGTCTGGGGATGATCAGTGGACATTTTCTCTGGTCAATTGCCCAGGGACAATGTGAATCTCTATCCGGCTCTGCTTTGGCCCACACAGCTCCTGAGATGGGTGTGACCTACCAAGATGTCAATCAACCTGCTAACTGCAAGACAACAGGAAGCAAGACTCTGCACTTGAAACCTTATCCCTGCCTTTGATTACTCCCCCTTAAGTAAACCACTGGAGCCATTTTTTCTTTGTCTAGTTCCAGAGCCCATGTGGACTAGATCTATCAGGGGCTTTGCCTTTTGTAAATATATTTCTAAATATTTGTATTTTGTTATTCACTAATTATTTGAGACTTTAAGTTTTAGAATGGCTTAGATTCCCCTGGGCAGGAAAAAGAAACCCCCAATGAGATGCTGGACATTGACCCTGATAATATATCTAATGCTTTTTTTCTTGTTTATAGTTCTAGACACTTTATTTTCCTTTTTTCCTATTTTGGAATTTGAAAATTGTCCTCTGGTACTATTAGCAACTGGTTTCCATCTTCCACCCTCTCAATACAATGTATTTATTTTCATACTGAAACATATACTATCCTATTATATATATGCGCACACACACACACACACACACACATATATATATATAAAATTGGATTATGTTGAATTCATTAATTGCCTTGTATTTCATCTTATTAGTTTTTTTTTTTTTTTTTTTTTTTTTTGTGGTACCAGGGATTGAACTCAGGGGCACTTGACCACTGGGTCACATCCCCAGTGTTGGTTCTAGGCAGAAGGCCGCGCCTCCCAGGCAGAAGGCCACACCCTTTCCAGGTGCCTTGTGAAAAACTACGGCTCCCGAGATCCTCAGCGTGACCAAAACCTGAACCCAGACCTTTTTTTTTTTTTTTTTTTTGTATTTTATTTAGAGACAGGGTCTCACTGAGTTGCTAAGTGCCTCACCATTGCTGAGGCTGGCTTTGAACTCGCGATCCTCCTGCCTCAGCCTCCCAAAGTGCTGGGATTACAGGCGTGCGCCACCGCGCCCGGCTCATCTTATTAGTTTTATGTCACTATTACATATTACTCCCTAATGCTCCAAAAGAACTGTGCAATTCCTAAATGCTCCTTTCTAAATGGTCAAGTGTGTAAGTTATTGTGATTTTTCTTTGGAGAAATGTTCCCCAGAATTCTCCATCATGCTGAGGTCTGACTGGTTCTGAATATCTAGGCTTACCTTTGCCTTCTTCTTCTACTGTAAAGTCCATTTCTTGGATCCCATGTCTTTTTTAAAAATCCTGTTTACTTTTAATTTGGATGGAGTTTATGATAAAATATAATTGTGATGTAATTTTTGAGAACTTCAATGCTTAAAAATGTTTATTGATTATTCATACTTGATTATTCATTTGGTTAGATCCACAAATCTAAGTTGAAAAAATATCAGTTACAATGTCAAAGGCATTGTCTATTACCATCAAGTGCTTTTTTCTTTTTCTTTATGGTGGTGCTAGGGATCAATCAAACCCCAGGGCCTTATGCATGGTACGCAAGTACTCTACCGGTGAGCTACACCTCCAGCCCTTAAGTGCTATTTTTTATCACTATAATACTATACTCTATTTTCTTGTCCTTTGTATTTGATTTTTTTTTTTTTTTTTGGTTTGGTTGTGTTTTGGCTTTTTTTTTTTTTTTTTTTTTTTTTTTTGGTACCAGGGATTGAACTCAGGGGCACTCGACCACTGGGCCACATCCCCAGCCCTTTTTTGTATTTTACTAGAGACAAAGACAGGGTCTCACTGAGTTGCTAAGTGCCTTGCCATTGCTGAGGCTGGCTTTGAACTTGCAATCCTCCTGCCTCAGCCTCCAAGTGCTGGGATTACAGGTGTGGGCCACTGCGCCTGGCTATATTTGATTTTTATTTCTCACTGAAAACTTTGGGTTTTTGTTTTATTCTATAGTATTCTTTAATTTTTCATTGATGTGCTTTAAAATTTACAAAAGAATTCTATATTTCATTATATTTTTTGGGGGGGACTAGGGATTGAACTCAGGGGTACTCTACCACTGAGCCACATCCCCAGCCTTATTTTGTATTTTATTTAGAGACAGGGTCTTACTGAGTTGCTCAGTGCCTGGCAGAGGCTGGCTTTGAACTCTATATCCTCTTGCCTCAGCCCCCTGAGCCGCTGGAATTATAGGCATGTGCCACTGTTGCTGCCTGAAGCGATTGCTGCTTGGAGCAACAATGCCACGGGAATAAGTTCAGAGGAGGACTGGAAACAAACAGGCTGTTTATTCTGCTAGCTTCTCTCTCCAGCTCCAACAACAACTCCAACACCATCCACACTCCTACAACCACCACCACACCACAAAAATGGCGCTGACCCAATCTGTAATGTCCCAGGCCAAGTCTCACGAGATCATGGAAGGTGGCAATGCTCGAACATCTCTATGGCTCACAGCTAACTGAAATCTTAGCTATCTCCTTAATTAGGGCTCCTACATTTCCCCCCTTTTGTTTTAAAAGAGGGGATGCTCTAGGACGTCCATGTGCAACCAACATTCTTACCCGTCATCAGATAATCAAGGCTGTGCCCTTGACTCCTGTCTTAGGTTGATATGTCGGCCACATGAGACTGTCCCGTGCGACTGTGCCTGTCTTAGGTTGTCCCCCTCTGGGGATCTTACCCGTCATTGGCTACCAGCCATCCAATGGAGCCATTCAGGATCAACTGTGTATGATGACTAACAGCCATCCAATTGTGAGGAGATGCTGCGGCTTTAAGGTGATAAGCCTTCTGCTGACGAGCCAAGTTGCATAGCATATCAAATTCTCTAAACAAATCAGCTGCCCTGAGTTCTATCAAGTAACACACTGAGTTCTCTAGACAAATACCTGCAAGGCATTGTCCTGTAAAGTCCCAAACAATGAAAGACCAAAATGTCCACTTGTTATAACATGTTGATCTAGGAGGCCCCATGCATGCAGAGCAGAGGCCACACTGCTGGTGAGGCTGTTTGATGCTTGAGCAGCAGGGATGTTTGCAGCAACCGCGATCCTTGCAGCTGTAGCAGCAGCCATCTTTTTTATGTCTAGACAATGCCACCGGCAAATCTTCAGGTCCCACTACCTAGAAACTCAAGCATCAATTATTAAAGGAAAGGCAGTGCTAATCCAGCACTGAGTCAAGAGGCGAGTTGTCAAACTAAAAAACAGAATTATAAGATTAGAAAATTAAAGTTGATTTCTGCTCACACACATTGCTGCTTGAGCTCCCACAAACATAAGATGGCAAAATATCATATTCAGAAAAAAACAAAGAAAGACTGAGGGGGGCTGGGATTGTGGCTCAGAGGTGAAGTGCTTGCCTTGCACGTGGGTGACCCCGGTTCGATCCTCAGCACCACGTACAAATAAAACGCATTGTGTACAACTAAAAGCAAATAAATAAAAATATTAAAAAGAAAAAAAAAAGAAAGACTGAGGGTATTTACTGCATTAAACATAGATTAAAGAAA
This sequence comes from Tamias sibiricus, assembly GCA_025594165.1. Classification (NCBI taxonomy): domain Eukaryota; kingdom Metazoa; phylum Chordata; class Mammalia; order Rodentia; family Sciuridae; genus Tamias; species Tamias sibiricus. The sequence continues at coordinate 3,831,783 of CM046666.1, forward strand.
AGCTAAAGGCACTTTGGAAAAATAATTTGTTAGCTGGAACCCTCGAGTCTCTGTAAACTTCCATGAAATTATCTGTTGAAATAACTCAAATTAATCAGCTATAAAATAAAGTTTGTAAGCTGCCTGTCATGGCCAGCCACGGCGCCATGGAAGAAAAACTCTCGGAGGCAGAGTAAAGCTATTACTACTTTTACTTCTACTTTCTTAGAGAGAGCTTAGAGAGGGAAAGAAAGATTTTTAGAGAGAAAGATTAAAGAGAACTTTTCTTCTTGTCTTAGAGAGAAAGAAAGATAGAGCTTAGCTTTTTGTCTTCTTGTCTTCTTGTCTTCTTAGCTTAGAGAGAGAGAAAGAAAGATAGAGAGAGCTTAGCTTAGAGAAAGATTATTTTTTAGAGCTTCTTCTTTCTTCTTCGGGAGCCTCGGCCTAACTCTGACCAGCCATTACTCCTTCTATCTGGTTTCTCTTCTGTAACCGCTCTGCCTACGTTCTGGCCGCTCTGATTCTCCGACCCGAACTCTTCTTCTGACCGAACGAGTGACTGCATGACTGACTGAATGAATTCTCCTTCGTTCTCCTAACTCGGACCGCTTTCACCCGGTTATATACCTTCAGCTTTGTGGGTGCCTACAGGTGCGTCACATACATATCAGGTGGAACTTATGGCTTCCAGCTAGCTGCAACAGCCCTTCCTAATTAGGGCTCCTTCAAAAGTTAATTACAAATAAACATTCCTATGTCAAAACACCAAAATATCAGGTTATACAGCACTAGTCATATTCTTTGCTAAAGAGAGGTCCCTTTGGGAGGCTGAGGCAGGAGGATCGCGGGTTCAAAGCCAGCCTCAGCAATGGCGAGGCACTTAGCAACTCAGTGAGACCCTGTCTCTAATAAAATACAAAAAAGGGCTGGGGATGTGGCCCAGTGGTTGAGTGCCCCTGAGTTTCAATTCCCGGTACCACAAAAAAAAAAAAAAAAAAAAAAAAAAAAAAAAAAAAAGAGAGGTCCCTGGGACAGCTATAAATCAAAATTGAAGGTAACTTCACTTATTAAATTATTTACCCAAATTGAATACTCTTAAGCTTAAATGAATTATAGTTATTTGGATCCATATATATACATATTTTTTTTCATAAGTGCTTTGTTATTTCTGACGTCACACTGGACAGACGTACAAACCTACAAACATATATTTGTGACATCACATTTACATGAAATTTAGACAAATGCACAGACATAAAGACATATATAAAAAGAGAAAAAAGAAAAAATACAATTGCGTGCACACTAAAGAGAGATCTCCTCATCCCGGCAGGGAGGAATGACACTTAAGTTGTGAAATATTTTGAAGGACTCTTTTAAGGGAATCATTCCATACCTTCATCTTGGTCCTCTTGATTTTGTACCTTTTTTATTAATCTTGATTCCTCAACAACTTCATCTTGATCCTTATGATTTGGTACCTGCTTTATTAATCTAGATGGTATCCATATTGGAGAGGATTCGTGCTTTGGAAAAACACAAACAGATCCTCTCCCCCAAATTAATACTGGATCTGGACCCGTCCATGTACCTGAAAGAACATCCTTCTAGTAAACCAAAGGTTTATGTTGTTGGTGTGGGTTCCAATGTCTGTCTCCAGCAGAATAACCATTAGAGTCTAAAGTTAAAAAATTTAAGGTAAACAGGGCAACTGCCAATCTGTCCCTAGGATTTTTCCAGTTTCCTTCTTTTTGTTTTAATAACATAATTTTCAGTGTGTGGTTTGCTCTTTCAATAATGCCCTGACCCTGAGGATGGTATGGGATGCATGTTTTATGGGATATATTGAATTTTGCGCAAAACTGTTTGAAAGATGAGGACGTATATGCAGGGCCATTATCTGTTTTAAGCATTTTGGGGATGCCCAATGCAGCAAAAGCTTGCAAACAATGAGATGTAACATCTTTGACTTTTTCTTCAGATTGTAAGGAAGCAAAAATCATGCCTGAGCATGTATCTATGGTCACATGAATAAATCACAATTTTCCGAAACTTGGCTCATGAGTGACATCCATCTGCCATAAATGATTGGGCATTAATCCTCTAGGGTTAACACCATAATGAGGATTGGGAAAATGTGTCATACAAGATTTACAATCTTTTACAATTGTTCTGGCTTGCTCCTTTGTGATTTAAACCTACGCTGCAAGGTGGTGCTATTGACGTGAAACTGGGAGTGAAATAAAGTGGCTTGCTGGAGTGCTGAAAGTATAAAGATTGTTTGGGTAAGGGCATCAGCCTTTTGATTACCTTCATGGAGGGGACCAGGCAAGTTGGTATGTGCTCTAATATGCCCTATGAATAGAGGTTCTTTTCTTGCCCACAAAAGTTTTTGTATTTGATAAAACTATTTAAAGGCTGGAGTATGAGGTGCTATTGGTCCCGCTAGCTCTAATTTTGGGACAGCATGTACAATATAGTGGCTATCTGAAAAAATGTTCATGGGCTGCTCTCTAAAATTTTCCAGAGCTCTTACTACAGCTTCCAGTTCCACTAGTTGAGCTGATTTGTGTGCAGTTATGTAAGTCATATTTTCTTTTTTAGTGACTACTGCAGCAGTACCATTTGAGGACCCATCTGTGAATACATTTAATGCCGTAGGAATAGGTTGATTTTTTATTACCTGTAAAAATATAATAGGATGATTGATACAAAAAGATAATATAGGAGACTTAGGAAGATGATTATCAAAATTTGCAGAAGTAGAGCATTTAACTATAGCCCAATCATTATCATTGAAGCATAAATATTCAATCTGTGATGATAAATAGGGAGTAATAATAGTAGCAGGGTGAATGCCAAATATTTTAGTAGAAGTCTTAAGTCCTTGAAGAATAAGTTTAGCCACCATGGAGGCATAAGATTCAATTATACTTTTAGGAGAGACGGGCAAATGTATCCATAATAAAGGCCCTTGTTGCCAAAATACTCCTGTGGGTGTATATTGTGAAGAAATAATAATCAATATCAGCGGTTGAGTTAAATCAAATCTATCACAATGAGCTCCTTCGATGGCTTTTTCTACTAACTTTAAAGCTTTCCTAGCATCAGGAGTCAATGTTCGCGGTGAAGATGGATCAGGGTCCCCACGAAGAATGTCAAATAAAGGTTTTAGTTGGCCAGTAGTGAGGTTTAGTGTAGGGCGAAGCCAATTAATATCTCCTAGCAATTTTTGAAAGTCATTGAGAGTGGCCAAATGCTTCTTATTAATTAATATTTTTGAGGCCTAATAAAAGTGTCCATAATTTGGAATCCTAGATATAATATTGGAGATCTAATTTGAACCTTTTCCTTAGCAATGTTTAGTCCATATTGTTTCAAGTTTTCTGATATATCACTAAATATGGTAAATAAGACTTCTTGATTAGGATGAGCAAGCAAAACATCATCCATATAATGGATGCACATAAGCTCTGGGTATTTATTTTTGATAGGCTGAATAACTTTATCTACATAGATTTGACACATAGTGGGGCTATTAGCCATTCCCTGCAGCAAAACTTTCCATTGATATCTCTGATCAGGGCCATTATTGTTAATAGAAGGAACTGAAAAAGCAAACCTGGGGGTATCCAGAGGGGGTGTAGAGGAATAGAAAATAAACAACCCTTTGTATCAAGAGTAATAAGATAGAAATTTTTTGGAATAGCTACAGGATTAGGAAGTCCAGGTTGAGTAAGGGCCCATGATTTGCATGGTTTTATTAATTTCTCTAAGATCATGTAACAATCGCCATTTCCTGATTTTATCTTGATCACAAATATGGGGGAGTTCCAGGGAGAGGTGGAAGGTTCTATATGTCCTGCTTCTAGTTGTTCCTGAACTAGTAGGTGGGCTGCTTGTAATTTCTCTTTAGATAGGGGCAACTGAGGGACCCACACTGGCTTATTAGAAAGCCATGGTATTTTCAAAATTATTTTCTCAGTGGCCCTGAAAAAAAAATATCTTTTTCCTTTATGATAATGATTTCTTTTATGTTGGGACTATGTCTGCCAAGGGATAAAGATTTGACTGCTTACCACACCTTAAAGGACTGGGGCTAAACCAAGGGGTGTGGCTATGACGTAGCGTGAGAGGCTGAACCGCCTTGCTTGCTGATTGGTTAGTTCTAGGCCTATTTAAGTCCATGTTTGTTCAATAAAGCGAGTTCTTCGGACATCCCGTGCTATATACAAGACTTTCTAGGTGTGGCGTGTTTTCTGTTCAAACCGACAGAGGTAAGGCATCTAGCGATTTCTGTTCTTAAGCTCGCCCCGCCAGGTGAGTTGCAATCCTTCTTGCAGGCAAGAGGAATTCCCTTTAGGGCCCAGAAAGGGAAGCAACTCAGAACCTGGCTCTATTCATAACTCGGACCCCGGCAGGTTGGCGCCCAATGTGGGGCAAGGGAAAGGGAAAAAATCATCGATGAGCTTAACAAGGTTAGAGACGCAACGTCTCTTTCGCTGGCAGAAATATCCTTTTATTATGGGACAAATTTTAGCATTCAGGAAATCACGAGACCCAGCCCTTGAGGCGTGGCGCGCGGTTTATTAAGAAAGCAAGGTCTCCAAATATCTGACAGTCAATCGGAGGTGATCTGGAATTCATTAAAACGGGCGGCTCCCTGGCTCCCAAAGTCTGATTTTGATTCTTGGGAGACTTGGGATGACATAAAACAAATTTTAAGGGACCGAGAAATTGAGTACGGGGAATCCCCGCCTCCGGGAGTTTATCCAGCTTTATCCGCCCTAAAAGCGTACTCGCTTTTACAAGAAAAACAAACACCTAATTTTTCCCGGTCCGCAAATTTAAAGAAATCTCACTCCAGGAAATTAGAAACTACAGCCCCTCCTTTAGAGAGATCTAACAAGGTCCCTGAGAACAAAGACCTCCAACCACGTGGCTCGAAACTTTCTAAAGGTGATCCGCCATTTTGTGAGTTAGCTCTTATTAAGCCTTCTACAACATCACTACACCGAGAGGCGCCAGCGCCCTCTAATGGGCTTTCACCTGTAATGGCATTTCCAGTTAATTTAACAAAACTTCCTATAGCTAAAATCACTCAAAAAGCTAATAAAAATCTGGCCACATTTATTGAGAAAGTAGAAAAAGGCCTTCAAAGAAAACTTCCACCTAATGACCAATTTGCAAAAAATGTTAGTTTGGGAAGAAATGACCACAAATCACAAGCTGGCCTATGCTAAGTTAAAAGATAAATTTATAAAAAGATGGATTATTACCACCAAAGATGTGGGTTCAACAACTCACCAGTCTCAGATATTAAACACTCCCATTAATGCTCGTACTAAGATATTAACAACAGTTTTAAATGGAAAAGAAACCTATTTTAAATACGGACGACAAGGCTATTTTAAAAAAGACTACCCCGATGGTCTTGGTCGGCCTCCAGAATGCTCCCCTGGCCAGATCTCAAAAGATTTAACCTTAATTGTTATTGATATTAAAGATTGTTATTTTTCAATACCTCTTCATCCAGATAATTATGAAAAATTTACATTCTCTGTCCCATCAACCAATTGTCATAAGCCAGATAAAAGATATAAATGGATAGTGCTCCCTCAAGGTATGGCTAATAGCCCAGCTTTTTGTCAATATTATGTTTCATGTCTTCTGTCACCATTAATGAAAAAATCACAGCTTACCTTATATGTCTATATGGATGACATCATCCTGGGAGCTACTGATGTCCAACAACTAAACTCTGCTTACTTAACCCTCCGAGAGCTGTTAGAAAAAGGAGGATTACACATATCCAATGATAAAATACAAACTATTCCTCCCTTTAAAATATTGGGGACAAAAATTAGCCTAGACTCGGTTTGTCCTCTCAAACCCCAACTTCTCATTCAAAAATCTTATTCCTTGACAGAGTTACAAAAGCTATTAGGAGAGCTAAACTGGTTAAGACCTTGGCTTCATACCTCTACTGAGGATTTATTACCTCTCTTTGAGTTGCTACGGGGAAAAATCCCCCTCTGATGTGATTTTACTAGAAGAGAGTCATCTGTCAATATTACAAAAAGTCCAAGATGCCCTCAATTCAGCCCAATTGGCTCCATACCAACAAAAGCAACCTCTATATTTATGGATTTTCTCAGGTGCTAAACTCCTGACAGCTGTGCTCACCCAGATGGGAAATCCATTAGAATGGATACATTCCTCTGTGGGAGGAGCACCTCGAGTTTATTCCCAATTAGATCAATTAGCAGATCTTGTAATAAAAGGAAGAGATACATCATTGAGGCATTATGGAAAAGACCCAGATATTTTAACAATTCCTTACTGTTTGTCAGATTTTGAATGGATACAGAGAAACAACCCTAGAGTCTCCTATGCATTAGAAGGATTTCTAGGAAAAGTTGACTGTCATTACGGGTCAAGCAAATGGACTTCTTCTTTCCCCAAACTGGAGTGGACTCCCCCCATCTTGTTTTCTAGCAAGCCACTCCCCAAGGCAGTAAATGTCTTCACAGATGGAGGAAAAGAAGGGTCAGCAGTTGTAATATTTCACCCATCCTCAGGCCAAAGGACACAATACTTTGAAGCAGTTACTGGTTCTGCTCAATTTAAAGAATTATATGCTGTTGCATTAGCCTTGACCCATGTCCAAGAGCCTATGAATCTTTTCTCAGATAGTTTATATGTAATTAACCTATTACCTACTTTAAATGCCTCATATATAAAGATAGATAATAATCCTATCACCCCTCTGATGATCCAGGTTCGATCCCTGTTAAAGGGGCGTAATGAACCTATGTTCCTCCAACATCTTAGGGGACATCAAGGCTTATCTGGGCCCCTATCTGAGGGAAATCAGGCCGCTGACCGTTTGGCCACCACAGGTGTATTAACAGTTACAGTTCCATATCAACAAGACCTTCAGTTAGCCCAAGGTCTTCACGACCTCACTCATTTAAATTGGAGAGGTCTACATAATAAATTTTCTTTAGTTCCTATAAAAGATTTAAAAAAGATTATAAGGACATGTAAATCTTGTTTGCCCTTCTTACAGGTCCCACCTCTCCAGTCCCCTGGGGTAAATCCCAGAGGCCTAAGGCCCAACGCTATCTGGCAAACTGATGTAACCCATTATGGGCCATTTGGAAAATTAAAATACATATTTATGTCCATAGATACTTATTCACATGCTTGTTGGGCCACGGCACATTCTGGAGAAAGGGCTAAACATGCTGAAAGTCACTTTTTACAATGCTTTGCTATTCTTGGATTGCCAAAACAAGTTAAAACTGATAATGGACCCTGTTTTGTAAGCAAATCATTACAAAAGTTCTTCCAAACTTGGCATATTAAACATACCACAGGGATTCCATATAACCCAAAAGGACAAGCCATAATAGAAAGACATAATAAAACCTTAAAGGACCAATTAATAAAACAAAATGGGGGAAGCAACCCCCATGACCAGTTGAAAACAGCTATGCTTGCTTTAAATATTTTAAATTTTTCCAAACAGCAGCCTCTATCTGCATTTCAGAGACACTGGTCTAACCAAACGCCTTATATAAAAGTTGAGGTCCGATGGAAAGACCCATTAACTGGAGTCTGGAGAGGTCCTGATCCATTAATAAGTGCTGGCAGAGGTTTTGGATGTGTCTTCCCAATGGGGGAGCAAAACCCTATATGGGTGCCTGCCAGAGATCTCCAATATTGCCAATCCGACCAAAATGACTACCCAGGAGCACAAGCTCTTGAGGAGTGATCCTTTCTTTTTTCCACAGAAATGAAAAAAAACCGTGACAAAGCTCCTGTCCTGCTGTGATTAACCTTCTCATCACATCCGTTTCAAAATTCATCAAAGACACTATCCTGGACTCCTTCTTTGTCAACATCTCAACCCTCTGCGATGAGAGAAGAAGGACTGTGCCATTCCTGTGACAATTATCTGGACTTTATGCTAGACGACTTCCTTTGGACTCTGAGAGAAGAGCGCTATATCTTAGGACAATTATTTAGACTTTGTGCTGGACGGCTTCCTTTGGACTCTAAGAGAAGTGTCCCATTCCTGTGACAGTCATCTGGACTTTATGCCAAAAGGCTTCCTTTAAACTGAACTAAACAGATGGACTTTCTCTTTTTGGTGAAATCCTTGCTAAATGGGTAGACTTTCTCTTTTTGGTGAAATCCTTGCTAAATGGGTAGACTTTCTCTTTTTGGTGAAATCCCTAATTGTCATTGTCTTTGTGTGCACCTTTAGCCCTATAGAACTGGCCAGATACAGCTGGGTGGTCTACTGTCACGCTGAGCTATAGCCCTATAGGCTTGGCCATGGTCCTTAACAGGATGCAGAGGTATGCCATCCAGTCAAGCCTTCCCAAAGGTGACTGTCATGTCCCGTGTGCTCCCCTTGGCCACCTGCTGGCCCTAGGCATGTCCACCTAAAGTGCTAGAGTGATAGCCAATAACAGGTAAGATTTTTCCCAAAGAGGAGAAGTCGACCTAGACGGGCACACTCTCTATGAGTTGGACACCCTAAAAGATGGGACATCCCATTTAAAAATAAATGGAGAGACCCATTTTTTAAATAAACAAAAAAAAAGGGGAATTGTTGGGACTATGTCTGCCAAGGGATAAAGATTTGACTGCTTACCACACCTTAAAGGACCGGGGCTAAACCAAGGGGTGTGGCTATGACGTAGCGTGAGAGGCTGAACCGCCTTGCTTGCTGATTGGTTAGTTCAAGGCCTATTTAAGTCCATGTTTGTTCAATAAAGGGAGTTCTTCGGACATCCCGTGCTATATACAAGACTTTCTAGGTGTGGCGTGTTTTCTGTTCAAACCGACAGAGGTAAGGCATCTAGCGATTTCTGTTCTTAAGCTCGCCCCGCCGGGTGAGTTGCAATCCTTCTTGCAGGCAAGAGGAATTCCCTTTAGGGCCCAGAAAGGGAAGCAACTCAGAACCTGGCTCTATTCATAACTCGGACCCCGGCACTTTTAGGGTTAAGATTACCCTGTACCTTTTGTTAATGATTTCTTTTAGGGTTAAGATTACCCTGTAGATTTTCACATTTAACATCTGCAGGCTTGGTTGCAAGGTGTACTCCCATTTGTTGCAAAATATCTCTTCCCATAAAGTAACCAGTAGGTTAGGTAAAACATAAGGCTGAAATGTTCCTTTATGCCCTTCATCATCCTCCCATTTTAAAATTACCACACTTTTCTCTGGGGGGCTATTATATCCCAAACCTCTTAAACTAGTTGAAGCTTTTTGCAGAGGCCAGTGCTTGGGCCATTGCCATAGATTAATGATGGAAGAGTCAGCTCCAGTATCTATCAGTCCCTCCATCTCTATTCCTTGGATTTTTATTTTACACATAGGCCTCCTTGAACAATCTTGAACCCAGCAAGCCATGGGTCTCAAGTCAGTGGAACAAATCCTCTATTATTCCTTTTTTGAGGCATACTCATTTTAAATGAATTATGTAAATTTGGAAGGAGAAGCAGCTGAGCAATTCTATCTCCTTGATTAACAGAACTTATACTTTGGGGTGAGCTAAGCATTATTTTTATTTCCCCTTTGTAGTCTGAGTTTATTACACCTGGGGTCACTTGCAAACCTAATAAGCTTTCAGGACTTCTCCCTAGAATAAGTCCTACAGTCCCTGAGGGAAGAGGTCCCCTGACCCCTGTGGGAATCAGTTGAACCCCCATTTCAGGTGTTAACACTATTCGGGTGGTGGAACAGAGGTCTAATCCTGCATTTCTTCCTGTTCTTCTGGCGAGGGAGTGGATGGGTAGTAGGGATTGTGTCAGGGAAGCATCTGAGTGGATGCTTGAGGATACTCCTCCTCCAATGCCTCATACATTTGTGGGCCCCGGGGCATTGGGCCCCGTGCCCCATTTTTTTTTTAAATTCCTGAACAAATGATTTCCATAGATGTCAAATTTTGAATGGCATTTATTGGCCCAATGATTTCCCTTTTACACCTGGGGCAGCAGCCTGGGGCACGGTATGAGCTTGGTCTTATTTCTCTTTGGGGATTTTGCCCAGAATAGCCTGATTGATTATGATAATTTTGCCTGGAATATCCTGATTAATTATAATGTCTAGGTTGAGCCCTTGTGAAATTTTGAGGGGAAGCACCTCTCATTGCAGCTGCAATCACATTTCCTGTGACAAAGGTGTCATTTATATCTTTACATAGTTGTATATATATGGAAAGATCCTTTTTATTTCTCCATGGCCTGATGGCTTCCTGGCAATATTTATTAGCATTTTTGTATGCTAATTGAACAACTAATGACATATCTTGATCAACATCTCCAAATAATCTACCTGCAGTTCTCAAAAGTTGATCAGCAAAGTCAGCATATGGCTTATTAGGTCCTTGAATCACTTTTGACAAGCTACCTTGTAGATCCCCAGGTCCTTGTAAAGTTTTCCATGCCTTTAAGGCAGCTGCATATATTTGAGCATATTCACCTGGGACATAATATTTTTGAGCCGGTGAGTCTTTGAACTGCCCCTCTCCTGTGAGCATTTCTATATTATGGTCTCCAAATTCTGCAGCTGTGTTTCTTTTAGCTGTTTCTATACAAAGTTCTTGAAATTGCGATCGCCAAACCAAGTATTGCCCCCCACTTAATGCTGCTTTACATAGACTTTTCCAGTCTGAGGGGGGTTAAGCTAAAGGTGTTAAGGGACTCCAGCATACTCAACATGAAAGGAGCTTGGGGCCCATACGTCATTACTGCCTCTTTGAGATTTTTTATTGTTTTGAAATCTACTGACTGGTGGACACTCTGTCCATTTTCATTTTCAAATACTGCAGTTCCCAATGTATCTGTGAGTTACCCTCGAGAGTGCATAAGCGCTCAGAAAGACTTTTTATTTCTGTTTCTAGGGTTTGCAAACACCTAGTAATACCCTTCATATTTTCTGTAATGGATTCCACCCATGGGGGAGTAGGGGACACAAGTGGTTCCTCTACTTGATGGTCCTTTTTCTTTTTTAGTTTCTTTTTGTTCTTTTTACTGGAGACTGTGCTCCCAGAATCACCTTTTGATTCCTCTTCACTACTATCACTTTTACTGGTATCCTGAATTTCAGCTTCTAAGGAGAGTACATATTCTTTGGCTAATTTCAATAAGTTTCTGATGGATTTTGCAGCTCTTACTTTTGAATTTACACCACTACTCTTCTCACTGGTACTAACTGACTCAGAGGCTATGCTTTCTTGATCACTTTCCTCACTATCCACTGAGTCCACAATATCGAAAAACTCATCCATGGCTTTTATTATCTGAACCTTTTGTTATTTTCGCTCCCATTTTCAGTTCTTACCTGCCGGCCGAATTCCCCGTACGGGCCACCACCTGTTGCTGCCTGAAGCGGTTGCCACTTGGAGGAACAACGCCATAGGAATAAGTTCAGAGGCGGACTGGAAACAAACAGGCTCTTTATTCTGCTAGCTTCTCCCTCCGGCTCCAACAACAACTCCAATACCATCCACACTCCTACAACCACCACCACACCACAAAAATGGCACTGACCCGATCCGCAATGTCCTGGGCCAAGTCTCGTGAGATCATGGAAGGTGGCAATGCTCGAACATCTCCACGGCTCACAGCTAACCGCAATCTTAGCTATCTCCTTAATTATGGCTCCTACATGCCACCTCACATTTGGTTAAGATATACATGATAGTAGAGTGTATTTTGATATATTATACATACACAGAGTATAACTTATTCTAATTATGAACCCATTTTTGTGGATGTATATCATAAATAAAATATATGTATATTTTCTTTTTTAAGATATAATGAACTCCCACCCATGTCCCTTGCAGGTAGGTGGTGGGAATGGAGTTCCACCAAGAGGTGGAATGGGCTGGCTGTGGAATAAAAGCTAAGAAAGGTTGAGGTGAGAAAAAAACCACAGGACACAGAAAGTAATTTTAGAAATTGGGGCGGGAAGTGCTTGCAGATCTTAGGAATTGAGCTTCCACACTAAAAACTAGTGCAGTGGAGCCCAAACTTGCTTTATTTATATCAGGGAACATCAAAGGTTTTCCATGGAATGTTCTTTGACAAATAAAGTAGGAGATGGGCTGTCCAGTTCCCAGTGGGTTATGCCCAACTTCAGAGATACCAGACGGGTCTTCCTAGAGGAGAGTAGATAGAGGTCACGTGCTTGGGCAATCTAATACATGGGCGAGTCAGGATAGTTCCCAAGGAAAAACCTAAATCTCCATGGCTCAATACTGAATGGAGACCCTCAGGTAATTCACGGGTGGCTTCCCACTGTGAACATCTTTGTCTTGGTAGTTACATTTGTCAAAAGATACGACATCTTATACAAATGCTTTATAGACATACATCATTAAATAGAGAAAAATTTCTATTTCTAGTTTTTTCTAGAGCTTTTTTCTTTGAAAACTTTACATATTTATTTACATACAGTTTAAATATTAACATAATAAAACATTTTCCCACCCTATTTAATACTTACAAATTTCTTCAGTTGGAAACAAAAATTCAAAACACAAGCAAACTTAAGTGACTAGTCTGTGACCCCTCATCCCATTGTATTCACTAAAACAGGGCTTGCTTCATTTATCTTGCCTTTTCAGATGGGTCAAAGTTGGAGAGGTGGCAGTCAACCATAAAAAGTCTAAGTTTGCAGCCGGGCACGGTGGCGCACGCCTGTAATCCCAGCACTTTGGGAGGCTGAGGCAGGAGGATCACGAGTTCAAAGCCAGCCTCAGCAATGGCGAGGCACTTAGCAACTCAGTGAGACCCTGTCTCTAAATAAAATACAAAAAAAAAAAAAAAGGTCTGGGGATGTGACCCAGTGGTCAAGTGCCCCTGAGTTCAATCCCCGGTAACCACAAAAAAAAAAAAAAAAAAAAAAAAAAAAAGTCTAAGTTTGCTTTGATTTTTTACATCCATTAGGTCATAGAGGAAGCTGCCAGTGAGCTTCAGAGTTAGTACTCAAAAATGTGGGCTGGGCTGGGGTTGTAGTAGCTCAGTGGTAGAGGGCTGACATAACATGAAAGAAATAACAGCAACAAAAAAATCCCAGCACTGAAAAAATAAAATAGTGGAACTAGTTTAAATGAGATATTAAAGTAGTGGTTAAAGGAAATAAGACCTTTTGTGGATGGGCAATATTGCCACAATACTAACAGAAGCAAAGTTCTTTAAAAACTTTCTGTAGCTCTGTATTTACATACATTTTAAACAGTTACTGCAAGTTATTAAAAAATTTTAAATACAAGAAAAATATGAAGTGAACAGTCATGACACTTAATTCAACTGTTTATGAAATCTTAAAAGCCTCTGGGAATTGAATTCCCTTGTGACTCTAGGGCTCTAATTAAACTTTTTTTTCCTGTTGGTATTATTTCTATTTTATTCCTTCAATAAAGTCTCTTATAAGTCATAAAAACGACTTTATCAACTTTATGAAAATTAGCAATTTTTGAGGCTGCTGATGAGAGAGGATGATGCCTCTACCAGCTTTTCACAAGGAACTGACTTCTGCTTAGCTTCCCTCTCTCCCTGAGGTAAGCCAACAGGTGCCTTTTCTCCTCCATGTGACCTTTATCCCATACTTCTCCTCAGGGGTGTCTTTAACCAGAATAGGCCCAGGTTCTGGGTTGGTAAGAGTACCAGTGTGAAGGACACAGCTTGCAAGGCTGTTTTCCCTTTGATCTGGGAAAATGGAGTCCTCCTTCACAGAAGATGACCCTGGGGTCTGGATATTGACAGAATGAACACATGAAGAGTGCTCTGAAGTGCATGTGCTGACAGTTCCCCACAGCTTTGGAGACTGAGAACTGAAATGAAGAGCTTTCTGGAAATGTCCTTTTCTGATTGATTGTTGCACCCTGTTGGTTACTAAGAGGATCCCCAGTGTCTCTGAACTGGAAGACAACTCTGGTCTCTCAAAGATTAGACATGGAAACTTGCAGGTAGAATTATGACTTGAATATCTTGCCTGGTCTTGGTGATGATGTTTCTGGTGGACTGGGAAACAGCTTTCTACTGTTGTGTCAAACTGAGGTGTTTGAAGAAGTGATGGTGCTGTGGTCAATTAAGCTTGCTGGACATCTGTGGAGCGTGGGTGATGGGCCTCTGTGGAGCTTATAGTCATGTTTGGGTCCTCCAGTGGTTGCTGGTGGAATAACTGAGGAGCTTTGTGTGAAGTTCCCCCGTATCTTTTTTTTTTTTTTGAGAGGTATCAACAGGTGAATGAAGGGCAGTTAGTAACCACATGGAGCTGGTTGCCTTTGGGTTGCGGAATAGGCTCCAATTTCTACCCATGTCAGTAGAAAAGAAACAAAAGTTGCCCTGTGGGGCTATGGTCATCACTCCTTTCAGCACCTTCAATAAGTTTTTCATTGTTTTTTAAAAAAATTTACATCATAATTTATTTGATAATTTAAAAGCTCAGCTCAGTGCTTGAGAACTATACAATAGTTGGAATTTGGAATTACAGTTTATCTGGGATCAGTCTTGAAATAGAATTCAGTCTTTTAGAATCTCTGCTTAATACTTAACAAATGTATTGGCTGTTGCTTTCTAATTTGGCATTCAGTCTGAATGGGATGGCCCATAAATCCACATTCTTCTAAGTGTAGAGGTTAAATTAAGGTAAGTTCAATTTGCAAATACTTGTAAATGTCTACTGATCAAAGTAGAGATCAACAGCATAAATTGTTGAATTCTTTCCAGACACAGCATTTTAGTCAGCTTTGGTGGGGCTATGACAAAAGGACCTGACCAGAACAACTATAGAGGAGGAAAGGTTTATTGGGGGGTCACAATTTCAGAGGTCTTAATCCATAAACAGCAGGCCCCATTCCTGGGGCTGAGGTGAGGCAGAACATCATGGCAGAAAAGTGTGGCAGAGGGAACTGTTGAACCACGACGCAAAGACCACTGACTCCAATTTAAATAAAATTAAAGCAATCTTAATTTGTGTACACAGAACTGATCAGCGACTGTCTCCCCAAAACTGGAATAGAGAACAGCCCCTGGTCTGATTAGAGGAAAGTTTTGATTGCACAAAAAGTTACAAAGTGGGAGGGGTGTCTTGGGAACTTACAGCTAACAGGGTTCTGGCAAGCATAATAAAAGGGCAGGTAGCTGGCTTATGATCTACATTGTTTACATCTCAAGTTTGGGAGCAAACTCAGATTCTAACATCAAAGTTAATGAGGAGCAGCTGGGATTTCAGAGAGGGTTGTTATCTAGTCAACAACCGGTAAGTTCAAAGCATGGGCCGGAATCCCATGCAAGTTTTTAAAACATCAAATTATGGTCAGGCCAAACAGAAATCTTAGTATTTTACAGTAAAACAGAAATAAACTTTTCATGACTTTGTGATGAGATGGCTCCCAACCTTAAGGCAGAATTAGGCTGGCTTCATCAGAACTAGCTCACATGATGATCAGAAAGCACAGAGGGAGTGTGAGGGATGACACTTCACTTGCTAGATACAAATACATACCCCAAAGGTGTGCCCCAGATACCGATGGTTATTGATGATGAGTTCTGCTTCCTCACATGTTAAAATTTGAAAGTTCGAGAAGCACACTGATGCAAACATATAAAGCAAGATTTATTTAAAAAGGGGTAACATAGAGTTCTCCCAAAAGGGAGAAGGGGGCCATAGCTGGTATCCCAAGAAGCATGACAGGTCTGCCTTTTCTATATGTTTATATGTCCTAGGCTTCCTTTGTTCTCCTGCCCTCTTCCCCTTATCTTTCTCCTTCCTGCATATGTGACTAGGCCCAGGAATGCTAGGTGGGATGACCAAAAGGTGGGAAATAGGTAGGCTGAAGGGGGAAGGGCAGGATGGAGCATCCTAGGACACATTAACTAACCACTTTATAGCTCCCTGTAGGGAGAGACAATTCCTGAGACAGGTTACCTTAGCAACAGGTTGGAGCAGAGAGGGTTTCTTGATAAGGATGGAGGAAGGGCTCTGAAGGAATTAACATTTCAATCCCTCAGGGGACAGTCTCCAACTTCCTGCACTGTCTCAAAATTGGCTTCCTTGATCCGACCTGATGATTTACCTAGATCTATGCCTACTGCCTGTCTAATTCTGGCTTCACCCCCATTGCCTCACTTCCTTCAGCCACACCCTTCCTGCTTTCAATTACCACTCAATTAATCTTATTGGGTGATAAATTCATGGATTGGATTAAGGCTTTTACAACCTAATCATTTCCCTTCTGAACCCTCTCCCATTGTCTCACATGTGAGGTTTTGTGAGACACCTCACATCCAAACCATTCCAGCAGAAGACAAAAATGGTTCAAAGTAAATTGTGCCAAATAATTAAAGTTATTCCTGATATTTTAAATATTCATATGTTTTAATCCATTCTCTTTTTTTATTTGTTCTTTTTATATGACAGTAGGAAGTATTTTGATATATCATACATACATGGAACATATCTTCCCATTTTTGTGTTTGTTCATGATGTGGAGTTACACTGGTCGTGTATTCATATATGTACTTAGGAAAATTATATCTGATTCATTCTACTGTCTGGCCCATTCCCATCCCTCCTCCATTACCCCCACTCCTGTCCTCCAATTTGGTGGAACCCTCACCCCCCCATTGTGAGTTAGCATCTATATATCAGAGAGAACATTTTGTCTTTGGTGTTTTGGGATTGGCTTATTTCACTTAATAGGATAGTCTCCAGTTCCATCTATTTACCTGCAAATGCCATAACTGCATTCTTATGTATTGGCTGAGTAATAGTCTATTGTGTATATGTAACACTAGAGTTTTTTCATTGTTAATTGATAATAATTTTTTTTTCTTGGTACCAGGGATTGAACTCAGGGACACTTGACCACTGGGCCACATCCCAGCCCTTTTATTGTATTTTATTAGATATAGGGTCTACATTGAGTGCCTCACCATTGCTGAGGCTGGCTTTGTGAAGGGCAAAAGTCACACTGGTGACAACCATGCAGCCAAGAGATTTATTTACCAATCTTTATGACTGGTCGAAGGTCAAAGAGGTGCCGGGAGAGAGGAGTCAGGGAGAGGGGAGTGTGTGAGCTCTGAATGAAAGGTGGGTTCCTGGTCACGCTGGCTGTGGTCTCTGGAGCTGTTGGCTAAGGCAGCTGCCATTGGTCTGGAAGCAGTGGGTCTGAAGCTGTTGGCTGGGGCAGCTGCTGTTGGGCTGGAGGTGGTGGGTCTATGGCTGGTGCAGTGGCTACCTCCTCTCAGCAGGGACGAGCTATTGTGTGTGAGCCAAGCTCTGAATGGACAGGAGCTTACATAGGGATTTCTGGTGGGGGATGTACCAGAGCTACTTTAACGCTATTAGCTTTTTGCCTGTGGGGTGAGGGCGACCTTTAAGCCTATTGGCTCCTGCCCATGGGGAGAGGGCGGCCTTCAAGCCTATTGGCTCCTGCCCAGGGAAAATGAAACATCCTGCCCAGAGAACAGAGTGATCTTTTGGCCCTTTGCCCCTGGAACAGGGTGACCTTTTGGCAACCTTTAAGCCTATTGGCTCCTGCCCATCTATCACTTTGAACTCGCAATCCTCCTGCCTCAGCCTCCCAAGTGCTGGGATTACAGGCATGCACCACCAGGCCCAGTCATAAAATTCTTTAATGTTTCTATGATTTCCCTTCTTTTCTTCTGTTAAATGTGGTAATTACCTTCATTGATTTTTGAATGTTAAGCCAACTTCACATTATTAAAATAACTGACTTGCTCAAAATACATCATCTTTTAAAATATACCTATTACTGAATTCTGTTTGTTAATATTTTAAGTTTTTCTCACTATATTCATTAATACTTATGGTCTGTAACTTTTTTTTTTTTTTTTTTTTTTTTTTTGGTACCGGGGATTGAACTCAGGGGCACTCGACCACTGGGCCACATCCCCAGCCCTTTTTTGTATTTTATTAGAGACAGGGTCTCACTGAGTTACTAAGTGCCTCGCCATTGCTGAGGCTGGCTTTGAACTCACGATCCTCCTGCCTCAGCCTCCCAAAGTGCTGGGATTACAGGCGTGTGTGCCACCGTGCCTGGCTTGGTCTGTAACTTTAATTTCTTTTTAGTTTCCTTGTTGGGGTTTGGTATCAATTTAGGTAGGCTTCATAAAATGATTTTGTTTAAGGTTGAGGTTATTTTTTCCTTACATGTTTGGCAGAATTAATTGGTGAAACCACCTGTGCCTAGAGTTTTCTTTCTAGAAATTTGAATATATCTGATTAATATCAGATCATTCAGATTTTATATTTCTTCCCTAGGTTGATCTTGACTTTGTGATCTTCCTGCCTCAGCTTCCTGAGTCTTTGGAATTAAATGTGTGATGCTAGTTTTTATTTTTTTTTAATTTTTTTTTAATTTAAAGATGAGTCATTATCACTTATAATTAGAAAAAAAAGGGTTTCCTAGAAAAATATACTAGATGAACTTAAAAAAGCTTTTCATCAGAAAGTGAGAAAGCAAGAAAGCTTGGAAGACCGCTATAGCCATGTAATAAGAGCTCAGAAGATAAACTCTAAAGACTTGTACTGATGGGCATGAAGTAGTCTTACTTCATATGAACATGTGCATATTGAATGCCAGTACCTATTGCCCACGTTGTGCAGGGGATGGAGTCAGGGTCACTCCACGTGAATTGGGCTGGCAACTAAAAGACCACACAAACACAGAAATACCTTTTTCGGGGGTCAGTGATGGCTCTGAGACCTTAGCTCCCATGCTGGAGGGCAAGGGGAGCAAGGGAGGCAAGAGAGCAAGTGCACCCTAAGCCCCTGTTTTTATTTAGGGGAAAGTAATTCGATAGAAAATTCCACTCAAATAAGGCAAGGGATTGTGTTACAGCAAATACGGGGGTGTAGCCCAGTCCCATTGGGTGACACCCACTCCCAGAGCTACACTTCTTTGCCCAGCAAAGTTGAGGCCCACCTGCCTCGCACTGTGTGGGATGCCAGTTTTACACTCCCACTATTCAAGGCTATGAGGGCGTGCTCAGCTCCTGTTCAGGGTAGCTCCAGACAAGTACCATCAGCCTGCTTTCCTCACTTGTCTCCCAGAAAGTTGAGTGTTAGGGCTTTAGGCAAGACTAGAACAAATTTTCTGTGAGAAATCTAACTAGGGGGATGTATCTCTTAAAGATACATAAGGAGTTTCTCAGCAGGTGACCCACCCACATAACCAGTGAAGATCAACAAGTCCAAGTCATGCCATATGAGCTTCCCATCAAATCTAACTGGAATTTGACAAAATCCTCTAGATATAACTACTAATTTATAGGACATATAGGGGTATATGAACATGTTAAATACTGCCAGAAGAGTGTAATGATTTTTAAAAATATTTATTTTTTAGTTATAGGTGGACACAATATCTTTATTTTATTTTTATGTGGTGCTGAGGATTGAACCCAGTGCCTCACACATGCTGGGAGAGTGCCCTGCCTCTGAGCCACAACCCCAGCCTGGAGTGTAATAATTAAACTTCAAATTGTTGGAAATGCTATAGCACAAATAATTTAAATCATTAAATAAACTGCAAGGGAAAAAAAGAAGAGCTTGTGGGAAAACTTGTGTATTAAAAGACTTAAGACACACACTGATTAAATACATGCATAGACCTTACTTGAATATTGATTTTCAAAAATATAAAAAAATTGGAGACATTTGAGAATATTTGAACACTGAATGATGATATTGACAAAATAGGTTATTTTAAGTATGATAACAACATTTGCTTTGTTTGTTTTTGTGCTGGGAATTGAACCCAGGGCCTTGAACATGCTAGACAAGCACTCTACTATTGAACTATATTCTCTACCTCTGTCACATTTTTTTAAATGTTTATTTATTTGTGTTAGTTGTACACAATGCCTTTATTTTCTTCGTGGTGCTGAGGATTGAACCCGGGCCGTGCACAACCTCAGCCCCCTCTGTTACATTTTTAATGTTAATTTTTTTGCAGAATTGGATTGAATCCAATGGTGCTCTGCTAGAGATACATCCCCAGCCTCAACTTTAAACTTTTTTTTTTTTTTTGGTGATGAAATGTCTTACTAAGTTACCCAGGTTGGCCTCAAACTTGTGATCCTCCTGTCTCAGCCTCCCTGGTTGCTGGAATTACAGGTGTGATGTTAGGTATTTTTTTTTTTTTTAAAAGAAAACTCCTTATCACTTATAAATATTTTGATAAAATGCAATTTATGGTATCTGCTTTATAATGATCTTGAATGGGGGTTATGGGATGAAATATAGATAAACTAAGATTAACCCTGAGTTAATAAATATTGAAGCTGGGTAATATAAACATGAAGTTAACTTTTCTATTTTCTCTATTCTTGCATGAGTTTGAAATTTTCTATAATAAACATTCCTTAAATGAGGGAGACTATAAAACTGATGGGAATCTGTGATGACATGTATAGGTTCACTGTATAGGTTATGTGGGTGGGTCACCTGCTGAGAAACTCCTTATGTATCTTCAGGAGATACATCCCCCTGGTTAGATTTCTCACAGAAAATTTGTTCTAGTCTTGCCCAAAGGCCTGACCCTCAACTTTCTGGACTTTCTGGGAGACAAGTAGGGAAAGCAGGTTGGTGATGTTAGCATTTATTGAATGCACATGTTCATCCAATGCTCCTTTTTCAAAATTTAATTCCTGCTCTCAGTTGCATCTGGAGAACCACAGCCCACATCTTTTCTTTTGCCTTCTTGAGAAAATAAGGTTCCAGTCTTGTGGGGAGTTGGAGAGGGTGAGGACCTAGGCCTCAGCTTGCTTCCTAAATAGTTCACAATTGATTCTCATTTTAGTCCCTTCATTCTTACTTTCAGGGCTACCTGGTGTCACCCATTCTCGAGCCTTTTTTTTTTTTAAATTTAACTTTTAATTAATTAACTATGTGGTGTTGAGGATCAAACCCAGAGCCTCACCCGTGCTAGGAAAGTGCTCTACTATTGAGCTATAACCCCAGCCCTAACCTTTTAAGGATTCTATAATGCAAAATAGACTTGTCCTTGTCTCCTGCCTTGGCTTTCATGGATTTGATTAATATTACTACTTATCCACTTTTCAGTTTCCCAAATTTTGCACTTACCTTTTCCATCATTATCCCTGTACATAAAATTGTTTTTATTTTTTAAAAGAAATTCTTATTTTAGGCCGGGCGTGGTGGCGCATGCCTGTAATCCCAGCACTTTGGGAGGCTGAGGCAGGAGGATCGCGAGTTCAAAGCCAGCCTCAGCAATGGCGAGGCACTTAGCAACTCAGTGAGACCCTGTCTCTAAATAAAAAAAAAAAAAATACAAAAAAAAAAAAAAAAAAAAAAAAGAAAAAAGAAAAAAAGGGCTGGGGATGTGGCCCAGTGGTCGAGTGCCCCTGAGTTCAATCCCTGGTACCACACACACACACACAAAAGAAATTCTTATTTTAAAATATTTTTTAGTTATAGATGGACACAATGCCTTTATTTATTTTTTATGTGGTGCAGAGAATTGAACCCATTGCCTTCACTTTCTAGGTAAGTGTTCTACCACTGAGCTACAACCCCAGACCCTAAAAGAAATTCTTTACTGTAACATCAGTGCAGTTTTTAGAAGGAGCAAAAGCAGAAACATGTATTCAAGATACAATTGTTACCAAGAAGTATCTTATCACCCTTTTAAAATTAAGTGGTTATTCTCCACTTTTGTGAAGGTAAAGATCTCATACATTTAATGTCCTTGGTGAAAATTTTCTTTGCATTTAGAATGTAATTAGGTCAAAAAATGGAAAAAGTGGAGTTTTATTTGGGGATATTTGTTTTGGTAACTCTTCAGTATTAGAACTACAGATACATTAGGGTTTTAAGCAATAGGATTTGTGTGTGTGTGTGTGTGTGTGTGTGTGTGTGGTACTAGGGATTGAACCCATGTGCACTTAACCACTCAGCCACACCGCCAGGACTTTTTATTTATTTTTTAAAAATTTTTAAAATTTAATTATTTATTTACTTATTCATAATGCACAAGTATAGCATCTTTTTACATACAACTGCTTGTATACAAAGTATATAAGTACCATTCAGATCTTCAATCATGCATTTAGGATAATGGTATGACTTTTTATTTTTTTAAAAAAAATTTTAAAATTATACATGGACACAATAACTTTATCTTATTTTATTTTTTTATGTGGTGCTGAGGATTGAACCCAGTGTGTCACAAGTGCGAGGCAGGTGCTCTGCCACTGAGCCACAACCCCAGCCTGCCCCCAGAACTTTTAAAATTATTATTTTTAATTTTGAGTCAGGGTCTTGATAAGCTGTTGCTTACGGCCTTGCTAAGTTGCTGAGTCTGGCCTTGAATCTGCTATTCTCCTACCTCAGCTTCTCAAGCTGCTGGGATTACAGGCATGTGCCATTGCTCCCAGCTAATACTTATGGGTTTTATTATTTAACTATTTATTATCTGATTTATAAATTCCTTAAAAAGTTATGCCTACCAAACTTAGTAGTTTATGGCGGCCTATTCCAGTTCTCTCTTTTTTTGGTACCAGGGATTGAACTCAGGGGCACTCGTCTACTGGACCACATCCCCAGCCCTTTTTTGCTAAGTGCCTTGCCATTGCTGAGGCTGGCTTTGAATGAACTCATGATCCTCCTGCCTCAGCCTCCCAAGTGTTGGGATAACAGGCATGAGCCACCACACCTGGCTCCAGTTCTCTTTTAAAAAATGTACAGAAATGTCTTCTTGCAGCTTCTACCCATGATTTGTAGTTCTATGTCCTTGGATAATTACAGAACACAAGTAACGCATTGCTCACAAAGTAGTCCTTCAAAAATTGCAAAACAAATCAAAAACTTCTTTTTACACCCAGTAAAATACCTGAAATTTTCTCAAAGGCTTTCTCACCAGGTTCATTTTAAATGTTATAGAAACATCAAAATATTCCTGGATGTCAAATTAGTAATTTGGAGTTTCTTACTGTAAGACTGAGATTTAATCAGGAGTTTAAAACATTGGTATCAGGGTCATAGTAACATTTTGGAGTGACAATGGTCATATTGAAGATAGATTGATGAAGGTGGAATTTAGAAGCAATCTGTTTTGGGTTCCATACAGAGGTTTCTTAACTTTCATAAGAGAATGTTAATTTGTTGCCTCCTCCAACAAGCTGGTGTCTGAAGGTTTTGATTCTCCAACTATCTAAACTATCTAAACAAAACATCAACATTCCAGGATGGTACAGAACTTAAACTGGAATTACTAGCTTGACAGATTCTGATAAAAGAAGTGATATTAAGGGATATATTTATGGTTCTCAAGCAGGGGTGAGGATTCTGAGTCCAAAGTCCAAATGCACAACAAATAAACATTTTCCAAAAGCATATACATGCAACATAAATGATCAAAACTTGAGACTCTATAGAAGAGAACATTTCATCATTAAGCATCAAAGCACAACTAACTCCATATGTGCACACATGGGGGAAGAGTGTGGCCTGTGAAATTTGTTGGTCATCAAATGAAAGGTTCTCTTATCAAAAATTATGGAAAACCACTGCCAATTTCCAGACACATCCTAAGTTCTGTTCTTAACTCATATCATCTGAAAGCCACATATACAGTTTTTTTCACATACAGTTTTATGCTTTATAAACAATTTCAATTGAATACATACTAAATGTTTTCATCACCAAACAATATAAGAAGTGGCCATATAAAACTATTGCTCTAATTTTCTGTAGAAACTGAATCTGAGAAATAATGCTTTCCTTTACAACTTTTATATAATAAACCATAGTTCACATTGGAACGTTACTAGAAAATTTTATTTCTTGAATTCTTTGTCCTTTTTACTAGATGTGTAACCATTTTCCAAAACATTTTCTGTGAAACAAAATAATCCATGAAGATGCTCCCCCAAAGATTGTGTGGTTAATTGTTTTTGAAAAGCAATGTTTTTATAGTTTCCTAGTGGACAATATTTTTTATAGATTCAGAATGGACATCAGCATATTATAGGCCTTCAGAAATATTTTTTTAATTAGCGTTTTTTTTTTTTTTTTTTTTTTTTTTGTGGTACCAGGGATTGAACTCAGGGGCACTCGTCCTCTGGGTCACATCCCCAGCCCTTTTTTGTATTTTATTTAGAGACAGGGTCTCACTGAGTTGCTAAGTGCCTCGCCATTGCTGAGGCTGGCTTTGAACTTGCGATCCTCCTGCCTCAGCCTCCCAAAGTGCTGGGATTACAGGCGTGCGCCACTGCGCCCGGCTAGCGTGTTTTAATTATACAGAAAAATAGGTTAGGCCCTGAAAAATCTTTAAGGGAACAACAATAAAATGACAAAACACACAACCCTACATAATCAGAATTTTCTGAATTTATCATTTTAAAGAACACTAACTTATAAAACACCTTCAAGAAATTTTAAGAAATGCTGGGTAGCCCATTGCTCATCTCTTTCTTTTAAAATACCATGCCAAGGATGAAACACAGCCCTGGAACACACTAACCAAGCACTTTGCTGCTGCCAGTGTTCATCTCTTTACTAGTGAGAGAACTTAGGGTAAATTTAATTCTCAATGATGTTAATAAAACCACACAATGAATTTTTAACTTCTATTTTAATAGCCTTATTATATCTTGGTATTACATTTTGTCTGCAAAAAAGGACAGATAAGGTGATAATATTTAGAAGAGAAAGGGAAGGATATGAGACACAGAGAATCTTGAAGTATATATAAAAAATACATTTGTAAGAGTATTTCACATGCTATACAAATGAACATAGTAATATTTAAGAAATAAAGTTAGAAAAATTTTGTTGTATTTATAACACTTTTTCCTATGTAAATTGCTACTTGAACACTGTACTGCTGACTTATCTGTAATTCTTTTTTTTAAAAAAATATTTATTTATTTACTTTAGTTGTACACAATGCAATGCATTTATGTTTAGGTGGCGCTGAGGATCGAACCTGGGCCGCGCACGTGCGAGGCGAGTGCTCTGCCGCTGAGCCACAACCCCCGCCCATCTGTAATTCTTAAATCTATCCATCCCTCACTTCCATTTTCACTCTGAATCTCAGGAATCCTGATATACAATATATCAGTACCAGTTTTAAGTTTAAAACCTTGGTAAATATTAATCAATGCTTATCAATTAAAAATATTTTGTGCTGAACTGAGGTATAACTTCATGCCAAAAGATGTGGAGTATGCATATGGGAATTGCCTCGGTAAGTCTAAACACTTGGGAGGACAATTTGTGCAGAATTTACTAGTCATGAGACCCTGGACAAGTTCATTTCTTTTGATACTGGGATTGAACCTACGGCTTTGCGGTCAAGTACCCTACCACTGAGCTACATCTCTAGCTTTTTTCAGTTTTAGATAGAGTCTCACTTAATTGCCCAGGCTGTCCTTGATTTTGGGATCCTCCTGCTTCAGCCTCTCAAGTAGCGGGGATTATAGGTATTGTGCCACCTTGACTGGCTTTAAGCAAGTTTCTTAATCTTTCTATGCCTCAAATTCTTCTTTTCATAGGAACATTGTATGGATTAAACAAATTATTTATTGTTATCTAGAAGTGTTTGACAGCCAGAGCCAGGCATGATGGTGCATGGCTGCAATCCAAGTGGCTCAGGAGGCTGAGAATTGTGAATTCAAAGGCAGCCTCAGCAATTTAGCGAGACTGGGAGCAACTCAGCTAGATCCTGTCTCTAAAAAAAATATATAAAAAAGGGCTGGGGATGTGGTTCAGTGGTTAAGTGCCCCTGAGTTCAATCCCCTGTACCAAAAAAAAAAAAAAAAAAAAAAAAAAAAAAAAAAGATGTTTGACAAATCCTTGAAAGTGACTGTGTCCACTGGGGAAAAAAATTATAGATACATAGCGAATAAGTAAGATAAAGGATAAAGATGGGGCTGGGATTGTGGCTCAGCGGTAGAGCACTCGCCTAGCACGTGGGCGACCCGGGTTCGATCCTCAGCACCATGTACAGATAAAACACATTGAATAAAACACATTGTGTACAACTAAAGCAAATAAATAAAAATATTAAAAAAAAAAAGGATAAAGCCTCTGATGGGGGGGGGGTCTCACAATTAGTGGTCAGGAAAACCCTATATAGGAGAACAAGAAGGACCAGTCTAAGAGTTGGAAAAGAAATGGAAAGTTGTAAACAACAGAATCATTATAATCTGGCATGGGTGGTCAAAATACTGATTACTGAGAAGGTCTGGGAAATGTTTACTGGAGAGGGATTTCCCATTCTCATCAAGCTCATGGCTTCTCCATACTCAGATGTTTTCTTTTCTTATGTCCGGTAAGATTGGAGCTCACCCTGAAAGCTTTCCCACACTCCTCACATTCATAAGGTTTCTCCCCAGTATGAACTCGCTTATGTCCAATTAAAGCTGAACACTGACGGAAAGATGTGCCACACTCATAGCATGTGTATGGCTTTTCACCAGTGTGGATTCTTTTGTGTTGCTTCAGTACTGAATTATGATGAAAGGCCTTTCCACAAATCTCACACATATATGGTCTCTCTCCAGTGTGAATTCTTTGATGATTGGTCAAGTTGGACTTCCCACTGAAAGCTTTGCCACATTCCAAACATTTATAAGGTTTCTCTCCAGTGTGGATTCTTTGATGGATAGTAAGGCAGTGTCTATCCTGGAAAGTTTTCCCACAATTTCCACATGGATAGGGCTTTTTCCCTGTGTGTTCTAGTGCATGAGCCCTGTGCTTATAGTTATGACGGAAGGCTTTTCCACACTTGTCACACTTGTAAGGTTTCTCCTCACTGTGGATTCTTCTATGCTTGCTGAATTCTGCCTTGATACTAAAGGCTTTTCCACACTGAGGACACCCAAAAGGTTTCTCCTGAGTGTGGATTCTTCTGTGTTTGCTTAGGTCTGAGCTCTGACTGAAGGCCCTCCCACACTTGTTGCACTCATAAGGTCGCTCCCCAGTGTGGACTCTTTTGTGTTTGGTGAGATCTGAACTCCCCCTGAAAGCCTTCCCACACTCCTCACATTCATATGGTTTCTCCCCAGTGTGGATTCTGCCATGGGCAGTAAGGGAATGCTTAAATTGGAAGTCCTTCCCACAGTCATTACATTTGTAAGGCTTCTCCCCAGTGTGGACTATCTGATGCACACTGAGACGGGTCCTGGTCTTGAAGGCCTTCCCACAGTACTGGCACTCATAAGGCTTCTCTTCACTGTGGGTTTTTTTTATGTCGGCAAAGAGCTGATCTACTGTTGAAGGCTTTCCCACAGTATGTACAGTTAAAAGGTTTCTTCCCTGTATGGATTATATAGTGTACAGAAAATTGATTTCTGGTCTTGAAAGCTTTCCCACACTCTTTACAGACATAGGATTTCTCACCAGAATGAATCTGATCATGGAGAATTAGGTCTGAATGCCAGCTGAAGTTTTTGTCACATTTCACATATTCATGAAGTTTTTGCTTTGTAAACACTCTAGTATATGGAATATGTTTTGAGTTTGTATTGAAGATTTTTTTAAGTACCTTCTGGTTCTTTCCCTTTTTGAAGGTCATGTTCTTATATCCTTCTCTCACTTCTCTCTCTTTTTCCCTTATGAATGTTTCCCATTGATTTTCTAGTTTGACATCCTGTATACAAATTTCTCTAACCTCAGGATCCTGGGAAACAATATTTAGAAGACTGTTACATTTCACCCAGAAGACTTCTTTGTTTTCAAAAACCTCTTGTTCTGAAGGCACCTTCTCACTCCCAGGCCATATCCTGCCTGTTGATACTCAAAAGAGAAAATAAAACTGTCAGAGGAGAGAAAATAAGCAATGTGAATCTGAAGAGTTAAAAAAATAAAAACAAATTTAAAAAATTTTATAAACACACAGAAAAAGAGCAAATATCTTTAATGCTGGAAAAATTGCTAACATTGTGTCAAAGGTCAAGACATTATATAATCATTTTGTCACATGAAAGGAAGAAACTGAAAGCTTCTCTATCATTCACCTGGGTAGGCTGAAACATTGAGAAGTATGAAGACATTTTAAACTTGGCAAACTTTATATAAAATCCTTACAAAAATACTCCTCTTCTATAGTCTCCTAGTTTAGTAGTGGCAATTCCATACACCTAGCCACACAAGCCAGAAAACTGGAAATCATCTTTATTTCCTTCTCCCTCCCCTCATATTTACTCAGCTAAAATTTTACAAATTCTAATTATGAGGTGAGATGCTAAAGGGATGCTGAAATCCTGATGCAGTTCCCTTTAAAAGAAGTATCTGCTTTGTTCCTAAGAGTAGGCTCTGGATGGCCACATTTCTGCTGTGTGACTGCCTATTTGGGTGCGAAGGGTTAGAGCTGGGGAACACTTTGACCCAAACCAGGCTGGACTCTCTCATCTTGGCCTTTGGAATTGTGATCTGAAGGTGGCTCTGAGAGTAGTTAAATCTTTAGCACTTAAATTTGAGAACAAGTGGTGTCAGGACAGTATATGATACAGGGGAGAGAATGTACTGCCATTTGCTCTGAAGGGCAAAAAAGGTCAATTTGGCAGAAACGAATGAAGAGAAACATTTGGAGAGAGAGGCCTGATTTAGGTGCCATGGCATACCCTGAATAATGAATTTATGTTCTTTTGGCTTGGCTACTTTGAGTAAAATTTTTATTGTTGGCAACCAAACAGTCCAAAATCAATGTTATTGTCTCTCAACTCTCTCCCTTCTCCATTTCCACCTGTGCATTCTCACCAGCTAACTGTAATACCCCTCAAATGTTCTTTAGTCTGGCTCCCCTTTAACACATACTTCACATTTCTTCCAAACCATTCTTTCTAATAATGTCACTCCACTTAAAATACTTCAAATGATACTCCACAATCACCCAGAAAGAAGAGAAGTAAAACATGATCAAGAGCCCTAGCTCTGGACTAAGACTGTCTGGGCTCAGATTCTAGTTCTGATACCTAATAACTGTGTGAACTTGGAAGGATGACTTCAATTCTCTCTTGAGTCAGTAGCTTTATCTATAAAATGGACTCTAGTCTGTCCATAATTACATGAGTTAATGTATATAAAACACTTGCCACGGGCTGGGGATATAGCTGAGTTGGTAGAGTGCTTGCCTTGTATGCACAAGGCCTTGGATTCAATCCCCAGCACCACAAAAACAAACAAACAAACTAAAAAACACTTGCCGTACTTAACCAATGTTAGTTACAAAGTTCAGGGCATGTAGCTTATCAAATACTCATAAAAAAGTCCTTCAAATCATCTTGCTTCTTTCTACTGTTCCTGAACTTCCTCTACAAATTACCCCCAAGTTCTTTACTCTGGTCATACTCTACTAGTCGAAGTTTATTTGTTTTATTCCACAATACTTTCTCACGTTATTCCCTCTGCTTCAACTGCCTCTCTCCTCCTTCAATGTGTTGCTCTCTGAGCCCTGGAATAACTAATATACAAAGGGGAAAACAATTTTCTGAGCTTTTTAAAAGGACTAAACTGCAAAAGCTTATTAAATAGATTGAAGGGAACCAATTAGATAATGAAAGAATATTGCCCAGATAGTTTGTTGCTGTTGTTTTCTTTTCCTTGAGTTCTAAATGGATTTCATTTCTGGGGCCTTCAGGATGGATGAATCACCACTAAGAACATTCTATAATCATTTTGTCACATGGAAGACGGTAGGAAACTAAAAGCTTCACCATCACTCACCTGGGAAGGAGCAGCTCAGGAACTTCCGGTCCTGTGGATCCTGAACACATGGCTCTGCTTCTCGCTCCAGATGGGAGATCAAAGGAGGTTTAGGAAATGGAAATCCTGATTACAAAGATGGAATGAGATTGTGTTGAACAACAAGGAGCTGTTCTTACACTTGGCCCTGATCCCTCTGTTTGTGTAAGGTGACAGGAAAGAAATACCCACTTAGGTAGAAAAAAGGGTTTATTTAGCATTCTGTAAACAGGTACAAGGATTTGTTTAGGGACTGTCTTAGAAAAGTCAATCTCAGAAAGGCAGAGGAAATAGTCATTTTCCATTTGTAGAATAGTAGGAAGGCTACTAGTTTTAGGCCCCTGGAAGGCAGTTCACAACTAGGAGTTGAACATATGCCATTTAATGGAAAAACTAGAGGGCTAACAGAAGCTAAGTATCTCCCTTTCACCCAGAGTCCCATTCCAAAGAATTAGAAAACAATAACAAAAATGCCTAAAAAGTTACCTGTTATACAACAAAGGCAAACCAAAACTCTCAGTTTTAGGCAAGATCCTAATTAAGAAAGAGTGCTCTAACTTTCAATATGAAGGCCTATACACAACAACAAAATGAGCATTTTTGTTAAGGAATGGAGAAAGCACTAAGCCAAGTGCAGAAAAGATTCTTACCAAGCGATACCATGTTTCCATAATTTTCCAACATCACATTTTTGTAGAGATGTCTTTGGGAGAAGGTCAGACTCTGCCACTCCTTCCTAGTGAAGTTCACGGCTATATCCTCAAATGTTAATGACGCCTGAAACAATAAGCTCCTGCTGTCCTCGAGAAAACCCCACAGTTTCCTCAGGAAACAGAGACAGAAGAAAGGAATTTATAGGGAGAAGGTTTATAGAAGTAAAAGACTGTTACTGTTTGGAAATGAGGTGAAAGGAAACTCAGGCTTTTAATATTGAAAAATAACAAAAGAGGAAACAATCCACAAGTGGTTTGTTCTCCAACAAAATGTTTCTTATGAGGAGAGGGAGCACCTTGATTTGAGATTTGTGTAGCTAGAGAATGTAGTGAAAATAAGGCCATATTTAGGAGGTACTGATATAGTTTCAGGAAAGATGGAAGGGACCTCAGCTCACTTGAGCCCAGCTCATCAGTGTGGCATCTGTTTCTAGTAGATTTCCTTGACTTCCATCTTTAGTAAAGGCAGGATACTGAGAAGCTGGTAGAGCTGAGGGAAGAGAAATATGCAAGAGTCAGTTTAGCATAGTGTTAACAAAACCTGCTTTAATCTCTTCCTCACCAATGCAGAAGCATTGCAGCTCTAACCTAGGTGTCAAGCCTACTGCCTTATGATATTCTCTTCTCCACTATTTCTTTAGTCTTAGCTTTCAGTGTTGGGCTGATGGCTCTGGCCAACTTTAAGTACATTCTCTCTTCTCACTTAGTACGTAATTTTCTCTGGTCTTTCTTTGTCCTAGAATAATCTTACCCCTCCTGAAATAGATCAGGTAAAAAGGCTTAAATTACTGACTCTCAGCTTGTACCATAACATTTCTTTCTGTATCTGAATACTGAAGTCATTTCCTCCAAAAGACTTGTGGGGAGAAAAGGGACATATGGGGGAACAGGAGATGTTGAACAGTAATATCCAGGAATAGGCCCAGTTTGTTTCTATAGGCAACTGAATGGCTGGTCTAACTTGTAAGTTTATTAGAAGAAAAATTTTTCCTTGCTTTACTAGAGAGGAATCACTTTTTTTTTTTTTTTTTTTTTTTTGCTGATACTGAGCCTTTTTCTTATTAATTCCCTAGTACTAAGCCATCTTCCCAACATGAATGTGGTATTGCACACTCAGCATTTTTTAAAAGTATTTTTTAGTTGTTGACAGACATTTATTTATTTATTTATTTATTTATTTATATGTGGTACTGAGAATTGAACCCAGTGCCTTCCACATGCTAGGCAAGCACTTTGCTACTGAGCCACAACCCCAACCCCACACTTGGCTTTTTTTTTTTTTTTTATATATTTATTTATTTGCTTTAGTCATACACGATGCGTTTATTTGTATGTGATGCTGAGGATCGAACCCCAGCCGTGCTCATGCTAGGCGAGCGCTCTACGCTGAGCCACAACCCCAGCCCCCACACTTGGCTTTTTAAAAGGTAAAAGATTTATATAATCTGAAGAGAAATCAGTGTATTTTTAAGATGAAAAAGAAAAGTTTATCAAAATGTCCAAGAGTCTAGTTATAATCTATATGAACGGGGCAAGAAGTACAGCTTCGTATTATTAATTAATGGGGTCTTGCTTTCTTTCGTTTTATTTAAATTTTTAAAAATATTTATTTATTTAGTTGCACATAATGTTTTTATTTGTATGTGGTGCTGAGGATCGAACTCGGGCTGCGCACGTACTAAGCGAGCGCTCTACCGCTGAGCCACAATCCCAGCCCCTTGTTTTATTTCTTAAAGGTCATTTCCACCTTTCTGTAACTTCAATATTTAAGGTGACTTAGGTTTCTTAACAGTTTATCCCCAAATTAAAGTCTGAATGAATTCTTTTTGCTATTCACATACCAGCAATGTTGAAGCCATCTTTTGGTAAGAATCTAGAATCACCTTTGTTCTTAGGCACCAAAAATTATTATTCAAATTTTACTAGAACTTTATTTTATTTATTTATTTATTTATTTAGGTACCAGGGATTGAACTCAGGGGCACTCGACCACTGCCCACATCCCCAGACCTTTTTTGTATTTTATTTAGAGACAGGGTCTCACTGAGTTGCTAAGTGCCTTGCCATTGCTTAGGCTGGCTTTGAACTCTCGATCCTCCTGCTTCAGCCTCCCAAGTGCTGGGATTACAGGCGTGCGCCACCGCGCCTGGCGAACTTTATTTTAGAACTAGATTTCTTCCCACAAAAATTTTCTTAAGAACACCCCCTTTGGTCTAGGTTACTCTTGAGCTTTCACCCAAGAATAATCATGATGGTTCCAGTCAGTTTTCCCACTGTCTCTCTATAAAAGTGCCAAGTTATTCTGTCTCAGTCCCAAGATCACCTAGATAGTAAAGAGCTCATAGCAAACACATATTTTGCCTATAATGTTATATAACAGTTCTTTTCCTTATAACATCAACAAACTTAAAGCTCTCAATTGGCTTTTTTAAATCAACATTTTATTATGTTTCCAAATATTCAGAAAAGTTGAAAAATGTAAATATTCATATACCAACCATGTATATTAGAATAATATTATTAGATTAACATTTTTCAGTATTTGCTTTTTTATCACATATCTATTCCTCTATCTGTACATTAATCTATGTTTTGATACATTTCAAGGTAAGTTGCAAACATCAGTATACTTCACCTCTAAGTGCTCTAGCATATATATTACTAACTGGAGTCAATATTGTTTACATTTTTTTAGACAGAACTTACATGTAATGAAATATACAAGTCTTAAGTATATCATTGGATGAATTTTGACAAATACTCCTATATAACTCAAATTCTCCTCCACATACATATTGGGCTAGTTTTCTCAACTCATAGAAACCTCCATGTACATATTGGGCTAGTTTTCTCAACTTTAGAATTTGAAAGGTCAGTTTCTACTCTTTACTTAAAAATGAACTTGGTAGATAGGCTACATGCAAAACTAATAACATGAAACTATTTGTTAAAACAGTATACAGATATTTTTCTGGGAAAAGTTTAATATGTTTTTAGTATATTTAGTAATTGTAGACTTTATGAGAGAATAATTCAAAGACCTTTTTTTTTTTGTGGTACCGGGGATTGAACTCAGGGGCACTCGACCACTGGGCCACATCCCCAGCCCTTTTTTGTAATTTTATTTAGAGACAGGGTTTCACTGAGTTGCTAAGTGCCTCGCCATTGCTGAGGCTGGCTTTGAACTCGCGATCCTCCTGCCTCAGCCTCCCAAAGTGCTAGGATTACAGGCGTGCGCCACCGCGCCCGGCTATTCAAAGACCTTTTAAGAAAAGGAGGACTGGAAGACTCAGGTCATGAGTATATTTTATTTATTTATTTATTTATTTATTTGGTACCAGGGATTGAACTCAGGGGCACTCGACCACTGGGCCACATCCCCAGGCCTTTTTTGTATTTTATTTAGAGACAGGGTCTCACTAAGTTGCTAAGTGCCTCGCCATTGCTGAGGCTGGCTTTGAACTCAAGATCCTCCTGCCTCAGCCTCCCAAAGTGCTGGGATTACAGGCGTGTGCCACCGCGCCCGGCAGTTTTATTTATTTTTTTTTATATATTTTTAGTTGTGGATGGACACAATACCTTCATTTTATTTATTTATCTTTATGTGGTGCTGAGGATTAAACCCAGAGTCTCACACATGTGAGGCAAGTACTCTACCACTGAGCTACAACCACAGCCCATGAGTATATTTTATTTTAAAAGATGAAACAAAATAGGCTGGGGTTGTACCTCAGTGATAGAGTGCTTGCCTAGCATGTGTGAGGCACTGGGTTGAATCCTCAGCACCATATAAAGATAAATAAATAAAATAAAGGTATTGTGCCCATTTACAACTAAAAAAAACTTTAAAAATGAGTACTTAAGTTTGGTGATATCTATTATTTTCTACTTCTAAATTTATAATACATTCTATTATTAATTTTCATTTGATTTCTTATGAACAAGTTTTCTTCTTTCAATAATATGTACAGAAGTATATTTTCCTTTTCCTTTTTGCAGGTAATATATACTAAAAACCTTACTTTTGGGTGTGCCTAGTACTCTATTCAAAAGTTTGTGACTTTCTGGTCCCAATTTTGACTCTAGAATACCATGTCCTAGCAACAACCTCCTGATACTCCTTTCATACAGATCTTCATGTTATCAAAGCACACTTCTGATTTTTTTTTTTTTTTTTTTTTTTTTTTTTTGGTACTGGGGATTGAACCCAGGGGCACTCGACCACTAAGCCACATCCCTGGCCCTTTTTTGTATTTTATTAGAGATAGGGTCTCACTGAGTTGCTTAGTGCCTTGCTTTCTGCTGAGGCTGGCTTTGAACTCTCAATTCTCCTGCCTCAGCCTCCTGAAAATGCTGGGATGATTATAGGCATGTGCCACCATGCCTGGCATCAAAACACACTTCTAATGCTCAGACTCCCATTTGTCCATTTTCCTTCACTTCCCTCGAAGGTTCTTGGGAAAACATTTACTCCTTCTTTTGCTACTGCTCTATCTTTTACTTCTCAGGATTTATACTATAATTAATTTTTTCAGGGTACTAAAAAATAGCTAAAGAAATAAAATTTAATATATTTTGAAATTTCACATGTTGGCAAAACTGTATTTGGCTAGAAGTTACTAAACTATACTACAAGTTTTTTTTTCCACTTTTTTTATTGGTATATTATAGTTGTATATAATGATGGAATTTGTTTTGCCATATTCATACATGCACACAATGTATCAATATAATTTGGCCAATATCAATTCCCAGCATATCTCCCTCTATAAGTTTTATATATGTAAATATTTATGTACAAACATGTATACCATTTATCATATATATTGGTATATAGTAAATGAATGGATGCATTAGACTTATTTGATAAATTTCTTTATAGGAAATTTTCACAAAAAATTTCTAACATTTTTTAATAGTGCTGGGGATGGAACCCAGGGCCTTGTGCTTGCTAGGCAAATACTCTTAACACTGAGCTACATTCCCAGCCACTTTTATAAATCTTTGTTTTTTGCCTCCTCAGCCCCTGCCCAAATGTGGTTTAAGATTAGGGCAGAAACTGAATAATTTAGTTATTCTAGATACTGATCCAAACCCAGTACAGAAACATCAGAAAGCATTCTATAAATGCTCAATAATGAATAGATTTTTGGACCTGAGAGGCTCATTCTGTGCCCCTACTCTATTCTCAGCTGCCATGACTCCTGTCACAATACCTGTGCACCTCACCTTTTTTCTGAAGGAGCTGGGTATTGGTGGGAATGCAAAGTAGCTGACATGGTGATCCTGGACTCTCATCTGAGAGCACAACCTATTGCAGGATGAAAAATAAATTCAGAGATATTGTAAGAAAAATACATGGGAAGATGCATCCAACCTTAGAGGTTTATCTGTGGAAATCATCTCCCAGAAATACCAAAAGAGGGAAGAAAATCAAGGACTCAGTTCCCAATATACGTTATGAAAAACAGAAATGGCACCCAGTTACTCTCTAAAACTGAAAAACGAATAATCAGCAGCTGAAGCAGGAAAAACAATGTCAAGAAGGAGAGACCTTCACAAGGTCAGTCTAGGCCCACCACACTTTCACTTCTTTCCTTCTTTCTTGAACTCACTTCTCTTTCCTCCTCCTTGTGATGTATATTGTAGCCTCCCCTCTTCTTACCTGCTGCATCTTTTTACTCAGCTTTCTTTTATAGTCTTCTACCACTGTCCTTGGTTTCTTCATGATGGTCAGATCTAGTTTCCAAACAAGTAGTTATGAAATAGCTTCTGTAGTTGCCAGTCTCCTTCTGGGGACACAAGTTGGTGGTACCAGCAAAAGGAAACTCCTTGACTTACAGTGCAGCTGCTATTTGGCTTGATGTGTTAAATACTGCTCTGGATGTCAGGCTTATCATCAACATAAGTCAGGTGTGATCTCACATCTTGCTTTCCTACATATTTAGTGAAGGAGAGCAAAAAGAGAGGAGAATGATCACAAGAGGGGGAAAAAATGATCACTAGCCCGGTGCAGTGGTGCACACCTGTAATCCCAACACTTGGGAGGCTGAGGCAAGAGGATCCTGAGTTCAAAGCCAGCCTCAGCAATGGTGAGGCACTTAGCAATTCAGTGAGACCCTGTCTCTAATAAAATACAAAAAAGGGCTGGGGATGTGGCCCAGTGGTTGAGTGCCCCAGAGTTCAATCCTTGGTACAAAAAAAAAAAAAAAAAAAAAAAAAAAAAAAATCACTTCGGACCTGATGCATCTGTGGAGATGAGGGAGCACACAAAGACAAATTGAAAGTGTTAATATACCTACAATACAATCTCCATTGCTAACACTCTGGTCTGAGCTACCATTACTATCGTTCCTTCTCCCCATTACTTCAATAGCTTTCTAACCAGTCTCTTTGCTTCTATCCTTGCCTTTCTTTTGTCTCTTCTTAATAGAGCAGTCTGAGAGGTCCATTTACAACTTAAGCTGGTCATTTCATCTCTGCTGAAGACTCTCCAATTTTACTGAAATGAAAGCCAAAGTCCTTACAGAGGCACCACTTCTGCTCCCCCAAAATAAAAGCTTCAAGTCTTTCAGCAGTCTATAGAATGTGAATATTAACCTCTGACATCCTCTTCTACTATTCTCCCCTTCACTGAATCCCATTCAGCCACAATGACACCCTCCCCCTTGCCCCCCATTCCAGGATCATTTCCATCTTAGGCCTTTCTACTAGCTGTTCTGTTCACTTCAGGCTATTGCCAAATGTTTGCTTATGTCATCTTCCCAGGGAGGTCTACTTTACCTTATTTAAAATTGCAACCTACCTTCTCCTTCTAGTCCTGAAATATTTTTACCTTGCTTTATGTTAGTTCTTCTTTTTCTCTAGCCACTTTATCACTTTCCAATATGGTGCATAAGTTATTTACATATCACATCTATCATTTATTGTAGTACTACTCTCGCTAAAATGCAGGCTCCTAGACTCCATGAGGATAGGGAGTTTTATCTCTTGTTCACTTTTGTAATCCTAAAACAGTATCTGCATTTGTAAGTGCTGGATTAAAAATTGGCTGAATGAATGAATATATGAATAGATGCTAGAGATACGAATAAAAACAAGAGGTCAGGAAACCATAGGAGCTAGAGTAAGAGGAGGTGAGAAAGAAATCGGTGAGAAAACCCCAGACTAGAGGAGGAAAACGCTATGCACCCCATTCCCACATCTGACAGCAAAGCACCGCCCGCTCCCGGCCCGCGACCTCAGGTGACCCCGAAGCGAGTGTATTTAAGAAAGGCTGGTGGCAGCTCTTGGCTCCTTCTCACTTGCCCTTTAGCCAGTTAGGGCACCTGCGGTGGCAGCTCTGGAGCTCCTGAACTGAAGACTCCATCCCACGCGGGACTAAGGTACAGACCTTACCGCGGATACTCTCCACGAGAACGAGAGACACAAAGGTAGAGCAGCTCCACTTCCTAGTCGGCCCGGATCATCACTTCCGGCGATTTTCTAGGAAACGCCTAGACTCTCTGGTTGAGCGGTTTCCTAGAAATTCTCAGTCCTCGCGGTTCGTATTTCTAGAAGCTTACTGAAGTTTGTGGAGGGTGGGAGGGTTAAGGTAACATTGAGGGAAATCTAGATGGGAATGGACAGAAATTTTGTGACAAATATATGAAAAAAGTCAACTTAGGGCACAAATAATTGTCTTTTCCCAAAACAACTGTTTCTCTAAGACGATTTCAAGCTCACACAAATGAGGAGAAAAAAGTATAAGGAACCCACATAAACTCATCACTCAGAGCTAAATAAGATTTTGCCTCACTTGTTTCGGTATTGCTTCCATTTTTTTCTTGCTTAAATATTTAAAGCAAAACCCAAATATGTTATTTCAACTCCATCTCTTAAACGAAATGGGCATTTTCTTACAGAATTACAAGACCATTATCCCATGTAGGAAAATAATTCCTGGTTATCATCTAATATGGACTCCATATTATTTTCTCTAAATATTTTGTCTTTTTTGATTCAGGATCTAAAATCTACACGTTTAATTTGGTTATATCTCTTAATTCTTTTGCTTATTACTATTTTTTTCCCCCGGTGTTGGGAATCAAACCTACGACCTCACACATTTTTTTTTTTTTTTTTTTTGTACCTGGGATTAAACTCAGGGGCACTGGACCACTGGGCCACATCCCCAGCCCTTTTTTGTATTTTATTAGAGACAGGGTCTCACTGAGTTGCTAAGTGCCTCGCCATTGCTGAGATTGGCTTTGAACTCGTGATCCTCCTGCCTCATCCTCCCAAGTGCTGGGATTTCAGGCGTGCGCCACCGTGCCTGGCCTCACATATTCTTAATTCTCTTTTAATCCAGATCTAAAGTAGTTCTTCCTTCCATCCTTTCCCCCCAATATACTCAACTCATTGAACAAATGGGGTCAATTATCCTAAATGTTTCATTGCTGGCTTTGTTAATTTGTGTCCTCATTCAATTAGTTTCTCTAGGTGAATTTCCTTTAAAGTAGATGTTAGCTCCAAAAGTTAATTAAAGTTAGGTTTAACTTTTTTGTTAAGGATTCTTTTCAGGTAGTACTATGTACTTTTTACCACATTTACTTCACTCTTTGTCATGCTAAGATTGACCAACCTTTCATATGATGGTTTCATCCATTGATAATCTTTGCCAGAATCAACCATTTCATTAGGGATTATAAAATTGTGATTTTATATTTTAACATCGCCCCCCCCCCCCACACACACTTACTAGCTTGAATTCCTCTGCAAAGAAGGACTTACTTTAAACCACTTTAATAATCTAGTCTGAGATAAATGTATTTACACTATTTGTTCTTGGTTAACCCCAAATGTTGTTAAGAGTTCCTAAAATAATTAATACTGAAATTTTGCCAGGAGTCCATGTCAAATGTTTCAGCCTGTTCATTACACTATTCACTGTTTTTTTTTTTTTTTTTTTTTTTTTTTTTTACTTTTTGAAAATTTGAATATTTGCTAGTCTTGGGAATCTGTTGCACTCCTCAGAAATGGTCTGCAGGGGTCTTGTGGCCAATCTGACTGATTTTAGGACTCTTCACGCCAGGCATTAAGACCTGAACTCATTTAAGGCAAGTATCTTCCTCATATTATTATTTGTCCTACCATTCCCAATTTGAAAGTTATGATTATTGGTGGAGAGATAAAAGCTTATGTGGTATTAAGTTTTTTTATGGGTCTCCTGGCCATCATTAAAATTATCAAGTACATTTTCTGCTCTAAAATATACCATCTATTTTCTGGGGCTTTTGGAAATACAGCAAATATTTTAGGTAGACCAAGGAATAATAGAAGGAATACTCAACACCTAGGCTTAAGACATAAAATATTACAGATACAATTAAATTCCTTGGGTACCCCTTCCTGATTCCTACCTCCTCCTTTCCCAGATTAACTATTATCCTGATTTTGATGTTATTATTCCCATGCATGTTTGTATATTTTTAATACATACATGGGTAGTCACAAATATCACAGTGTGTATTTTACAAATTCCGTACAATTAGTTTCCCTCCATACATATTTTTTAATCTTGAAAGACTTGATTTGATTTGGGTTCAGTATTTGTGGCAAAAATTAGGTATATTGTGCTGGGCGCGGTGGCGCACGCCTGTAATCCCAGCACTTTGGGAGGCTGAGGCAGGAGGATCGCGAGTTCAAAGCCAGCCTCAGCAATGGCGAGGCACTTAGTAACTCAGTGAGACCCTGTCTCTAATAAAATACAAAAAAAGGGCTGGGGATGTGATCCAGTGGTCGAGTGCCCCTGAGTTCAATCCCCAGTACCAAAAAAAAAAAAAAAAAAAAAAAAAAAAAAAAAAAAAAAAAATTAGGTATATTGTGTACTTTGTAACCAACTTTGTGTTTTCAAGATTTATCTTTTATATATATATATATGTATATGCATATATATAATATATGTGTTTTAGTTGTAGGTGGACACAATACCTTTATTTTATTTTTATGTGGTGCTGAGGATTGAACCCAGTGCCAGACAAGTGCTCTATCACTGAGCCCCAGCCCTAGCCCCTCAAGATCTCTTTAATGAAAAAGTAGTTCAACTCAGTTTTAATTGCCACAGATATTTTCCATTTTCCTTTCAATACTCTTGTTATTTAAACTGATTTTTAAAATGTAACTAAGAACTTCAGCAAGTATTTGCTTTTTTTGTCTTTTTAAAAAATATTTTTATTAGTAGATGGACACAATACCTTTATTTTATTTATTTTTATTTGGTGTTGAGGTTTCAGCCTCCCATGTGCCAGGCAAGTGCTCTACCACTGAGCTACAACCCCAGTCCCCTTTTTTTGTCTTTGATTTTATATAGATTCAGTTTTGTTTATATTGACTGTGGTTTTATTTGGTGGTGCTAGGGATTGAACCCAGGGCCTTGTGCATGCTAGGCAAGCACTCTATCATCTGAGCTATTATATCCCCAGCCTGGTTGTTGTTGTTTTGAAATAATTGTTTTCTTGGAATTTCCTCTTCTAAAAGGATAATTTCCCCAAATTTTATGGTATAAAGTTAGTTTATTTATTTATTTAATTAATTTATTTTTTGGTACTGAGGATTGAACTCAAGGCTTCAACACATGCTAGGCAAACACTCTACCACTGAGCCACGTAACCACAATTCTCATCTAATGTAGGAAAGAACAATCAAAAAAGCATTTGCTAAGTAGAGTTTAAATGTATATAACTAAGGGAAGAAGCCAATCTTAAAAGCTTACATACTGTATGACTTCAGTTATATTGCATTCTGGAAAAGGCAAACTATGGAGACAGTGAAAATGTCAGTGGTTGCCAGGAGTTGGGGAACAGAGAGATGAATAGGCACAATGCAGAGGATTTTTAGGGAACTGAAAACTCTCTATATGATACTATAATAGTGGTTACATATTATTATACATTTCTCCAAACCCACAGAATGTTTAAACCAAAAGTGAACTTTTATGTAAAACCCTGGACTTTGGGTGAAAATAATATGTCAATGCAGCTTCCTCACTTGTAAAAAAATGTACCACTCTGGTTGAAGATGTTGATAGTGATGGGCGGGCTTATGCATGTAAGAGTCCGCCACAGGTCCTAGAAGGGCAAGAGGCAAGTTACTGTGGAAACCCCGGAGTGGAAACACTTTTTCTGCGCTCAGAGCCAAGCTAATGTGGGAGCTTGGGGTGGGGTACTGGTTTCTTCCATTTCACTTGGCTTATGCATAAAGGGTTCATGGGAAATCTCTCTGTGCCTTTAGCTCAATTTTTCTGTGAACCTAAAACTGCTTTAAAATATACCATGTTTTAAAAAATATTTACCAGTTCCTCAAACTTTGAAATATATCTTTTGGGCTTACTCTTATTACTTACATATATTGTAATTTCCGTTCAAATTTCTTCTGCTAAACATCATATTGAACTATAACATAATGAAGATATATTATTGAAAAATAACATTAGAAATACATTTTGGAAAATAGTATACATTATAATGTTTGTAACTTTTCATAATTTTAAAACTTGTAACATTTAAATGTAGGTGACACACGCTACTGAGAAGAGGCAAATGCTGATAGAAGTCAAAATTGAATTGCAGCAATTTTATTTTCAGACCCATTTCAGTTCATCTATTCAATAAGCACTACAGTAACTGTTCTAAAGGCTTGAAATACATGAGTGGACAAAACAGTTCAAATCTAACTCTAAACCACTAACTCTGTTTAACTAGTGCTTTCATTTTATTTATTTTTTCTCTTCGTACACTGAAGAAGACAAACATAATATTCAACCTGATCTGCACCCTAAACATAGCAAGTGTCCCCAACTAACCAAGCTGTGATTCAGACAACAGAGTTTCAGGGTCTTCAGGGCCGAATCAAAGAGAAGAGTCCGCCACAGGTCCTAGAAGGGCAAGAGGCAGGTTACCATGGAGACCACGGAGTGGAAAGGCTCTGTGTGCGCTGCAGCCAAGCTAGTGTGGGAGCTTGTGGTGGGGTCCTGGTTTCTTCCATTTCACTTGGAGGTGTGGGAGGCCATTGGATCCCTCGGGTCGATTGCCTGGAAGTCTGGACCCGAAAAACCAGCGGAAAATCCGAGGCCTCATGGCAGGTGTGGAGCCATGGTGAAGAGTGGCTCGCGGGGCTCGCCAGCCCTGCGGCTGCGGGTGAGATGAGGTGAGTGAGGTGGGGTGTCCTGGGTTCCGCCTGCCCGATGCATCTTTTTCTTTTCCCTTCTCCTGTATTTCTCTCTTCCATTTGCTCCTCTTTTAAAAAGCCATCCTTTAATATTAAACGTTTTTTAAAAAGTTTTATTTAGCAAACACTTGAATATAGCTCTCTTATTCTGGGTCAGGTCTTGTGCTTTATATTGTATGAATGTATTTAATTTTTAAAAATCCAGTGAGGGTGGTATCTGTCATTACCCTGGTTTTTACGTACGCACACTTAAACCTAGAGAAGGTAATAAACTTGCCCATCGTGAAAATGCTGGTAAACTGAGGTTAAGTAAACCCAGGCGGGCTGGTGCTACCACTTTGTGTTTTTAGTCACAACACTAGTCCTCCAGCACCAATCCTAAAATTCTTATTAGAACTGTAGTTTTCTTCATTTCAGCCAATATCTTTTCCTTTCAGACTGCTCTAGTCATTTGTGTTTTTAATTATTGATGTGGTACTGCTCCTATTCATGGCTTCTTCGGATCTTTTCTCAAGAAAAGCTAATAATGTGAAATGTGGAGCAGAGCCTTTGAACTTTCCTGGTGTTGAAAGTCATATTGCCAATGGACACAAAATGCAGTGTAGTTCCTGCCCCCTGGTTCAAGATGTCAGCTACTCTTTTTTTTTTTTTTTTTTTTTGTGGTGCTGGGGATTGAAACCAGGGCTTTGTGCATGCGAGGCAAATACTCTACCAACTGAACTATATCCCCAGCCTGAAACCATTTATTTTTGATCAGTGTTCATGGGGGTTTGGCTTACTTAAGGAGCCCTTTCTTCTTGAGAAGGACAAGGACGGCTTCCCTGGAAAGACAGGATTGGATGCAGGTACACGATTCTCTTATCAGAGAGGAGGTTATATGCATGAGAGGAGATGGAGAACAAGATCTGGATGGAGAACAGGTAAGAGGAGGCTGT
The DNA here is from genome assembly GCA_025594165.1 of Tamias sibiricus. NCBI lineage: Eukaryota > Metazoa > Chordata > Mammalia > Rodentia > Sciuridae > Tamias > Tamias sibiricus. The sequence goes on from CM046666.1 coordinate 3,875,387, forward strand.
ATCTCTAGTGACCAGGGGAGAGAAAAAATGAAAAATATGTCTTTCTTTCTTTTTTTTGGTTCTTTTTATGTATGTATGTATTTATTTTAATTTGTTATATATGACAACAGAATGCATTACAATTCATATTACACATAGAGAGCATAATTTTTCATATCTCTGGTTGTTACATAAAGTAGAGTCACATCATTCTTGTCTTCATACATGTACTTAGGGTAATGATGACCATTGCACTCCATCATCTTTCCTACCCCTATGCCCCCTCCCCCCTCCCTTCCCTTTTCCCCTTTGCCCTATCTATAGTTCATCTAATCCTCCCATCTACCCCCCATAAAATATGTCTTTCTTAAAGGATAAGGGAAGTAGGGGCAAAGGTCCTCAGTTGAGATTTTCCTATCACCTCTTTGTTGTCGACTATATTGATTCAACTTTATAGTTGAATGCTTTTGTAGGAAAGACTGTATGAATCTTCTCTTCTAAGATGAAATAAAATTTTGATTTCCTTTTTCTTTGCAGTCCAGTTAATCTTGTATTTCTTCCTTTCTGATAACATTTCTACATCTAGGCTCTATCCAGTGCCCAGGAAGGGCAGAATGTGGCACATGAGAAGATTTTGGCATCAGCCTTGGATTCACCAGTTATCCAGCATTGGCCCATAGTTATCCAACCTGAAAATGTCATCCCTGTTTCTTGGGTTCTACAAGAAAAGAGAGGTAGGGAGCTAGCAGTCAGTCATCCTTCTATTTAAGGGAGAGAGTTGTGGCAGTTCAGTGGAAATGAGCTATGGCATGGTACCAAAGCATGATAAAAATAACTGGTTTTTAGATGTTACACACATTAGTATTTTTAAAAATAACACTAAGCAAACATTGGCCTGAAAGTGACTGAAAGCTACTCCTTAGATGTTCTTGAAGCAGTCACACCCTGCTTTGGCTCTGGAGACTGGCCACCTTATTTCCTAAGGCAGGGAGTCAGCAATTTCCAGTCTACAGACAAAATGGAACCCACCACTTCTTTTTGTATGGCCCCAGAATTAAGAATGCATTTTATATTTTTAAATGGTTGGGGAAAAAAATCACAAAAGAATTATAATATTTTAAGACATTGAAAATTATGAAATTTCTAATTTCAGTGTCCATATATTTTATTGGAACACTGCCATGCTTTTTGTTTACATATTGCTTTTGTGCTATAACAACAGAATTGAATTCTTGGTGGGCCTATCTGATCAGTTTAGGCAGGGATCTCTTGCTTAGAACCCAACCTGTTTTACTTCTATCCTCATAGGATTTATTGTCAGATTATTGTCAGATTCTTTCAGAGAATTTTAGGATAATAAAGAGAGATAAATTTATACCAAATGGATAAAATATTATTGTAATTTTTTTAGGAATAGTAAATAAATGATCTACCCTGTCTCCAAAAAATGGTTTTTTCAAGTACCAAAAAAAAAAAAAAAAAAAGATAAAATAGTATCATGTGTGATAAAATTAAATGTATTGCCAAAGATTTGATAAATTCAAACCTCCAAACTGTTGGTACAATTGAGAAGGCTCCGTAGGCCATCATCTGGTGGGCCCTTGGACTAATATAGAACCTACATATCTAGAAGAGGAGAAACCAGCTTTCAGTTAAATATTTTTTCTTGTACACCTGAAGCAGATGATAACAAATTTATCCATTTATTTATTCATTCACTTAATTCATGTGATTTGTAGAGCATTAACTGAGTATATTTTAAGTGCCAGGTAGCTATGCTGGGCAGTAAATATGCAAAGTTGAAGGCTATTTGGCTCCTGCCCTCAAGATATTTTAGTCTGGTTGGGAAAACAGAAGGAAATTTGTGACAACAGTCCACTGTGAAAGAAATATGTACAGAATGCTGTGGGATTGGGGATAGAATAGATGGTCTTTAAAAAAAAATTTTTTTTTCAGTTGTTGATGGACCTTTATTTTATTCATTTATTCATATGTGGTGCTGAGAATTGAACCCGGTGCCTCACACATGCTAGGCAAGTGCTCTACCATTAGACCACATCGCTAGCCCGAATAGATGGTCTTTATGGCTGAGTAGTAGGTATATAGGGTACATAAGAGAGAATGGTTTAGCTGGGCCCGGTGGCGCATGCCTGTAATCCCAGCACTTGGGAGGCTGAGGCAGGAGGATCGCGAGTTCAAAGCCAACCTCAGCAATGGCGAGGCACTTAGCAACTCAATTAAACCCTGTCTCTAAATAAAATACAAAAAAGGGCTGGGGATGTGGCCCAGTGGTTGAGTGCCCCTGAGTTCAATCCCTGATACCAAAAAAAAAAAAAAAAAAAAGAGAGAGAGAATGGTTTATAGCTTGGATGACTGAGTAGATAGAAGTGCTATTCACTAAATTTGGCAAAATAGATAGTGTTAGAAAAATTGCTGAACATAGTTAACTTAGCCGGGAACACCGTGTTAGTGAAATAAAAGGGTTTATTGGGGTGCCACGTGGGCAAGGGTGGGGGGGGTAGGGAAGGGATGGACGGGAGCAGGGGCAAGCAGGAACAGAGAGCAGGAACAGAGAGCGATTTTAGTCCAGGGCTGGCTTTAAATAGAGTAGGGGTCATAAAACCCCCTTGGAGTGAGTCCTTGCCCTATGGGCTATCAGAGGTCGGTGGGGGGGGGGGGTGGGTAGTGGACAGGGCATTTGCTGGTCAGGTTTTCTGGTCATGCTGAGGATCTTGGGAGGTGTAGTTTTTAACAAAGCACCTGGGGAGGTGTGGCCTCCTGCCTGGGAGGCCCGGCCTCCTGCCTGGAATCCAACAGATAGAGGTAATGATCAGTTTGAATCTAAAGATGAATTTGCAAAGATGAACATGCAAAGATGTCCATGTACTCAAGACCTGAGTTTTAGTTTAGTAAAGTGATCTGGGTTAGAGAAATGGATTTGAGAATCATCTGCTCAAATTGAAGTAATTTAGGGTGAAGTTGTTGAGTGAGAATGGCAGAGGGGCAAGTGTGGAGACCTTAAATTCTCTTAAGTGTAAGAGGTGAGTAGAAGAAAAGCTATTGTAGAAGAAGACTAAGTAGGAAAACTGAGAAGTAGAAGGAACTTTTTAAAAAAAATTCTTTTTTAGTTGTAGATGGACATAATACCTTTATTTTATTTTTATGTGTTGCTGAGGATTGAACCCAGTGCCTCACACATGCTAGGCAAATGTCTATCACTGAGCTACAACTGGAGGCCCCCCGAGAGGTAGAAGGAACTTTATGAAACAGCAAGAAGGAAGTCAGAAGGAAAAAGGAAGAGAATGGTCTATGGTGACATATACACAGAGGTCAAATAAGGGTGAAATTGTACCGGTGGAAGATGAGGTTCTACAAAAGTGCTTGAAGAGCCGGGCGCGGTGGCGCACGCCTGTAATCCCAGCACTTTGGGAGGCTGAGGCAGGAGGATCTTGAGTTCAAAGCCAGCCTCAGCAGTGGCGAGGCACTTAGCAACTCAATAAGACCCTGTCTCTAAATAAAATACAAAAAAAGAGCTGGGGATGTGACCCAGTGGTCAAGTGCCCCTGAGTTCAATCCCCGGTACCACAACAAACAAACAAACAAACAAAAAAGGGCTTGAAGAAGGATCCCAAAATGTGATTACTAAATTTGGTGCCTTCACGTTGAGAATATTACTATTCAGACCTGAAGAGAGGCTAGATAGATGGTAAATGAGAGTTCAGGATTTGTAAGGATGTAAAGTTGGAAATGAAAATGGAATAATGTTAGTGTTTGAATGGGTTTCTAAGTACCAAGAGATAGGAAAATGATTGATTGTGGACCAATGAACTAAATGTGTTAGGCACCTTTTTGTCATGGTGACAAAATACTTGAGAAAATAAATTTAGAAGAGAAAATATTTATCTTGGCTTACAGTTTTAGAAGTTTCAATCCATGGTCACAAGATTTCATTGATTCTGGGCCTGTGGTGAGGTAGAACATCATGACAGGCAGGATATGGTAGAGTGAAACTTACTTTATGGCAGTAAGAGAGAGAAGGAAAGGGTGAGGGAAAAGGAAGAGGAGAAGGAAGAAGAAAGAAGAGAGAGAAAAGGGCCAGGAACAAATTATACCCTTCCAGGCCATTCCCCCAGTGACCTACTTCCTCTAAATAGACTCTACCTCCTACAATTTCTACTGCTTCCCAATAGTCCATTCAATTATGAACCCATCAGTGGATTAATCTGTTAATGAAATCAGAACCTTTATGATTCAGTTACTTTCCCAAAACCTCTGAATATTGCTGCTTGGGAGACCAAGGCTTCAACACATGAACCTTGGGGGGCATTCCAGATCTACACTATAACAGTGATAATGAAGTACAAAACAACAAGTAAGTGACTCTTAAGGGTTCAGAATGAGTTAGCCATACCAAAATAATGGTGGGGAAAAGAAGGAAGTTCTGCACGAAAGCAATTGAGGTTTTAAATTTTTGAATAGCACGTGACTCTATTATATGCTACTTGGTATCTCTTCAAATTTTAATAGAAGAGATTATGCCACAGTAGATGTAGCAAGGAAAGTATCTGATTAGAAAAGTAAAGGAAGATTACTGAATTCTAGGATGCAGATAATTCTAGGAGTTTGGTTTATGAAGAGTATTTGAATTTTTATAATGGATGGTGTCAAAGATAAACATAGCCAGTTAAAGGGGTGAAAATATTTTACTCAGCAATTACTGACAGAACTCCATTCTGATTTGGGTGTTTTAAGTGTGTGAGCGGGGAGTAAAGGGGCTCAGTGGAGATAGAAAAATGAAAAAGACAAAGGATTGGTTACTGTAAATAAGATTAGGTCAGATCTTTGTTAGCTGGTACCATCAAAGTTAGAATTCTTGCCTCATAATGAAGTCTATGAGACAGAGGGCATTTTTATCTTTTTCTTTTTTTGTGGTGCTGGGGATTGAACCCAGGGCCTTGTGCATATGAGGCTAGCACTCTACCAACTGACCTATATCCCCAGTCCAACTTACCTATCTTGATGATAACATTAGGAAGGAATGGCTCTCTGGTCCTTGAGAGACACTTCTGAGTTGCAAGAATTATAATTTTAAGTCTTTGTAGTAAATGCCCTAAGGGAGGTTGGCACCTATCATCAGGTGTTAGCTAGAATAAATAGTAAATTATCCTGGCAGTGTTGAGTTTTCTCAGGCAGGCATTTTAGTAAGGAGAAAGGGTCATACCTCAGACATAACTTTCTGTTGCTGGAAGCCATGCTAGAGTTTGGTCAATTATTTTAGTGTAGGGGTTTGGGTAACAACCTTAGTGCTGAGAATAATGCAGTTCTCAGAAGCAGGCACTTGCAAAAGAAAAGTAGTGGCCATCTGGCCAGTGAACTGTTTGCTTGAGGGCTGCTCCAGGAGAGCATACTGTTCTTCTGCCTTCTTAGAGGAGATGTGCTGTGAATTGTGTGTGTGGAGTGGTGTAGAAAGTTAGGGTATGGGTAGAAGAGGAAAGGCTTATTGCAGATGGCAGGAGGACTGTGAACAAAGCCTTAAGAGGAAAAGCCCTAAGCGTATATGTGAGGGTTGGTGATCATTTTAGCTTGTTAACACAGATTGAATGCTCTGATGAAAAATAGGGTAAGAAATATCAGAGAAGCAAATTGAGTTGAGATGAGAGTAGGTTGACCATATCAGTTGAGTTTTAGTTTTAGTTTTTAGAACACATTTGAATAGGGCTCCTGGATTCAAAGGAAAAATTATTGACAAGAAGGACTTTTATTGAACAATTGGTCCTTATTAACTACACTGATTACTTTCAGTGTCTTCTACCCCTGAATTTGCCTTAGATCATGAGAACTGCCAAGAAGACAGAGCACAGGAAGAAGTGCCATTGGTCAGCGATCCTCAGGTGAGTTTTAGTTTCTTTTCTTCTGGAGAGTGATTATTCTCTGAATAAACCAGTTGTAATTCATACCCTCAATCAAGGTGATCTTTGACCATATAGCTCCAAAATTTCAATGTTTAATCCTCACTTAAAGAGGGTTTATTTGATTATTTAACCCTGCCTTTTGATTTTATCCCAACTCCTTTACTGTTTTCTCTATTGTTCCCTGCCACTAGCATTTTAGCAAGATCTCCTTGTTTATTTTATGAAGTCATTATGGGATTATTCCCAGGACAGCAAGTATTTGTTTTTTCAGAAGCTGGTGATGTTTGAGGACATAGCTGTGTACTTCACCCAGAAGGAATGGATGTATTTAATTCCTGCTCAGAGGGACCTCTATAGGAATGTGATGCTGGAGAATTATCAGAATTTGCTTTCTCTTGGTAAGGATTTTATTCACTTACTTTGGTTCTGCTTTACTTTTTCAATCCATCAGAAAAAAATTTTTTTTTTTTCAGTGAAAATAGAATAGTCTAGTTAAATGTGTCTTTGCCCTTCAAGGACAGAAAACTGATTCTCTGTGCTCACTTCGGCAGCACATATACTAAATATTTGGTTTCCTTCTGCCTTGTGATATGTTTGTATACTTATTTTTTGTGGGATGGTTTGTTGGTGATATTATGTATCCAGAAAAGTAACATAAGTTATAAATGTTCAGTTTGCTGAATTTTCAGAGTAAAACTTCCCATATAGCCACCCAACATTAAGAAATAGAACTTTGTCCGAACTTAAGAAGGCTGTTGCTTTGTGTCTGCTTCATAGATTATTTCTCTTTACCTTCCTACCTCCACTTCAGTTAACAATTTTACTAACTTCTAACATGATTGATTAATTTTGTCTGTTTTTGAATTTTAAATAAATAGAATGAAACAACATGTCCTCTTTTGTGTTTCGCTTCTTACACTCAACATTATATTTGTGAGATTTATTAATTTGTTGCCAGAGATTGAAGTTACTCATTCTCATTACTCATACTCATTATTCCATTGTGTGAAAATATCAGAGTTTATATAATTTTACTGTAAAGAGACATTTGAATTATTTTCACATTTGATTATTATAGTGCTGCTTTGAACATGGCTTTTCTTGAAAATATGCATGTATTTTTGTTGTTTTTAACTAGGAATGAAGTAGGGTCATAGCGTATGCCAAACAAAGTAGTTGTACAAATTTATATCCCAGCAGCAGTGTTAATGCTGGGTACTGTCTTTCATTTTAGCCATATGGTGGATGTATAATGGTATTGTGTGTGCTTAATTTGCATTTCACTGATGACTAATTAAATTGATCACTTTTTATTTAGATGTGTTTTATTGAATACCTATTTTGCCATGTTTATAACAGGTTTCTGCCCTTTTCTTCTTTTTTTAAAAATATTTATTTTTTTAGTTGTAGTTGGATACAATATCTTTTTTTTATTTATCTATTTTTATGTGGTGCTGAGGATTGAACCCAGTGCCTCGCACATGCTGGATGAGCGCTCTACTGCTGAGCCACAACCCCAGCCCAATTTTTTTTCTTGAATTTGTAGAAGTTGTTTATATTTTTTGATGCTCTGAGGAAGTTTTTAGTCCATCTATTACCCCCAGCTTTTCTATCTCCTCTGATCTTTATTGACCTCTTAACTGCCTTAGGATTAGGCTTTGGAGTAGTTTTATTTTACTTTCTAGGTAATTATATCTTGTTACCTTCCTTGCAAGGAGCACTTCAATTTCCCAAACCTGTCGTGATCTCCCAGCTGGAACAAGGTCAGGAATCGTATGTTCTTGATCCACAGAAAGCTGTGTTAAGAGTGGCCCCAAGAAGCTCCTGTGTAGGTAGGTGAGCCATATAAAGAATCTGAGTGTTTCTACCTTATCTTCTTCTTTGTCTTGTAACCTAGGAACATATCATATAGCTCATTCCCAGTTATATCTTTCATTTGAAATCTTTAGGAGGAAAAAACAAAAGCCTTAACACTGGCTTCAACCTGTATCATTTAAAAGTATGTAAATCCCTTGCATCCTGGCTGACTTTATTTTTTATCACTTTAGATAAAACTTTATAATCCCCATTTTTGTTCATACTCTTAACCTATAATTCTTAGTGTAATGGGATCTTCAATTCAATCTTCTTTGATATTCTCCAGCTTTGCTTTCAAAAACATATTTGGCCTACTATAAATTATTTCCCTGAGTGACATCCAAGGACTACCTACATATGAAACAGTGGGAATGCTTATTAATAAGAGATCTCTGGATATCACATGGGGCAAGCTAGAATTTGTGCTTTTATGAGCTTCCAATGTGATATGCCCACTAAAGTTTGAAAAACATTGTTCTAAATTGTGAGCTTCTTTTAGAGGCTTTAATTATCACCAGAACATGTGCTGTATAATTCGTGTTTATTAAATGTTTGTTGTAGGAACACAGAAGAAGCCCATAGGTATACTACTAGTCTTTCAATCTAGGTGTGAGGTCAATGACTAGAATTTATAGATATGATCATTGCAATGACATTGTCCTTATGTTAAGGATAAACCTATTTTGGATTTTGATGAAGAGATTATTCATGGACATAAAATAGGTAAAGTTTATGGTAAAAAAGACATGTTAGATAAAATAGATACATGACCCAATTAGCTGAGAGTTAACAAAATAGCATATAACTAGTTAATGCAGGGTAGCAAAATACTTTCTAAGAGAATTAAAAAACAACTCAGTTCTGGTTTGACTCAGAGTTAATCAGAGGAGTTTTCCTGTAGAAAGGGAATTTAGTGATTTCCTGTAGGAGAGAAGTTTAGAATTATATTTTGAAAGAAGATACTGAAAATAATGTAGTAGCTTGATGTGGTTGTGTTCAAAGTGAGATATGTAACATTAGGGCAGGTCAAACTGATTTGTTGAGTTTTATTTAATTCCTGAGCCATTGTGGTGGGATCATTTGAGATATAACCTATCATTTTAGCTCCACTAAGTTCAATTTGGAGGTTACTCTGAAGGTGTAAATCCTTAATTTTTATGAGCTTAGATTTTCCATGCCCCATTTTTGCCTATATGTGTGTGTGTATATGTGTATGTGTATGTAGCACAGGTTGTGAATGTGATGAATATGGAATGTGTATATACACACATATACATACATATTTGCTATTATTTACATGTATACATAAAATTATATATACATATTTCTTTTTTTTTTTTTGTGGTAATGGGCATTGGACTCAGGTCCTTGTACATGATAGGCAGGCATCTACCGCTGAGCTATATCTCTAGCCCTTTTTAAAATTTTTTTTTATTTTGAGATGGGTCTCACTAAGTTGCCCAGGTTAGCCTTGGAACTTGCCATCATCCTATCTCAGCTTCCTGAATAGCTGGGATTATAGGTATGTGCCACTGTGCCTGGCCTAACCCAGTATCTTTTTTTAAAAAATATTTATTTATTTGCTTTAGTTGTACACAATGCGTTTATTTTTACGTGGTGCTGAGGATTGAACCCGGGCTGCGCACGTGCGAGGCGAGCACTCTACCGCTGAGCTACAACCCCAGCCCTAACCCAGTATCTTTTAAAATTAATTTTGTCTTTGTTCTTTCCCCATAGATTTAAACAGTATTTTGGTTTAGAAAATGTTTTATCACAGCTCATTGTTCTTTTTCCACATGATCTTTTTTTGCTACACAAATGCAGTAAATAGTGACTTTTTTTTTTTCTTTTTCCTTTCCTTTCTTTTTTAAAGAGCCAGGTATTAGAACTAAGATTGGGGATGAAAAAATCAACTGAAAAACTTGAAAAACTAATGTTTGGAAATGAGCAGGCACACTTCGTCATCTTGAAAAATACCCAGAAGAATCAGTGTGGAAAATCCATAGGAGAAACACTAAAAAATAAGAATGAAAATTCTAGGAAGGTGAATGACAAAGCTAAGAAAATTTTGATGGATGTGTCAGAACTAAAAGGTAAAGATCTAAAGGAAAGTTTGAACGAAAGCTTGGAATATGTCATATATAAGAGAGTTCCAAATGGGTGCAGTTTCTGTGATTGTAGCACAGGTTGTGAAAATACCTGTTGGCAGTCAGACCTTATTTTTCACGAGGAAATGCATGTCAAAGAGAAAGCTTGTGAATGTGATGAATGTGGAAAAGGTTTCAGGGTGACCTCAGCTCTTACCTTACATAAAAGAATCCACAGTGGTGAGAAGCCTTACACATGTGAAGACTGTGGGAAAGCCTTCAGCCAGAGCTCTGCCCTAACCCAACATCAAAGAATCCACAGTGGGGAGAGACCATATATGTGTGACCAGTGCCACAAAGCCTTCAATGGGAGCTCAGATCTTATTAAACACAAGAGAATTCACACTGGAGAGAAACCTTATAAATGTGGGGACTGTGGGAAGTCCTTTAGGAATATCTCGGCCCTCACTGAACATCACCGAATCCACACTGGAGAGAAACCTTTCGAATGTAATGAATGCTGGAAGGCCTTCAGTAGCAGGTCAGCACTTTCTCAGCATAAAGGGATTCACAATGGAGGGAAGCCCTATGAATGCAGTGACTGTGGAAAAGCCTTCAAGACTAGGAATTGCCTTACCATGCATCAGAAAATTCACACTGGGGAGAAGCCTTATGAGTGTAGTGAATGTGGCAAGGCCTTCCAGTTTAGGCACTGCCTTACCATGCATCAGAGGATCCACACTGGAGAGAAACCCTATGAATGTACAGAGTGTGGGAAGGCCTTTAGTGGTAGTTCAGACCTTACCAAACACAAGAGAATCCACACTGGAGAAAAGCCTTACCAGTGTGCTGAGTGTGGGAAGGCTTTCAGTTGCAGCTCTGACCTTACCAAACATAAAATAATTCACACTGGGGAGAAACCATATAGTTGTAATCAGTGTGGGAAGGCCTTTGGTGGGAAGTCAGACCTTACCAAACATAAACGAATCCATACTGGGGAGAAGCCTTATGAGTGTCAAGAGTGTGGAAAAGCCTTCAGTTATAGCTCAGGCCTTAGACACCACAAGAAAGTCCATAATGGGGAGAAACCCTTTGAATGTAATGAGTGTGGGAAGACTTTTCATCAAAGCTCGGAACTCAATGTACACAAAAGACTCCACACAGGAGAAAAACCATATAAATGTGAAAAGTGTGGGAAAACTTTCAGGGTGAGTTCAGATCTCAATGGGCATAAAATAAGAAAGCATACTAAGGAGAAATCCCCTGAGTATGCTGGTGAAAAATCATTGAATCCAATAAGCTTTCCTCAGCCTCATGCACATCTACCTCCTTGCAACATTTGATACCAAGGAGCCCTTACTTTTTGGAGATATAACCCTGATTAATATTGTATATTGCCTGTTGTTATTCCCATTGCTCTTACCTTACTCTACTTTTTCTTCCCCATAGCTCTTAATAACTAGTAATATATTTTATTTATGCTATTTATTTGTATGTATCTTATCTTACTCCTTTGCTAGAGTATAAACTCCATGCAAGCAGGAAACCTTATTTTTTGTTAACTGATGTATTATTCTAAGCCACTAGAGTCTTGCCTGGTAAATGGCAGGAGGTTGCAGGGGGTGGGGTGGGCTGGGTAGGGTGGGGGGAAAGGAGGAAAGAAACTCAATAAATAGTTTTGAATGAAATTAATTCCTTGGTTCCCATGATCTGCTGTTTCTTGTTTGCCCTTTTGAGTCTCCAGCTGGATTTCCCCCCTTGTCTTTGTTGACTGTTATTGGTCCTCTCATCCATAAATTGTGGCTGTGTGTCATTATGCTCTGTTATTTAGGAAAAGAGTCTTCATTGTCTGCATTGCCTGGTTGCCTGTATATTCTCCTAACCTTCACAACAATCTTGTTTGACCAATACTACTCTGTTCTCACCTTTATGTCTATAATATGTTTAATGTAAATAAACTATACACATGCTATTTCTGTATTAGATTGGGCATTTCAAGGCATTATATTATCATGGGAGGGAAAAAATAAATGTGTTTACACCATTCTCTTGTCTGAAGGTCAAGAAAGAAAGAGATTCCTTTTATCTCAAGAATGTCACCAAAAAATGTCAATACTGTATTTAAAATTTATCCTAGGGCTGGGGTTGTGGCTCAGCGGTGGAGCTCTTGCATAGCATGTGCGTGGCCCGGGTTTGATCCTCAGCACTACATAAAATTGAAGGCATTGTGCACAACTAAAACAAATAAATAAATATTTTAAAAAATTTTATCCTAAATCAATTTTTTAAAAATATTTATTTACTTTAGTTGTACACAATGCAATGTATTTATGTTTACGTGGTGGTTGAGGATCGAACCCGGGCCATGCATGTGCGAGGCGAGCGCTCTGCCACTGAGCCACAATCCCAGCCCCTAAATCCATTTTTTTTTTTAAACCATGTAGGTGGTGCCCTGCTTGTACTATTGCTTCCTTCTAGTATGGACTCTAGACACACTTCACAAAGCAGTCAACAATATTATTTAGAAATGCAAATTAGGTAATGTCACTTAAAATTCTCCAGTGGCTTCTCATCACTTTTTCTTGTTTTTTAAATGAAACATTTTGTCACATTTGCTAATCTCTTTCTGAACCATTTGAAAATAAGTTTAAGATATACCACTTATCCCTAAACACTTAAGTATGCCTCTCCTGAGAATAAGCATATTATCTTTCATAATTGTAATGCCATTTTCATTACTAAAAAAAATGATTCATAATCCATTCCCTGGGGAACTGCGACCTGCCCAGCTGCGACCAGAACAAGCAGTAGGCACCCGCTGGAAGGAGTGGCCCAACCACAGCTCACCTGGCTGGCTCAGGCCGCCATGCCTCCAGGGCGGGGAATAGCAGCTCCCTGCTGCAGACATGGCCCGACCAGAGGAAGGGCCCTGTCCATTCCTCGAGGAACTGCAACCTGCCCAGCTGCAACCAAAACAAGCGGTAGACACCTGCAGGAAGGAGCAGCCCAGCCACCAGCCCGCCTGACAACAACCGGCCCACACCATCACCAGGACCAGGAACTGCAGGCTCCACCCTGTGGGAGGGCCCTGCTGCCAATCTGCCCAACCCACACCATAACAACTAGGCTGGGAGAAGACCCAGGAGGAGGAGAGTGGGGAGAAGAAAGCCAGACTGCCTGCTCCACCACACTGTAGCCAGGAGGTGATCTGGAGAGAGAGGCCTGCTCTACACCCACAAATCTGAGAGGCAACCCGCTCTGCCCAGAGAGACACACCGAACTGGGATCCCACCCAACACCAATATAATTATAGGCCTGAGGCTACCACTGCCACAAAACTGAGTTAGCTAAGCTACTACCAAGGAACAACAAAAAGGTCAGGGTAAGACATCACTAAGGTCCCTAGAGACCAGGATGCACCAGAAGGTGCAACCAGTTATGATGTTGTGAACTAACAGGGAATCTTACATGGGGTTGTCTATCTCTTGCTTCTTCTACTAACAGCCAAATTCTAATGATTATACTCTCACTAGTAAAATAATCTAATACCTCTATTTTCTCACATCTCACTTCATAAACGTTTAAGCCAACCTCTAAGTCCCCCCTTTCTATCATTAGATACTGTAAACCACCACGCAAACATAGAGACTATATGGTATAAGATAACTGATCTCACCATTTCTGTTTATAGCAACAAAAGTGTAAATATAAAAATAGAAACTAACTGATATATGGACACACATTGGGTACATTGAAAGATCTAATATTGATATTTCCCTAAAAAGTGAGGTTCTGGGTAACCTGGAGGGACCTTATAAGATAAAAGGGCAGAAGCTGTAATACCTCAGGCTTACCTTGCAAGAGAGGAAAATACATAGACATCATGAGGAAACAAGGGAGGAAAATGCCTCAAACAAACAAAGATACTACAACAATAGAAACCATAGAAAGCACAGTAGGTGAAATGTCAGAGAAGGAGTTTCAGATATACATAATTCAAATGATAAGGGATTTTAAAAATGACATAAGTGAACAGATAAAAGCAAATATTGATCTCTCCAACAAAGAGATAAGAGATCAAATACAGGCAACCATTAATCACACCAACAAAGAGATAAGAGAAAAAATCCAGGTAGCAAAGGATTACTTCAAGAAAGAGATAAATAGTTTGAGGAAAAACCAAACAGAAATCCTTGAAATGAAAGAAACAGTAAGCCACTTAAAAAATTCAATAGAAAGCATCACCAACAGATTGGACCACTTGGAATATAGGACCTCAGACAATGATGACAAAATATATAATCTTGAAAATCAAGTTGACCTCACAGTGAAGATGATAAGAAACCATGAATAGGATATCCAAGAACTATGGGATACCATCAAAAGACCAAATATAAGATTTATTGGAATAGAGGAAGGTGCAGAGAGTCAAACCAAAGGAATGCACAATCTCTTTAATAAAATAATATCAGAAAAATTCCCAAGCAGGAAGAATGAATTTGAAAATCAAATACAAGAGGCCTATAGGATGCCAAATGTACAAAATTACAACAGGTCCACACCAACACACATTGTAATGAAAATGCCTAGCATACAAAATAAAGATAGAATTTTAAAGGCTGCAAGAGAGAAAAGTCAGATTATCTATAAGGGAAAACCAATTCGCATCTCAGCAGATTTTTCAATCCAGACCCCCAAAGCCAGAAGAGCCTGGAACAACATATACCAGGCTCTAAAGTGTAAGGGATGCCAACCAAGAATTTTATATCCAGCAAAATTAAGCTTTAGATTTGAGGATGAAATAAAAACCTTTCATGATAAACAAAAGCTAAAAGAATTTACAACAAGAAAGCCTGCTCTACAGAACATTTTTGGTAAAATATTCCACGAGGAGGAAATGAAAAATAATAATGAAAATCTGCAAAGGGAAGAACTACAATAAAGGGGAAAACCACCCAAAGGAAAAACCAAGTCAAACTAAGTACCAAAAATAATTAAAAAATAAAAAATGACTGGTAATACAAATTATGTCTCAATAATAACCCTGAATGTTAAGGCCTAAACTCACCAATTAAAAGACATAGGCTAATATATTGGATTAAAAAAAAAAAAACCAAACAGACCCAACAAGTTGTTGCCTTCAAGAGACATATCTCATAGGAAAAGACGCCCATAGACTGAAGGTGAAAGGATGGGATAAAATATATCACTGCCGGGCGCGGTGGCACACGCCTGTAATCCCAGCACTTTGGGAGGCTGAGGCAGGAGGATCGCGAGTTCAAAGCCAGCCTCAGCAATGGCGAGGCACTTAGCAACTCAGTGAGACCCTGTCTCTAAATAAAATACAAAAAAGGGCTGGGGATGTGACCCAGTGGTCGAGTGCCCCTGAGTTCAATCCCCAGTACCACCAAAAAAAAAAAAAAAAAAAAAAAAAAAATATATATATATATATATATATATATATATATATATATATATATCACTCATGTGGTCTACGTAAGCAAGCAGGGGTCTCCATCCTCATATCAAATAAAGTAGACTTCAAGCCAAAGTTAGTCAAAAGAGATAAAGATGGACATTTCATACTGCTTAAGGGAATCATAGATCAACAAGATATAACTGTTATAAATATATATGCCCCAAATAATGGAGCATCTACATTCATCAATCAAACTTTTCTCAAGTTCAAGAATTAAATAGACCATAACACAATAATTCTAGGTGATTTTAACACACCTCTTTCGCCACTGGATAGATCTTCCAAACAAAAGTTAAAGAAACTATAGAACTCAATAATACAATTAATAACTTAGACTTAACTAACATAGAGTATATCACCCATCAATGAGCCAATACACTTTCTTCTCAGCAGCACATGGGTCCTTCTCAAAAATAGATCATATTTTATGCCATAAAGGAACTCTAAGCAAATATAAAAAAGTAGAATTATTACCCTGCATTCTATCAGATCATAATGGATGAAATTAGAAATCAATGATAAAAAAAAGAAAGAAAAGCTACACTAACACCTGGAGACTAAATAATATGCTATTGAATGATTAATGGGTTGCAGAAGACATCATGAGATTAAGAAATTCTTAGAGGTAAATGAGAACAATGATACAACATACAGAAATCTCTGGGACACCTTGAAGGCAGTACTAAGAGGAAAGTTTATTGAATGGAGCTCATTCCTTCAAAAAAGAAAAAGTCTACAAATAAATGAACTAACATTACATCTCAAAGCCCTAGGAAAAGAACAAATCAACCCCAAAAGAAGTAGAAGACAGGAAATAATTAAAATCAGAGCTGAAATTAATGAAATTGAAACTAAAAAAAATTGAAAAAATTGACAGAACGAAAAGTTGGTTCTTTGAAAAAATAAATAAAATTGATAGACCTTTAGCTATGCTAACAAAGAAAAGAAGAGAGAAAACACAAATTACCAATATCTATGATGAAAAAGGAAATATCATGATGGACACTACAGAAATACAGAAGATAATTAAAAATTATTTTGAAAATTTATACTCCAATAAAATAGAAAATAACAAAGGCATCAACAAATTTCTAGAGACATATGATATGCCCAAACTAAATCAAGATGATATACACAATTTAAATAGGTCAATTTCAAGCAAAGAAATAGAGGATGCCATAAAAAAACTTACCAACCAAGAAAAGCCCAGGACCAGATGGATACACAGCTGAGCTCTATAAGACCTTTAAATAAAAACTAACACCAATACTTCTCAAGCTATTTCATGAAATAGAAAAAGAGGGAACACTCCCAGACTCAATCTATGAGGCCAATATTACCCTGACTCCAAAACCAGACAGAGACAAATCAAAGAAAACTTCAGACCAATATCTCTAATGAATATAGATGCAAAAATTCTCAATTAAATTCTGGCAAATCAAATACAAAAACACATCAAGAAGATAGTGCATCATGATCAAGTGGGCTTCATTCCAGGGATGAAAGTTTGGTTCAATATAAGGAAATCAATAAATGTAATTCATCACATCAACAGGTTCAAAGATAAAAATCATATGATCATCTCAATAGATGCAGAGAAAGCATTTGATAAAATACAACATCCTTTCATGTTCAAAATGCTAGAAAAAATAGGGATAAGAGGACCATACCTCGACATTGTAAAGGCCATCTATGCTAAGCCCCAGGCCAACATCATCCTAAATGGAGAAAAATTGAAAGCATTTCCTCTAGAAACTGGAACAAGACAGGGATGCCCTCTTTCACCACTCCTATTTAACATAGTTCTTGAAGCCCTAGCCAGAGCAATTTGACAGACGAAAGAAATTAAAGCGACACGGATAGGAAAAGAAGAACTCAAATTATCACTATTTGCAGACGATATGATTCTATACATAGAAGAACCAAAAAATTCCACCAGAAATCTTCTAAATCTAATAAATGAATTCAGCAACGTTGCTGGATATAAAATCAAGACCCATAAATCTAAGGCATTTCTGTACATCAGCGACAAATCCTCAGAAAGAGAAACTAGGAAATCCACCCCTTTTACTATAGCCTCAAAAAAAAAAAAAAAAAAAATTGGGGAATCAACAAAAGAAGTGAAAGACCTGTACAATGAAAACTACAGCACACTAAAGAAAGAAATTAATGAAGATCTTAGAAGATGGAAAGATCTACCTTGTTCATAGATAGGTAGAACTAATATTGTCAAAATGACCATTCTCCCAAAAGCACTATACAGATTCAATGCAATACCAATCAAAATCCCAATATCATTCCTCATAGAATTAGAAAAAGCAATCATGAAATTCATCTGGAAAAATAAGAGACCCAGAGTAGCCAAAGCGGTTCTTAGCAAGAATAATGAAGCGGGTGGCATCACTATTCCAGACCTTAAATTGTACTACAAAGCAATAGTAACAAAAACAGCATGGTATAGGCATCAAAATAGACCAGTTGACCAATAGCACAGAATAGAAGACTCAGAGACGAACCCATACACCTACAGTTATCTTATATTAGACAAAGGTGCCAAAAATGTTCACTGGAGAAAAAACAGCCTCTTCAACAAATGGTCTTGGGAAAACTGGAAATCCTCATGTAATAAAATGAAATTAAATCTCTTTCTCTCACCATGCACAAAACTTAACTCAAAGTGGATCAAGGACCTAGGAATTAAACCAGAGACCTTGCACCTAATAGAAGAAAATGTAGGCCCAAATCTCCATGATGTTGGTTTAGGCTCCAACTTCCTCAATAAGACCCCTATAGTGCAAGAACTAAAAACAAGAATCCATAAATGGGATGGATTCAAACTAAAAAGCTGCTTCTCAGCAAAATAAACAATCAGTGAGGTGAATAGAAGACCTACAGAATGGGAGCAAATCTTTACCACAAGCACATAAGATAGAACACTAACCTCAACAATTTATAAAGCTCTTAAAAGCCTTAACGCCAAAAAACAAATAACCCAATCAATAAATGGGCCAAGGAACTAAACAGACACTTCTCAGAAGATGATATACAAACAATCAACAAATATATGAAAAAATGTTCAACATCTCTAGCAATTAGAGAAATATAAATCAAAACAACTCTAAGTTTTCATTTTACTCCAGTCAGATTGGCAGCTATCAAAAAAATAAACAACAATGAATGCTGGCGAGGATGTGGGGAAAAAGGCACACTCTTAAATTGCTGGTGGAACTGCAAATTGGTGAAGCCAATCTGGAAAGTAGTATGGAGATTCCTAGGAAAACTGGGAAAGGAACCACTATTTGACCCAGCTATCCCACTCCTTGGCCTATTCCCAAAGGACTTAAAAACAGCTTACTACAAGGACACAGCCACATCAATGTTTATAGCAACACAATTCACAATAGCTAGATTGTGGAACCAACCCCAATGCCCATCAGCAGATGAATGGATAGGGAAACTTTGGTATAAATACGCAATGGAACACTACTCAGCACTAAAATAGAATAAAATCATGGCATTTGCAGTAAATGGATGGAGTTGGAGAAAATAATGCTAAGTGAAGTAAGCCAATCCCAAAAAACCAAAGTCTGAATGATCTCTTTGATATGAGGATACTAACTTATAAAGGCAAGAGAGAGGGAGTGAGAGGAATGAAAGAGCTTTAAATAGAACAAAGAGGGGAGAGGAAGGGGAGGGGGCAAGTGTATAGGAATAATGGCAGACTGAATTATCCATGATTACCCTAAATACATGTATGAAGATACAATTGTTGCAAAAATACTTTATATTAAACCAGCAACTTGAAAAAAAGTAAGCCAGTTAAAAAAAGATTTATAATTCAATAATACAACAAATATCTTACCCATATTCAAATTTCCCCATTGTCCTTAAAAGTCTTTTATAGCTGTCCCCCCCCCCCCCAGAATCTAATTAGGGTATACACTTTGCAACCACTACATTTTTTTAGTTTATTTTGATTTAGTTTCATGCTAATACTGTAATTACTAGCCAATGTCTACTTTGCACACATGAATATGGCTAGTCTGAATTAAAATGTGTGGCAAGTATAAAATCAGTTTTGATTTCATGTAGAAAATAAGAGACAATTTTAATGTTGATTAATGCTGATATGAAAATTTGCATATGTGGGTTGAATAAAATATAATTAAACTTACAATACATATGTAGCTTGCATTTGTTGCTTACATGGTATTTCTATGGGTTATTGTGAATCTAGAACAATGGAATCACCTTTCTCTTTTATGACAATGAGTTTTTGAAGAATTTAGACAAGTTGTCTTGTAGAACATCCCATATTCTGAATTATCACTATTAGAATAAAAATCATGATCTATGAAATAAAAGGCCCTGCCTGAAAGATTGTCTCTTTTCCTTGCTGCTGTTATTTTAGGGAGACTTGCCTGCAAGGAAAGCAAAAGGAGACAGAAACAAGGTGCAGAGGCAAAGCAAAGCTCCTCAACCGAGCTGGTATCTTTATTTATAGTCATAGGTTACCTTAGGTCATTGGCATCATTAGTGTATATTGTTCATTGTATCACTGGGCAGGTTACAGAGTTAGCAACGTTAGGCAGCTTATTCCTCAATTACATACTAAGTTGCAATGTGCAATGTTAGGAGCTTTGTGTAGCTCTTAAAGTCCATTGTATAAAGTTACTGTTAGTGGATAGGTTTAGGCGCAGTGAAACATTGTGGTTGTCTAATAAGCTGAGTGTTTGAGATCAAGGTCAAGGCTGATAAGACTATCACAGAGCCTCTTCATGGAGGATGTTACCATAGCAGCTAGGCATTACAACATGTATTAGTTATCTTTCTAGTTCCTGGGAGAAACTGCAGAATATTCCAAGTGTGGGAAACAAAATGCCTGTTATTCCTCAGGAGTTTGCTCACCAAATGTACACTGTTTTGTACATTTCCACAGCCAGAATCCTTACACTTGCCTATGATTTTTCACATTTTCCACACTAACTTTCTTGCTGTTCAGCAAACACATTACCATTTTTATAATTTCCTAAGAATTTTTCTCCTCATAATTTTCACAAGACTAATTCCCTTCTTTTAGGTCTCTGTTCATATATGATACTTGGAGACACTATCCTGGCCATCTATAAATTAGCACTTTTCATCACTTTCCTTACCTTGCTTTATCTTTCTTAGAAACATTTATGACTACCTACATTTTATTGTATATTTGCTTATTGTCTGAGTTATAGGTTGACTTATGCCTGCCCCCCAATTATACATTGAAGTCATAAGTCCCAGTATCTCAGAAGTTACCATGTTTTTAAAAAAGAGTAATTGTTCTTGCAGTCATGCAGTCATGATGAGGTTAATAGAGTGGGCCCCAATCAAGTATGACTGGAATATTTGTAAGAAGGGGAAATCTATATATACTTTTTTTTTTTTTTTTTGGTGGTGCTGGGGATTGAACCCATGGCCTTATGCTGGCAAGTCAAGCACTCTGCCAACTGAGCTATATTCCCAGCCTAGAAATCTGTATATAGACACAGGGAGAGCACCAGATGAAGATTATGGCAGAGTCTGGGGTAATAATACAAGTTAGGTAATTTCAGTGATTTCTAGCAAACTTCCAGGAAAGAGAATTGGACTAAAATTTCCCTCATAGCCCCAGAAGGAACCAATTTACTAAAACCTTGATTTCTAGTTTCTAGAATCATGAGAAAATAAATTTCTGTTTTTTTAAGCTGTCCAATTTATTATGGCAGCCCTATGACATTAATCCATATATCCGCATGGTATATATTTTCTGTTGTGTGTCCTAAAGTTGGGAATATTTTTAATTTATTTTTTTTTCAGCCAGGAAAAGCTAGTTATTACTAGCACTGAACCCTTGACATGGTAAGATCTCTTTGAGAATAACCTTTCATTTGGTGGCAGGTTGATCACTTGGGACCCTTTCTACCTTTCAGTAGGCAGAGACTCATCCTTACAGGGATTTATATGTATTCCAGGTATGGTTTTGTCTTCCCTGTTGCTAGTACCTCAGATAATAAGAACTTATTAAAAAACTTATAGTTTCTGATGTACTGAAATGGGATTTTGTCTTAATATCTCAGCACTAAACGATTTGTTCCTGCCATATTCTATATTATACAGAAATGGCCAGTCTGTTTCCCCATACTTTGCCAACAAAATAAGTAGCAAAACTTGTAAATTATATGGTACTATATTTTAGGAGGAGTCTCTAAAATATAGTGACTGAAATTGGAACGAGGTGGGAAAGCAACCAGAGACCTGCTAGCTCTGTGGAAACAAAGGCACACATGAGTTATAAAGCTGCAGGCTAGAATAGCTGTTGATGTGACTGTAATTCATTGAGGGTGTGGTTTTGGCGTTTTTTTTTTTTTTTTTGTTTTTTTTTTGCTAAAGGATACAGAATTGACTAAATCCATCCCTGTTGATCACTCTGACATTCTACTCTATATGACATGTCTAAGGAAATTAAAAGGACTTATTATAATGGTTAGCATTTATTGAGCACTTAGACACTATCTTAAATACTTCATTTGTTATATTTTGCTTAATCCTCTGTGTAGCAATGAACAGAATATTAAAAAATGATCCTGGGATCTCATTCTAGATTGCCTAGGAAGTGAGCTAGTGCACCTAACCTCAACTTCCCATAGACCATCACCTTACACTTCCAAACAGGAGGGGCTGCAATTCCCCACCAGATAGATAGTACCCAGGTGGTAGATAGATATCTTCAGATGTTGCCTTCCCTTTGCTAACATCTAAACTCAGACATCCAGGCAATCATGTAGTTTGCTTATTATTTTACCACAAAGTGGTGTTCAAGGCTATCCTTTGAGAAGCCAGAACAGTTGGGTCAGGACTACAGTGGGTCCACTTCATGTCTACCGCATGATCTTGGTTCATCTCTGTGGGATTATGAGAGGACCCCATTGGCTCTTATGCCTGATTCTTGGTTCTAAGTTTCCTCAATAAATTTTATTTCTTGGTTTGTACTACATGATATTGTAAATTTTGTCCCAAGGCCCCTTGCATCACATCCTTGCAGTAAATTTGAGTTAAAGATTACCATTTCTGTGTTCAAGACAAGGAATATGAGACACAGATAAGATCACAAGTGGTAGGATTTGAAATTGGGTTGTCTGATTTTTGAGCCAATGATATTAAAAACTTTGTTGAATGAAAGGGAACTGCCAATTTATAAAGAACTGAATGAGTGCTCAACAATTCAAAGAAGCACCAATGCAGAAGGTCAGTTCTCATGTTGAGGTTTAAGTCTGAGTTGGAGCATGTAGCCTGGAATTTTCTTCAGTGGTGACTTTTAAAGTTTAGGCTCATGTCATCTCTAGCCAGTTAATGGAAAAAAATAAGTTGGGAAAGAGTGGCAAGCAAGATGACTGATCTACTGAGAAGCCAGTCTCAGTGGCTTGGCTCAGATAAGAGGAAAACCAAGACAAAGCATGTAAGATTGGTTTGTGCCTTTTAAAGTATGGAAACACTTTCCACAGTAATCAAGACTTTGTTGATGTCCTAGAATTTGACCAACCAGATTACCAATACTTCTATCCTGAAATAGTAGTTAAGAAAGGATTATGGGCTGGGGTTGTGGCTCACCTAGCACATGTGCTGCCCAATTTGTCCCTCAGCACCACATAAAAATAAACACATTGTGTACAACTAAAGCGAATATATATATATATATATATATATATATATATATATATATATATATATATATATATATACACACATATATTTTAAAGAAAGGATTAAGTTGAGAAGTTGAGGCAGTCCTGGTGTGGTCAGAAGGGGTTGAATATTTCCTTCCCCTTCCAGTCCATTGGATTGTTTTTTTTTAAAAGAATATACTGAAGCATTCCATAAGATTGTTCTAATAATTATTTCTTTGTCTCACTATGTTTTCTATGCTAATTAAGCAAAAGCTAAAAGGAAAAAAGATCATGCACCTTCGATTAATTTCGAGAAAAATCCAGTTCAGGGCCCAGAGTCAGGAGGATGTATCTCAGGAGGTTATAACCCAACAGATTGCGAACGGGACTTTGGAATTAAAACAGTTTCCAAGATTTTACAGAGAACTGTCAGATGTGTATTGTTTGCATTCCAATAGAATATTTATTCTACTGTCCAAATTCTCATTAACTCATTCTGTAATTTGAAAGAAGGCAAAAATGTTTTGATGACCCAAATAACTCTATATAATTTTTACTGACATGATATGTGCAAATGCTTATTTTTCAGATTACTTTATTATCACTACAGAGATTTTTAAAATTAAGCTTCCTTGTGTGCTTTTCCAGCCACATAATTGAGTCATTGGTATCCAGAGCTAAACCCTGCCCAGATGCTAATGCTTTTGAATTAATGTAGATGAAAGACTTAATGTAGAAAGAATCCTCTCCCTGAACATCTCCCTTTTTTCCTGCAGTTCTTACACCCTCCTAGTACCAGAGTAACTGGTTCTGTCCTAATTCTCAGGCACCAGAGTGCATCAGAAAGCTCTATTCCCTTAGGGAGCATTTTTGTATGCGGGGTCTTAAAGGGCCAGGCTCATTAATTCCTTGTGTCTCACTGTAGGCTCTACTTTTGCCCTTTCAAAAATTTGGAGAGATCTGGAGAACTTTGGAAGACAAAGGGACCCAGGAATTACTCTGGTCTAGTTTTTATCAGGGCCCTGTAGATTCCTGTCAGTCTTTAGGACATCACATCTTTTCTTTCTTTCCTTTCCAATGAATCCTGCCCAGCTTTTTTTAAGTGGCCCTGCTGAGATGTACAGGGAAGGGTTGGAGTTGTCCTAATGGTCGGTACTGCACCTTCAATCCAGAGACACACCTCTAAGTGATTATAAGGAAGGAACACCAGAAAAGTGGAAAATTTCAGGAATTTTTGAGAAAGCCGTCCAGGTAAATGGGATTCAGGAGCTAAAATTTTTGTGCAGCCCAGAATCCCCAGTGTCACAGGAGAACGGAGAGAGACAGACCACCGATGATCATGGCATCCATCCCTGAATGCTCTGTGGCTCATGCACAAGATAACTGTAGTGTGATGTCCCTCTGGAGATTAAATTTGGATCTCCCCTGTCTCACTTCGCACCCCCTCACGGTCTCAGAGAAAGTCGTCTTGGTCACAATTAAAAGGGAAATCAACTTGGAAACCCTGAAGGAAGTAGCCTTTAAGTGTTGGCTGGCCGGAGGGTCCGAGAACGCGCGGGTCGGGAGCGCAATCTCCGGTAAAAGCGATGTAATTAATTACAGTTTTGTTTTCTTTCTTTTCCTGTTTCGTGTTGATCAACGAAGGAAAAACTGGCCCTAAGGAAGGAGGGGATTCCCAGGGAGAAGAGGGACCAGTTATCAGAGTATCAAGGAACTTTGAACAAACAATTCTGCCAGTTACTGAACTGCAGGCTCTCTGATGAAAATGGCTGGTTTTCAGACTGGAATCTTGGGAATGAGGAGCAATCACCGGGCTCACTGAAACACACTAGTTATGAAAAGTGGGAAAGGGTGTCTACCTCTTTAGTAGGCCTGTACAGAATCTGGAATAGTTTTCCTTACAACGTGAACCATCAGTGCTTATTCCTTGGACCATTTCTTCAACAGTACCACCTTGTGGCAACTAGAATAAATGGCATCAATGTACTTTTTGTTTTCTAGGAATAATTTTTTTTTTAGTTATACATATTATTAGTATTCATTTTGACATAATTAAAACAACATGGAATATAATTTTCTAAAATTCAATCTCCAGTATTTCTCTTTTCCTTCCCTTCTCCCTCTCCCTGTTCCCTTCCTTCTGCTGATCTTTCTATTTACTTTTAGACTTTTGTTGTTGTTGTTAGCATCTTGTGGATATACGTGATGGTTAGATTTACTATGGTATATTCATATATGTATATAGGAAAGTTAGGTTAGATTCATTCCTCTGTTATTCCCTTATCCCCTCCATTCTCTCTCTTAGTGCTTTTCCTGGTTGGGTGTGGAACCTGACAGGAAATCTGTTCTGGAATCTGAAAAGTGGAGAACATTCAGAAAGAAGGGTAGCCCCAAATGTGACACTATTCCTGGGGATTGAATCCAGGGGTGTTTTACACATTGAGCTTTACCCCTCTTTTAATTATATTTGTGCTTCTGGGGATTGAACCCGGGGGCCTTCTACCAGTGAACCACATCCTCAGCCCTTTTTATTTTATTTTTTATTTTGAAAGTTGGTCTTGCTAAATTTCCCAGGCTGGCCTCAAACTTGTGATTCTCCTACCTCGGTCCCCCAAATAGCTGGGATTACAGGCTGTGCCACTGCAGGAGGATTGTATGTTCTATTAATACAGAAGGAGAGGGAGAGAGATGATGAATTCATACAACAATAATAACAAAGAAAAACAAGGGGTCATGTTTGTGCTTAGAGTTCATGGAACATTGCTTTCCAGCAAGATACAAGAGCAAGGAAGAAAACTTCTTTTGCTATTTCTGTTGATTTACAACAACAAAAAAATGTGACTCAGTGTTTTTATGTGGCCACTGTAAATGTGTACTTAAAATGTTAGATAAAAGTAGATTAAAGTTTTATAATTCATTGAGTTTTTCTTCTGATGGTACACTGAATAACTACTGTATCCTAAAACAAACATTTTCATTTCTCTTGAATCTTCAACTTGAAAAAAAAATCTGTGGTTTTGTAAATTAGTAACTAGTGTCCTCTTTAAAAAATATCTGCTATAGGAGGGATCCAAGATGGCGGATTAGAGGAAGCTGCTCTTCAGGGTTGCGCCATGGAAAGAATCCAACAAAGCAGATAAATAGGAGGGATCCAAGATGACGGATTAGAGGAAGCTGCTCTTCAGGGCTGCGCCATGGAAAGAATCCAACAAAGCAGATAAATAGCTTTTCAGCAAGTATATATAGACTGAGAATGCTAACTCCTGGATGGTTTGAATATTGCGATGGGGGGAGTGAACAGGACAAGCTGACTGCACGCTTAGTGACACGTGGCTTCAGCAGCACTGCCCGGAGCACAGGCGGTGCGGAACAAAGCCAGAGCTAGGAGACCACGCAACACCAAATCAAATCCACACTCAGCACGCCCAGACCCTCAGCAGGGAAGCCAGTGAAAACAGCGTGATCAGAGCTGGGAAACTGCGGGAGACCACAGGACAACAACGCCTATTCAAATCCACACTCGGCTGGACACGACCCTCAGCAGTGAAGCCGGAGAGAAAGCAGCGCAGAAACTGGTGAACAGGCAAGGAGGAACCCATGCCTGGGAGGACCGTCAACAGCCAGCGGGGGAACACATATCCTGAGTCCAGCGTGATGACACCCTGTGACCCTTCAACTGAGGAAGAACACGGAGAGTAGATGCCATCTGGACCGATGGATTTTCAGGGCCAGCCACACAAAGCCCCATCCCCAGCATCACTCCTCAATAACCAGGTTCACAGACTTGACTCCACCCACAAATTCTCCACATCAGCCAGGGCCGATCTGTGGGACAGCTAATTTAACAAGCTGGGAGAGGAAGAGAAGGCTGCCTAATTGAGACTTGTGGGTTTGACTTTGTTTTTTTGTTTTGTTTTGTTTTATTTGTTTTTCTTTCTTTTTTTCCTTCTTTCTCTTTTTCTTTCCCTCTTTTCTTCTTCCCTCATTTTTCTTATCTACACCCTGCCCCTACATTCTCAACAGAGACAAAAACAAGTTGTATACAAGAATTAGGAACTTTAGAACTGGGGCAACTGAATAGTACATCAAAGGGGTGTTACATATAATCTCCTCTCTCTATTTTTTTTTTTTTTTTTGACTCATTGTGTCTTCTCTCTTTCACTGATTCTTACTACCCGGACATTTTCTAATTTCTCTCAATGTTTACATAAGCTTGGCTTAAATATACATCGGTCTTCACACTAAATTGTTCACTCCAATTCCTTTCCTCCCTCTTCTGCTATTAAACTTCTTCTATAGATTTCCATTTTTACACTTCCTGGGGGGGGTAAGCAATATCCTTCCTTCCTTCCTTCCTTCCTTCCTTCCTTCCTTCCTCCTAAGCATATCAGCTTTGTACCCAATAGCTGAAATTATAAACCCCATTACAATCATTAAGAGTATATTGGAGACAATATCTAAATTCTCTAACTCTGTACATTGTGACCAAATCGTGATTAACTGAATATAAAATGTCTGGTTTTAAGGTGTAAAGTATATATAAGGGGAGCTGATAGCATTGTACAACAGGAGCATCATTAGGCCTTAAGGTAAAAACAAAAAAGTCAGCTGGGCGCGGTGGCGCACACCTGTAATCCCAGCACTTTGGGAGGCTGAGGCAGGAGGATCGCGAGTTCAAAGCCAGCCTCAGCAATGGCGAGGCACTTAGCAACTCAGTGAGACCCTGTCTCTAAATAAAATACAAAAAAAAAAAAAAAAAAAAAGGGGCTGGGGATGTGACCCAGTGGTCGAGTGCCCCTGAGTTCAATCCCTGGTACCACAAAAACAAAACAAAACAAAACAAAACAAAAAACAAAAAAGTCAAGGTTCCACAGTGCTAGAAGAAAAGACACACAAGCAATATGAAAAAACAAGGGAAGAAAATGTCCCGAACAAATCAACATACCTCCTTAGCAGATTTCCTGGAAAGCACAGTAGATCTAATGTCAGAACAGGAATTCAGGAAATACATAATCCAAACATTTATGGAGCTCAAGGATGAATTCAAGAAGGTGAGAGAGCAATTACAGGAGTAAAAGATCACTTTGACAAAGAACTTCATAAACAAATACAAGAAGCAAAAGACTACTTCAATAGAGAGATAGAGGCTCTAAAGAGAAATCAAACAGAAATTCTGTAAATGAATGAAGCAATAAACCAAATTAAATGCTCTATTGAAAACATCACCAATTGATTAGACCACCTGGAAGAAAGGACCTCAGATAATAAAGACAAAATATACAATCTGGAAAAAAAATGTAGAATACACAGGAAGAATGGTAAGAAACCAAGAACAGAACATTCAAGAAATATGGGACAACATAAAAAGACCAAATTTAAGAGTGATTGGGGTAGAGGAAAGTGCAGAGTTCCAAGCCAAAGAAATGAATAATTTATTCAATGAAATAATAGCAGAAAAATTTCCAAACTTGAGGAATGAATGGGAAAACCAAGTTGAAGAGGCTTACCAAACACCAAATGTACAAAATCACAACAGATCCACACCAAGGCACATTATAATGAAAATGCCTAATATACTGAACAAGGAGAGAATATTAAAAGCCACAAGAGAAAGGAAGCAGATTACATATAGGGGGAAACCAATTAGACTATGTTCAGATTTTTCAATCCAGACCTTAAAAGCTAGAAGATCCTGGAATAGCATATTTCAAGCTCTGAAAGAAAAGGGATGTCTACCAAGAATCTTATACCAGCAAAATTAAGCTTTAGATTCAAAGATGAAATAAAAACCTTCCATGACAAACAAAAGTTAAAAGATTTTACAACTTGAAAGCCAGCACTTCTGAACATCCTGGGCAAAATATTCCACGAAGAAGAAAAGAAAAATAGCAATGAAAATCAACAAAGTGAGATATTAAACTAAAGGAATTACCAACCAGAGGAGAAACCAAATCAAGTTAAATACCATAAACAAATAAAAATGGATGGGAATATGAATGACACCTCAATAATAACCTTGAATGTTAATGGCCTAAATTCACCATTCAAAAGACACAGATTTTGTCAGACTGGATTAAAAGAAATGACCCAACAATATGCTGTCTCCAAGAAACCCACCTCATAGAAAAAGACATCAATAGACTGAAGGTGAAAGGCTGGGAAAAATTTTACCACTCACATGGGCTGCGGAAGCAAACAGGGGTTTCCATTCTCATATCAAATAAGGTAGACTTCAAGCCAAAGTTAATCAAAAGGGACAAAGATGGATATTTCTTACTGATTAAGGGAACCATTCATCAACAAGATATAACAATTATAAATCTATATGCCCCAAATAATGGAGCACTTACATTCATCAAACAAACCTTTCTCAAGTTCAAGAGTAAAATAGATCACAACACAGTTATCCTAGGGAACTTCAACACACCTCTCTCACCACTGGATAGATCATCCAAACAAAAGCTAAATAAAGAAACTTTAGGCCTTATTAAAACAGTTAATAACTTAGACCTAACAAACATATATAGAATATTTCATCACTCAGTAAGCGAATACACTTTGTTCTCAGCAGCACATGGCTCCTTCTCCAAAATAGACCATATATTATGCCACAAGGCAACTCTCAGCAAATATAAAAAAGTAGAGATACTACCCTGCATTCTATCAGACCATAATGGGATGAAATTGGAAATCAATGATAAAACAAGAAATGAAAAAAAATCTACTCCAACAACTGGAAGCTAAACAACATGCTACTGAACAAACAAAAGGTTGAAGAAGACATCAAGGAGGAGAATAAAAAATTCCAAGAGGTAAATGAGAACACAGATACATTGTATAGAAATCTCCGGTACAACCAGGGCCTGCAGCTAGGATGGACCCTGCAGTGAGGGATGACCACAGCAGTCACGGTGTGGAGAACAGGCCCCATTCCCAGTGAACATTCAGGGCTAGTCACTGGGGGGTCAAGCTGCCGTGCTTATGACAGAAAGGTGCCTCAAGTCTGCAGGTACTTCCAGCGGGGCTTCTGCTTCCACAGAAACCGATGCAGCTATCAGCACCTGAGGCCCCCCATGCCCCTGGAAATGGGGCTGCTGCCATTCAGAGCCACATGGCACCCTGCCGGGGCCCCAGCTGGGACTGATCAGCAGGGGCTCAGAGCCCATCTACCTGCCCTCCATTGCTATGGCCATAGGCTGAGCCTGGCCTGGGACCCTCTGGGACATGGAGTTTGGTCTGCAGGAGGTTAGTGGCAGTTTCTGGAAGCCTCTGTCTCTATCATCTGCTGATGGGCATCTCAGCCACTCCTAGGATTCTCAGCCAGAGTCTGACGCTGTCTGAGAGCCGATCACCCCACTTCAGAGCCTGGACCTTGAGGAGTGGCAGGGAAAGCAGGACAATCAGGATGTGGTATGTGGCATCTGCATGGATAAAGTGTGGGACAAGCCAGAAGCTGAGCGGGTGTTTGGCATCCTGCCCAACTCTACCCATGCTCACTGCCTGGGCTGCTGCCGTACCTGGTGGAAGAACCATCAGGACCTTCCACTGGATGTCATCAAGGCCTGTCCCCAGTGCCGAGTTCATTCCAGCTATAACATTCCCCACAAGTCCTGGGTGGATGAGGGGGCTGAGGAGCAGCTCATCAGGAATTTCAAGGCTTGGACCAGCCAGATCGGCTGCCGGTTCTTCATGCGGGGGAGTGGCTGCTGCCCCTTCTAATCTGACTGCATCTACCTGCACCAGCTTCCAGCTAAGACCTTGTCCTCTGGTCCTCCTTGACCTGACAGTGTTCAACGGCTCTCTGGGAGTAAGATGGTACTGGGTCCAGCATCATTCTTAAGGGGCCACCAAGCCAGAGGAGGATGTGTTCTTCACAGATTGTGCCCTGGCTCTGGCCCTCTGAGGTTCAGAACTCCTGCTGGATCTCAACAGTTCTTACCATGGGCTGCTGCACCAGGATTGGCTTGAGGAGCTGGGATGAGGGGAAGGGCTGGTAGTTCTTTCCCCTGTGGGGTTTGGTGGTAGGCAAAAGTAGCAAGCCCTCCACCCCTGTGAACTATAGCATTGACACAACTGGGGAACACAGGAATGGGGGATGGATTCTGGGGTGAGAAAGGATTCTCACCTGCTTGCCAGCTTCTTGGTTTTTAACTTTGTTCTTTTGTAGGATTTTAGAAGAAAACTAATAAAATGAACCTAAGCTGTCAAAAAAAAAAAAAAAAAAAATAAAAAGAAAAGAAAAGAAAAGAAACCTCTGGGACACTATGAAGACAATATTAAGAGGAAAATTCATTGCACTGAGTTCATTCCTTAAAAGAAAAACAAACAAACAACAAATAAATGACTTAGCATCACACCACAAAGCACTAGAAAAAGAAGAACAGACCAACACTAAGAGCAGTAGAAGACAGGAAATAATTAAAATCAGAGCTGAAATTAATGAAATTGAGACTAAAGAAACAATTCAAAGAATTGACAAAACTAAAAGTTGGTTCTTTGAAAAAATAAATAAAATTGACAGACCATTAGCGATGCTAATGAAAAGAAGAAGAGAAAAACTCAAATCACTAACATCCGTGATAAAAAAGGAAATATCACAACAAACACCTCAGTTATAAAGACAATAATTAGAAATTACTTTGAAAACTTGTACTCTAATAAAATAGAAAATATTGAAGACATTGACAGATTTCTAGAGTCGTATGAATTGTCCAAACTGGAACTGGAGGATATACACAATTTAAATAGATCAAATTCAAGCGAGGAAATAGAAGACGCCATCAAAAAGCTACCACCTAGATAAAGCCCAGGACCTGACAGGTTTACAGCTGAGTTCTACAAGACCTTCAGAGAAGAACTAATATCAATGCTCTTCAACTTATTTCAAGAAATAGAAATAGGGCTGGGTTGTGGCTCAGCAGCAGAGCGCTTGCCGCGCACGTGCGCAGCCCGGGTTTGATCCTCAGCACCACGTAAACATAAAATACATTGCATTGTGTACAACTAAAGTAAATAAATAAATATTAAAAAAAAAAGAAATAGAAATAGAGGGAGCTCTCCCAGACTCTTTCTATGAGGCCAATATTACATTAATTCCAAAGCCAGGCAAAGACACAGCCAAAAAAGAAAACTTCAGGTCAATATCTCTAATGAACATAGATGAAAAAATTCTCAACAAAATTATGGCAAATCAAATACAAAAACATATCAAAAAGATAGTGCACCATGATCAGGTGGGGTTTATCCCAGGGATGCAAGGTTGATTCAACATACGGAAATCAATTAACATAATACATCACATCAATAGACTTAAAGATAGAAACGATATGATCATCTCAATAGATGCAGAAAAAGCATTCGACAAAATACAACACCCCTTTAGTTCAAAACACTAGAAAAACTAGAAATAACAGGAACATATCTCAACATTATAAAAGCTATTTATGCAAAGCCTGAGGCTAACATTATCTTAAATGGAGAAAAATTGAAAGCATTCCCTCTAAAAACTGGAACAAGACAGGGATGCCCCCTTTCACCACTATTATTTAACATAGTACTTGAAACTCTGGTCAGAGCAATTACACAGATGAAAGAAATTAAAGGGATCCACATAGGAAAAGAAGAGCAAAAATTAGCACTATTTGCCAATGACATGAAAATATACCTAGACCCAAAAAAACTCTACCAGAAAACTGTTAAAACTAGTAAATGAATTAAGCAAAGTAGCAGGATACAAAATCAATACCCACAAGGCAAAGGCATTTTTGTACATCAGTGACAAACACGCTGAAAGGGAAATGATGAAAACTACCTAATTGTACCCCATTTACAATAAAAAAAAAAAAAAAAAAAAAAAAAACCACCTGGGAATAAACTTAACAAAAGAGGAGAAAGACCTCTGTTGCCGCCTGAAGCGCTTGGAGCAACGGAGCCGCGGGAAGAACTTCAGAAGCAAACTGGAGACAAACAGCTTTTTATTCTGATAACTTTTCTCTCTGGTTCTAACAACAACTAACACACGCCAAACACACCACTAAAATGGCGCTGACCCGATCAGCAATTTCGGCCAAGTCACTCGAGATCCCGCAACAATCCCGTGAGACTACGGGTGGCGACAAAGGCCAAATCTCCACGGCTCATAGTCAACTGCAATTCAAGCCAATCCCCAAACAGGGCTCCTGCATTTCCCCCTTTTTGTTTTAAAAGAGGTAATGCTCTAGGACGTCTATGTGCAACCAACATTCTTACCCGTCATCAGATAATCAAGGCTGTGCCCTTGACTCCTGTCTTAGGTTGATATGTCGGCCACATGAGACTGTCCCGTGCGACTATGCCTGTCTTAGGTTGTCCCCCTCTGGGGATCTTACCCGTCATTGGCTAACCAGCCATCCAATGGAGCCCTTTAGGATCGACTATATATGATGACTAACAGCCGTCCAATTGTGAGAGGATGTTGCAGCTTTAAGGCGACAAGCCTTTTGGTGATGAGCCAAATTGCATAGCATATCAAATTGTTTAAACAAATCAGCTGCCCTAAGTTCCATCAAGTAACACACTGAATTCTCTAGACAAATACCCGCAAGGCATTGTCCCGTAAAGTCCCAAACAATGAAAGATCAAAATGTCCATTTGTTGTAACATGTTGATGTAGGAGGCCCCATGCATGTAGAGCAGAGGCCACACTGTTGGTGAGGTTGTTTGATGTTTGAGCAGCAGGGATGCTTGCGGTGGCTGCGATCCCTGCAGCTGTAGCAGCAGACGTCTTTTTTATGTTTAGACAATGCCACCGGCAAATCTTCAGGGCCCGCTACCTAGAAACTCAAGCATCAATTATTAAAGGAAAGGCAGTGCTATTGCAGCACTGAGTCAAGAGGCGAGTTGTCAAACTACAAAATAGAATAATTAGATTAGAAAATTAAAGTTGATTTTTGTTCACATACATCGCTGGTTGAGCTTCTACAAACATAAGTTGGAAAAATGTCATATTTAGAACAAAACAAAGAAAGACTGAGGGTAATTACTGCATTAAAGATAGATTAAAGAAAAGGTAAAGGCACTTTAGAGAAATAATTTGTTAGCTGGAACCCTTGAGTCTCTGTATACAGAACAATCTTTTACCTGTTGAGATAATTGAAATTAATGAGCTATTAAACAAATGAAGTTAATAACAAATAAACAATCTTAAGTCAAAACACCAAAATATCAGGTTATATAGCACTAGTCATATTGTTTGCTAAAGAGAAGTCCCAGGGACACCTATAAATCAAAATTGAAAGTACCTTCATTTATAAAATTATTTACCTAAATTGAATACTCTTAACCTAAAATGAATTAAAGTTATTTGGATCCATATATATATATATTTTCTTTTTCATAAGCGCTTTGTTCTTTGTGACGTCACACTGGACAGACAAATAAACATACAAACATATATTTGTGACGTCACATTAACATGAAATGTAGACAAATGTACAGACATAAAGACATGTATAAAAGGAAAAAAAAAAATACAATTGTGTGCACACTAAAGAGAGATCTCCTTGTCCCGGCCGGGAGGAATGACACTTAAGTTGTGAAATATTTTGAAGGACTCTTTTGAGGGAATCATTCTATACCTTCATCTTGGTCCTCTTGATTTTGTACCTTTTTTATTAATCTTGATTCTTCAATAACTTCATCTTGATCATTTTGATGTGGTACCTGTTTTATTAATCTAGATGGTATCCATATTGGAGAGGATTCGTCTTTTGGAAAAACACAAACAGATCCTCTTCCCCAAATTAATACTGGATCTGGACCCTTCCATGTACCTGAAAGAACATCCTTCCAGTAAACCAAGGGTTTATGTTGTTGGTGTGGATTCCAATGTCTGTCTCCAGCAGAATAACCATTAGAGTCTAAAGTTAAAAAATTTAAGGTAAACAGGGCAACTGCCAATCTGTCCTTAGGACTTTTCCAATTTCCTTCTTTTTGTTTTAATAACATAATTTTCAGTGTTCGGTTTGCTCTTTCAATAATGCCCTGACCCTGAGGATTGTATGGGATGCCTGTTTTATGGGATATATTGAATTTTGCGCAAAACTGTTTGAAAGATGAGGACGTATATGCGGGGCCATTATCTGTTTTAAGCATTTTGGGGATGCCCAATGCAGCAAAAGCTTGCAAACCATGAGATGTAACATCTTTAACTTTTTCTCCAGAATGTAAGGAAGCAAAAATCATGCCTGAGCATGTATCTATGGTCACATGAATAAATCGCAATTTTCCAAAACTTGGCTCATGAGTAACATCCATCTGCCACAAATGATTGGGCATTAATCCTCTAGGGTTAACTCCGAAATGAGGATTGGGCAAATGTGTCATACAAGATTTACAATCTTTTACAATTGTTCTGGCTTGCTCCTTTGTGATTTTAAACCTACGTTGCAAGGTGGTGCTGTTGACATGAAACTGGGAATGAAATAAAGTAGCTTGTTGTAGCGCTGAAAGTATAAATACTGTTTTTGTAAGTTCATCAGCCTTTTGATTACCTTCATGGAGGGGACCAGGCAAATTAGTATGTGCTCTAATATGGCCTACGAATAGAGGTTCTTTTCTTGCCCACAAAAGTTTTTGTATTTGATAAAACAATTTAAAGGCTGGAGTATGAGGTGCTATTGGTCCTGCTAACTCTAATTTTGGGATGGCTTGTACAATATAGTGGCTATCTGAAAAAATGTTTACGGGCTGGTCCCTAAAATTTTCCAGAGCTCTTACCACAGCTTCCAATTCCACTAGTTGAGCTGATTTGTGTGCAGTTATGTAAGTCATATTTTCTTTTTTAGTGACTGCTGTAGCAGTACCATTTGAGGACCCATCTGTAAATACATTAAATGCCGTAGGAATAGGTTGATTTTTTATTACCTGTGGAAATATAATAGGATGATTAATACAAAAAGATAATATAGGGGACTTAGGAAGATGATTATCAAAATTTGCAGAAGTAGAGCATTTAGCTATAGCCCAATCATTATCATTGAAGCATAAGTATTCAATCTGTGATGATGAATAGGGAGTAATAATAGTAGCAGGGTGAATGCCAAATATTTTAGTAGAAGTCTTAAGTCCTTGAAGAATAAGTTTAGCCACCATGGAGGTATAAGATTCAATTATACTTTTAGGAGAGACGGGCAAATGTATCCATAATAAAGGCCCTTGTTGCCAAAATACTCCTGTGTGTGTATATTGTGAAGAAATAATAATCAACATCAGTGGTTGAGTTAAATCAAATCTACCACAATGAGCTCCTTCAATGGCTTTTTCTACTAACTTTAAAGCTTTCCTAGCATCAGGAGTCAATGTTCGTGGTGAAGATGGATCAGGGTCTCCGCGAAGGATGTCAAATAAAGGTTTTAGTTGGCCAGTAGTGAGATTTAGTGTAGGGCGAAGCCAATTAATGTCTCCCAGTAGTTTTTGGAAATCATTGAGGGTGGTCAAATGTTCTTTATTTATTAAAATTTTTTGGGGTCTAACAAAAGTATCCATGATTTTAAATCCTAAATATAATATGGGAGATCTGGTTTGAACTTTGTCTTCTGCTATATATAATCCATATTTTTTTAAATTTTCTACCACATCACTGAATATATTAAATAAGATTTTTTGATTAGGGTGGGCCAATAAAATATTATCCATGTAATGTAGACACATGAGGTTTGGATATTTATTTTTAATGGGTTGGATAGCCTTGTCCACATATATTTGGCATATGGTGGGGCTATTAGCCATTCCCTGTGGTAAAACCTTCCATTGATATCTGTGATCAGGGCCATTATTGTTCATAGAAGGAACGGAAAAAGCAAACCTGGGGGCATCCAGAGGATGTAGGGGAATAGAAAAGAAGCAATCCTTTATATCAAGAGTAATAAGATGGAAATTTTTTGGAATAGCTACGGGACTAGGAAGTCCAGGTTGAGTAGGCCCCATAACTTGCATGGTTTTATTGATTTGTCTAAGATCATGTAACAATCGCCATTTTCCTGACTTTTTCTTGATCACAAATATGGGGGAATTCCAGGGAGAGGTGGTAGGTTCTATATGACCTGCTTCTAATTGTTCCTGAACTAATTGGTGGGCCGCTTGTAATTTCTCTTTAGATAGGGGCCACTGAGGGACCCACACTGGCTTATCAGAAAGCCATGGTATTTTCAAAATTATTTTCTCAGTGGCCCCGAAAAAAAAATATCTTTTTCCTTTATGACAATGATTACTTTTAGGGTTAAGATTACTCTGTACTTTTTGATAATGAGTTCTTTTATGGTTAAGATTACCCTGTAGGTTTTCACATTTAACATCTGCAGGCTTGGTTGAAAGGTGTACTCAAATTTGTTGCAAAATATCTCTTCCCCATAAAGTAACCGGTAGATTAGGTAAAACATAAGGCTGAAATGTTCCTTTATGGCCTTCATCATCCTCCCATTTTAAAATTACTGCACTTTTATCTGGGAGGTTATTATATCCCAAGCCTCTTAAACTGGTTGAAGCTTTTTGCAGAGGCCAGTGCTTGGGCCATTGGCGTAAGTTAATAATGGAAGAGTCAGCTCCAGTATCTATTAATCCCTCCATTTCTATTCCTTGGATTTTTATTTTACACATAGGCCTCCTTGAACAGTCTCGAACCCAGCAAGCCATGGGACTTGAGTCAGTGGAACAAAATCCTCTATTGTTCCCTTCTTGAGGCATACCCATTTTAAATGAATTATGTAAATTGGGAAGGAGAAGCAACTGAGCAATTCTATCTCCTTGATTAACAGAAGTTATACTTTGGGGTGAGCTAAGCATTATTTTTATTTCCCCTTTGTAGTCTGAGTTTATTACACCTGGGGTCACTTGCAAACCTAATAAGCTTTTAGGACTACGCCCGATAATAAGTCCTACAGTCCCTGAGGGAAGAGGTCCCCTGACTCCTGTGGGAATCAGTTGAATCCCCATTTCAGGTGTTAACACTATTCGGGCGGTGGAACAGAGGTCTAATCCTGCATTTCCTCTTGTTCCTCTGGCGAGGGAGTGGATGGGTAGTAGGGATTGTGTCGGGGAAGCATCTGAGTGGATGTTTGAGGATACTCCTTCTGCAATGCCCCGTACATTTGTGGGCCCCGGGGTACTGGGCCCCGTGCCCCGTTTTTTGAATTCCTGAACAAAGGATTTCCATGGATGTCAAATTTTGAATAGCATTTATTGGCCCAATGATTTCCCTTTTTACACCTGGGGCAGCGGCCTGGGGCACGGTATGAGCTTGATCTTATTTCTCTTTTGGGATTTTGCCTAGAATTGCCTGATTGATTATGATAATTTTGCCTGGAATATCCTGATTGATTATAATATCTACATTTAGCCTTTGTGAAATTTCGAGAGGAAGCACCTCTCATTGAGGCTGCAATCACATTTCCTGTGACAAAGGCGCCATTTATATCTTTACATAGTTGTATATATACGGAAAGATCCTTTTTAGTTCTCCATGGCCTGATGGCTGCTTGGCACCATTTATTTGCATTTTCATAAGCTAATTGAACAACTAATGGCATAGCTTGGTCAACATCTGCGCAAACACACTACCTGCAGTTCTCAAAAGTCGATCAGCAAAGTCGGCATACGGCTCATTAGGTCCTTGAATCACTTTTGACAAGCTACCTTGTAGATCCCCAGGTCCTTGTACAGTTTTCCATGCCTCTAAAGCAGCTGCATTTATCTGAGCATATATATCTGGGTCATAATCTGTTTGAGCCTGTAAGTCTGTGAATTGCCCTTCTCCTGTGAGCATGTCTATATTATAGTTTTCAAACCCTGCAGCTGCGTTTCTTTTAGCCATTTCTATACAAAGTTCTTGGAATTGCGATCGCCAAACCAAGAATTGCCCCCCACTTAATGTTTCTTTACATAGACTTTTCCAGTCTGAGGGGGTTAAGCTAAAGGTGTTAAGGGACTCCAGCATACTCAACGTGAAAGGAGCTTGGGGCCCATAAGTCATTACTGCCTCTTTGAGATTTTTTATTGTTTTGAAATCTACTGACTGATGGACACTCTGTCCATTTTTCTTTTCAAATGCTGGCGGTTCCCAATGTATCTGTGAGTTGTCCTCGAGAGTGCATAAGCGATCAGAAAGACTTTTTATTTCTGTTTCTAGGGTATGCAAATGCCTAGTAATACCCTTCATATTTTCTGTAATCGATTCCACCCATGGGGGAGTAGAGGACACAAGTGATTCCTCTGCCTGACGGACCTTTTTCTCGGACTTTTTAAATTTCTTTTTCCTCATTTTCTCAGGATCACTTTTACTAGATTCCTCACCACTGCTAATTTCACTGACAGCAATATCCTGAGGCCCAGGTTCCAGTGAGAGCAAGTATCCTTCAGCTTTCGCCAATAACTCCCGAATAGCTTTAATAGCTTGGATTTTTGTCATTTTTGGGTCTCTTCTAATACTCTCTTTACTGTTCTCAGTTGGCCCAGTGGAATCTACACTTTTTTGATCACTTTCACTTTTGTCTATATACTCCTCACTGAGAACAGAGTCAGGTATATCAAGGAGTCTTTGCATAGCCTCTATCACTTGGGATTCAGTTATATTCGAACCCATCTTTAGAGACCTTTCAGTTCTTACCTGTCCGCTCCGAAGTTCCCCGTACGGGCCGCCACCTGTTGCCGCCTGAAGCGCTTGGAGCAACGGAGCCGCGGGAAGAACTTCAGAAGCAAACTGGAGACAAACAGCTTTTTATTCTGATAACTTTTCTCTCTGGTTCTAACAACAACTAACATACGCCAAACACACCACTAAAATGGCGCTGACCCGATCAGCAATTTCGGCCAAGTCACTCGAGATCCCTCAACAATCCCGTGAGACTACGGGTGGCGACAAAGGCCAAATCTCCACGGCTCATAGTCAACTGCAATTCAAGCCAATCCCCAAACAGGGCTCCTGCAGACCTCTATAAAGAAAACTGTAGAAGAAAGAAATTATGAAGAAAACTATAAAGAAAAAAATTATAGAAGACCTCATAAGATGGAAAGACATACCTTGTTATTGGATAAGCAGAATTAATATTTTGAAAATGTCCATACTACCAAAAGCATTATACAGATTTAATGCAATTCCAATAAAAATCCCAATAACATTCTTCAAAGAAATAGAAAAAGCATTCAGGAAATTCATCTGGAAAAATAAGAAACCAAGAATAGCTAAAGCAATCCGTAGCAAAGAAAGAGTTGATAAAAACATATCCCCTCATGTGGACCATGTTTCTAATCCCGGAAGATGACCTTATGCCTCTCAGGGCCTACATAGCTGCCTTACTCTTCTTCAGGGAAAATTCTGATGTCTACCTTTGAGCCTCACAACAGGCCTCAATGTTTGACAGGCCTGTACTACAAGATCAAACCTACGTGTGCTCTCATATTAAATGAGAATTCAGTAATAGAGTTGAAGGAAGGATGAACATGATATTTCTATTTTGGTTACGAGGAAATCTCCAGGAAGAATGTCGGTATTGTGAAATATGAACATTCATAAGAATGTGTTGGTGAACATTTTTCGTGGAAACATACAAATTAGTAAGGGGTGAAACGTAGAAGGGTATTAGGTGGGTAATTTGGATAATTGTTATTATTCAAGTTAAATGTTAAGAATTTATTCAGTTTTATTCAATGTATTAAGTGAACAGTTGAGTATATTTGAATTAGGGGTAGCAGGGATGTATCCTACAAGTCAATGTAGGATGACATGTGTAAGTGTACCATTGACAATGGAATGCATATATGTCAACATCCACTGACAAGTGCACCTTACGCAGCTTTGCCAAGTAGGGTCCCGAACAAGAATGAGTCTAGGAATAGTTTTGAAATTCCTCATGAATCAAGGTTTTCCTTAGATACAGAATGTGAATGTCAGCATGGGAATATTCACAAGACTATGAATGTAAAAATGTGTATAAAAAAATCGATATATAGAAATTGTGAGGTAGTCAAAACTATCATGTGAGTTATACACTGATGAATCTATATCAATTGGGATGCCTAAATATTTAATTTTCTGAAAACTACAATCTATTTGCACCCCCACATTTGAAATTTGAATGGATACATCAACCAATACTCCAACGTTCATAAGGCTACATGCTATAATTTGAAATGAGGTTTTGGAATGAACATAAGTTCAGGGTGAGTAATGAATTTTGTGACAGTAGAGTTCCTGGGATGAAAAGTACTTGTATATCAGGTAGTGAGAGAATTTATACCACCAAATGTGTGAACACATTTGAAAAGCCTATAAATGAATGTATGTGGATCGAGAGAGCTGTACTGAGTTTT
The DNA here is from genome assembly GCA_025594165.1 of Tamias sibiricus. NCBI lineage: Eukaryota > Metazoa > Chordata > Mammalia > Rodentia > Sciuridae > Tamias > Tamias sibiricus. Next base: position 3,916,725 of record CM046666.1, read on the forward strand.
CTATCAATACGAATTGATGACTAGGAGATACAGGAATCGATCTGAAGATGAGTACGTATTCTCATGGAGGCGAATGTAAAAGGGTGTATTGAAGTTAGACTTTAAAATATAAATGAATCAGATCTTCAAGGACAAGCATGATACAACACAAGGGGCAGTGTTACATACAGGGGGTCTTTGGGTTTTGCTAGGAGAGGGAGTATAGATAGTGAGAGCTATGTGTAATTCAAAGACGGTTCATGTCAATGTGTGTAGGAAAAAAGTGTGTGAACATATGTAAACTGACACAGGACATGATGTACAGGCAATCCTGGGAATACATTTTTAGAACTAACGGATGAATGGATATCCCACACAATGAATATATACTCAGTGAAAGGCTCATACACCCCTGAGAAATGAATGTGCAAGTTTGAATGCACATCCTATCTCACACAAATGTACATGCAATGATGTGAACTTAGGTATAGTTACAGTGGTAGTATTGGGGTTAGTATTCACTATTGGATTTGGCTAGTGTGAGTATGAGAAAATGAATATGTATATCAAGAAATATGAATTGTCCTGAAAGATTATGTGTGAAAAATGCACAACACTCCACGTAAATGCACTTTGAGGACTCAGAATAGAGTATAATGTGACTCATGTATTAACGATTTACTAACCTGTGGATTGGAAATAGATTCCATACATGAGGATAGACTAAGACATAAGAAAACATGCCATTGATAGTTGCATACATATCATTCAAAGTGCAGATAAGTGTGCATTTCTATGTGCATGTTTCCTTGTACCCACGGGTTGAGTTATGCAGGTCACATTAGGGTGAATTTTGAGTTCAGACACGTTTTATGTGGAATGTTCTGGTGAGGGAATTTTTCTATCTTCCAACATCAGAGTACTCTTAAGGATGTACTATATTCATAGCATGTGTGACAATACATATGTTTATAAAACTACATGTTCTGTACTGGGGAACATGATTAGCGAGAGGATATTAAACTTTTCTTAATTTGAGGATTCATTCATAAGTATGATAAAGAAAATGTGACTAGTTTTTATAACACATACCGTTGACAATGGCACGGGCAAGTCACAACATACCCGAATCCTCACAGGATCTGACTGTATTGCTTTGATATTGGGATGAGTTTTGTCAAATATGTTAGAAGAAGTGGTAACTCTTTTGTAGGGGTAGGGGTAGCGGTAGAGTTAGGGTTAGGGCTAGGGTTAGTGTTAGTTTTAGGGTTAGAGGTTGAACACACCAATCATACGATATACAAATTCAAAAAGAGAACGTGCGAGCATAGGCAACTCGGAAATGCTTACAAATGCCATTCTGAACAATGACATGCAATTATCATCTCCCCAAAAGAGAGACAATTGGAGAGAGCAGAAGAAGAACCTCTCCTATGACATATCTGGAAACGGAAATGCTCAAGAGCTCACACCTTTGGAGGTGGCAGAGAAGATTCTGAATGTAGGATAGATGGCTAACACGCCACACCTGAAGAACTAAGGGCCTAATTGTGTCTGGACAACCTTCCATTAAGCTCTGGGTGCTTCAAATTGATGTTGCTTTCAGGAGCATTGGCTCTTTTTGGAGTGATACAATCTTAGCTGTATGTCCATTGATGTGAACCGGAAGACATCGTTACTGATTTTCCATCGGTCCTGAGGAAGCAGAGCCGAATCGTCTTCCTGAAGGTGAATGTGGCCACCGAGGGCTGAACGTCTGCCTGTGTGCAATGTGAAGCCTTTGGGTCATCCTCAAGTTTTCTGGTCTGTACCGGCTGCATCAAGTACAGGGATGTTGTGATTGGATTCCAAAAACATGAGAAAATCCAGTGGGACACAGCGCTGGAGGCAATTATACCACGTGTGGTGAATCTCGGTCTGCAGTAGGTAACACCCATCTGACAGCCATCTCAGACACCTCGCGCAATTTGAGGAGCAATCTGATTCTGAGCATCGCCCCGAACCACTCCCCACAACAGGATGCCTTGACATAGAAATGCCTGCTGGCTGCATGGTGTCAGTGACATTCTGCTTGGAAGCAAATGCCAGATGCATGTGGCCATGGCACAGATTTCGTAGCACATAGCTATACTCCTCTGCCCAAGGGCCCCATCAGCAGCAGGCTCAAACTCACTGGTATCTCTGTTCTCCTGCCTTTTCATGAGTTATGCTCAATGAAGTCCTCCTGGGGTTCAGTCATAATGAGCATCAGGATTTCCTCAGGTGCTCAGCGGTTCTTGGTCAGGGGAAGGTCAAAAATTTCAGGTTATTAATAGAGCTCTATTTCCAGCATCAGGGAGGTGGTGCTGTGGGCTTGGGATTGAGACAGGGGCCAATAAGTGGTGAGGAATCTTTTTCAGCTGGAACTCTGGACTAATGCAAGGAGGGCTTCCAGCATAGGGGCCAAGAGGTCACATAGAGCCGGGCCAATGGGTCCAAATGGGGAGGTGCAGGTGTGTTCCGGGCTCTCACCTCGCGCTGGCAATCTCTATAGACAAAAATGCTCTGAGATCCTGCCCGAAATTTCTAGTGTTGTGGAGAAATCCACACTGGGCACTCGGATCAGCTCTAAGATACCAAGGACACTTCTGGTGCTTGAGTACCTAAACTCCAAGCACAATTCGTTGCTATAACCTCTATCGGGGAAGCTCCAGAACTCAGTTCACTGTTGACATTCACACCACCATCCAACCAGACCCTTCTCTTCCAACCACCACTCCAATAATCACAATTCCAACAGAAACCCTCCCTCCCTCATGGCCCAAAGGCCGGTCCTCTGCTTCCATGTAGACACTCGTCCTAAACATCTGGCAGGAGGTGTCCCTACTTAGAGAAGTCCAGGATCGTGGCCAATGTTCCTTTCCATGAACTTCATTTGCCTAAAGTCATTTTGGGCTCCACAGCCTTCCTGCAAAGGAGGGAATTCAAAATAGCCTAGAGTTCATGCTGCTCTTCTGCCCAAATCAGGGGCCTGGTGTTCAGCTTTGCTAGGCTTTTCATGTGTCTTTGAGCCAAAAAAGACACAACCACCTCTTTTGTCGCTACTTGAGGGCCATCACAATCTCATTCTACCCAAAGGGTCTCTGTTTTCATTTCTTGAACATCAGGAGCCTTAGCAGATGGAATGAAGAGCAAAATAGGCGGGTGGGGTGTAATTGCACTTTTAGGTGTGGATAAACCCTAATACATTTCTGTGTTTTGATGTGGCACTACCATCTAAGCCAGTGTCTCAGAGGTGAAGGCAAAGGCTTTACCACTAAGCAACAGATACAGCCCCTTCATTTCCATTTCAAACACTGCTTTTTCTGAGTCTTCTCCCAAGAGAGGCCTGAGGCAAAATCTTCACATTCAAGGGTATAGGACAATTGGAAAGGACAAAGCCCTGGTCAGACTTTTGCACAGGACCAAGACTGTGTCAATTAGTCCTATTGCTCATCCTTCTTGGATTTCTATCTCATCAAGCAGGGTTCCCCTTGGCAAACTTGACTTTTCCAAGGGATTCCTGAGTTTTCACAGTGACCTTCAGCTATACCTTCACGAAGCCAATAAATGGCCATTTCAGACCGCCTGGAGCTGGCACACATCTTTCACACAAAACCAAAAGCCCATTCTGGGCAGTGCCAAACTTCAAGGAGAACTCAGGAACTTAGGAACATAGTTGGCGTTCCCCAAGCGCAAGCCAAACAGCAGTCTATCAATTTTCCAGGATGAGTGCCGGGAATGTTGTCACTAGACAGGACACATCCAGGGATGCATTCTTTTCACTTTTCCCTAGAATGACAGATGAAGAGAAATACATCTCCAGACAGTCATTAGACTTCAGCAAAAGGACTCAGTACTCTCCAGTCACTGAACACCCAAACAAATGGTTTTCCCCATGTACTCTCTGGGAAAGCGAGACCAAACCACAAGTACAAACACAGCACACACTAACACACACACAAATGCACATATACACAAACAGACACACACACACACACACACAGAGGCACGCTTTCCTGGAGAGGGTCTACCTCGATCTAAAGTGTCACCTGAGTGGTGGGTTCACCTATGATCAAGGGCATTCGCTTCTCTCAACTCAGTTCTGGTCTTCTTGAACAAACCCAGAGCCTTTGTCATGACTCCCTGAGGATCCAGTACATTCATTCTCAGAAATGGCCTCTCCTCAGGGCACTCCTTCCTTTTGCAAATCCACTCATCAGTAGTGGCCAAGAAAGAATGGCTCTGTGCTAGGTATCAATCCAAACAAGTGAGCAGACTGGGACTGTGGCTGGCTCTGTGTGCCTAGCAACCTGGATTCCAAGTTGAGTGAGTTCCATCACCAAGGAAGTGAGGTGAGCTTACTTCCTTGAAGGAAGGGAGGTGAGGTCACTTCCTTGGCAACGACTCTCTCCTGCCAGTTGTTTCCAAGGGTCCCCTGAGATGGAGGCTGCACCCATCTTCCTGAGACTTTTTCACAAATGGACCAAGTTATACCAACGCACCCGGGAGCTCGTATCCAGACAGACCTGGATTTTTTTGGTCCACCTTCCCTGGGTTGAAAGGACAGAGCTTGATTCAAACATATCCCCTCATGTGGACCATGTTTCAAATCCCAAAAAGATGACCTTATGCCTCTCAGGGCCTACACAGCTGCCTTACTCTTCTTCAGGGGAAATTCTGATGTCTACCTTTGAGCCTCACAACAGGCCTCAATGTTTGACAGGCCTGTACTACAAGATCAAACCTACGCGTGCTTTCATATTAAATGAAAATTCGGTAATGGAGTTGAAGGAAGGATGAACATGATATTTCTATTTTGGTTACGAGGAAATCTCCAGGAAGAATGTCGGTATTGTGAAACATGAACATTCATAAGAATGTGTTGGTGAACATTTTTCGTGGAAACATACAAATTAGTAAGGGGGTGAAACGTAGAAGGGTATTAGGTGGGTAATTTGGATAATTGTTATTATTCAAGTTAAATGTTAAGAATTTATTCAGTTTTATTCAATGTATTAAGTGAACAGTTGAGTATATTTGAATTAGGGGTAGCAGGGATGTATCCTACAAGTCAATGTAGGATGACATGTGTACGTGTACCATTGACAATGGAATGCATATATGTCAACATCCACTGACAAGTGCACCTTACGCAGCTTTGCCAAGTAGGGTCCCGAACAAGAATGAGTCTAGGATTAGTTTTGAATTTTTTTTATGAATCAAGGTTTTCCTTAGATACAAAATGTGAATGTCAGCACGTGAATATTCACAAGACTATGAATGTAAAAATGTGTATGAAAAAAAATCGATATATAGAAATTGTGAAGTAGTCAAAACTATCATTTGAGTTATACACTGATGAATCTATGTCAATTGGGATGGCTAAATATTTAATTTTCTGAAAACTACAATCTATTTGCACCCCCACATTTGAAATTTGAATGAATTCATCAACCTATATTCCAACATTCATAAGGCTACATGCTGTAATTTGAAATGAGGTTTTGGAATGAACATAAGTTCAGGGTGAGTAATGAATTTTGTGACAGTAGAGTTCCTGGGATGAAAAGTAGTTGTATATGAGGTAAGGAGAGAATTTATACCACCAAATATGTGTACACTTTTGAAAAACCTATAAATGAATGTATGTGGATCGAGAGAGCTGTACTGTGTTTTCTATCAATACGAATTGATGACTAGGAGATACAGGAATCGATCTGAAGATAAGTACGTATTCTCATGGAGGCAAATGTAAAAGGGTGTATTGAAGTTAGACTTTGAAATATAAATGAATCAGATCTTCAAGGACAAGTATGATAGAAAACCAGGGGCAGTGTTTACATACAGGGTGTCTTTGGGTTTTTGCTAGGAGAGGGAGTACAGATACTGAGAGCTATGTGTAATTCAAAGACGGTTTCATGTCAAAGTGTGTAGGAAAAAAGTGTGTGAACATATGTAATCTGACACAGGATATGATGTACAGGCAATCCTTGAAATACATTTTTTGAACTACCGGATGAATGGATATCCCACACGATGAATATATACTAAGTGAAAGGCGCATGCACCCCTGAGAAATGAATGTGCAAGTTTGAATACACATCCTATCTCACACAAATGTACATGCAATGATGTGAACTTAGGTATAGTTACAGGGGTACTATTGGGGTTAGTATTCACTATTGGATGGGCTAGTGTGAGTATGAGAAAATGAATATGTATATCAAGAAATATGAATTGTCCTGGAAGATTATGTGTGAAAAATGCACAACACTCCACGTAAATGCACTTTGAGGACTCAGAATAGTGTATAATGTGACTCATGTATTAACTATTTATTAACCTGTGGACTGGAAATAGATTCCATACATGAGGATAGACTAAGACATAGGAAAACATTGTAGAGAATCAGAAGAATAACAACAAGATTCCTCGCAAAGGAGGCCTTGTTGTCCTCGGTGGGCGTGTCTGCAAAAGGAAAGTTCTGCTGAAAGGTGTAGAACAGATAGAGAAGAAACAAGTAATTTATCAAAAAATGAGTGAAGGCATTCTTGCAAACGAGGCGCTTATCAACCCCTTGGTGAACATACTGAAAACGGTATGTTATGCCAAGAGGCTAATCAGAAAGTTTGGCAACAACAGTTCTTGCAAATGAGGCTTTGTTGCCCTTGGGTGGCGTGTCTGCAAACGGAACGTCTTGCCCAGAGATATAGAATAGATAGTAAAGAAACATTGCTTGCAAATGAGGGTGTTTCTTTCTTGTTTCTTCTACATTGAAAAGAAGAGGAGCTCAAAATGTTCTAGCCCTAACTAGTTTAAGATATTCTTTAGGGAAAGTTTATCT
>CM046666.1:3923668-4001299 GCA_025594165.1 Tamias sibiricus
GGTCCTGCCATTTGCCACTGGTCCCCTTCTCCCGTCTCTGAGCCTGCTGCTGGGGACCCCAAGAGACCACGGAGGCTACCTGGAAACCAGGAGGCACTGGGTCCCTTCTGCGCAAGGAGCTGAGAGGTGGGGGAGGGGCAAGGCTCTGTCTCCTGGCGGAGGGACTCTGGGTGTGGCCTTGCCCATGGAGCCCCGCAGCTCTGCCAGCAAGCAGTGCCCTGGAGCGGGCAGGAACCTGAGCAGGAGGTGACGCTGAGATGGGACCTGCCTGCAATGAGATCCGACTGTGGTCCCGCTCCTGTGCTCTTGCACGAGGGACTCCAAGCGGGACAGGAGACCTGGTGAAAGCACAGCAGCGTTTGTTAGAAGAGAAGGAAGAGGGACAGAGGGACGGCCCCTCAAGGGAGGAAGTGGCCCCTCAGGAAGGGCCGCCACCGCTTCTTTGTGTGCCAGCTTTTACTCCCCGTGAAAAGCTGTAGCAGGTCCGGCCAGCAGTCCCTGGGCTCTGTAGACAGACATTAGCTACACCAGGGCGCCGTGGCCATCTTGCTGGCTGCCAGGTTCTAGCTGAGCCTGGTTTACAGAATCTGTGCTGGGCACGCTCTGGTCTCAGTCACCTGCTTCCCCAGGTCTGGGGATCCGGGCTCCGGGCCGTGGTGGGGGCTTGCTAAAGACGTCTCCTCCATCAGGCCCTTCTGGACACACATGTCCTCGACCCGTAGTCTTTCCCTGGGCTTGTCCTCTCTGCCTGGGGAAGACGGAAGGGTCTGGGGGGAGATCAGGCAGGGTCCTGAGGCAACTGTCCCGCCAGCTGGTGGGAGCCCGGGGCGGCTGTGGACCAGCCCATTGCGCTGAGCACTGGCCGCTGCTCACGTGACTGCTTCCTTACCCAGGGGGCTTCAGGAGGGGCGAGTTGAGTTGGCGTCTGGCGGGAGTTGGGTGGACGCAGAGCTGATCCGCCACAGGAGGTGGCACCGTGGGGACGTCTGGCCCAAAGGCCCAGGAGCGGGTGTCAATCCCAACAGCTCCCAGCTTGGGGACTTGCATTTTCTGCCACACAGACTGGGCGGAGGGAGGGAGGCCGAGCTGGGGGAGGGTCAGGGAGCGCTGGGTGGGTGCTGGGCTGGACGCTGGGCACTGCTGGAGTCTGGCTGCGCAAAAGCAGCAGGGAAGAGGGGCAGAGCTGCCTCGGAGCAGAGGAGCTGCAGCCAGGAGGAGGCTAAGGGCAGCCGGCTGCTCCCTGAGCAGGGGGCCTGGGGTTGGCCTGGGGGGCAGACATGGGGGGCAGACATGGGGGGCAGGCTTGGGGGGCAGCCCACCGCAGGTCTGGTGCTATGTGTTCTCTATGCCCAGTGAATCGTGAATCCTTACAATTTAATCAATTGTATTCAAAACGCCATCTAAAAGACTTTTATGTGGATATGTGACAATTAGTTTATGCTTCCCTATTCTTGGACTTTTTCACTTTACCTATTTAAAAGATATATCAATATCATCTGCTAATATTAATTAATTGTGATTTTAGTATTGATGTAACAGGACGACATCATCTCCTCTCTGTGGCTCAGCACTCTGGCTCTCTGGCTGCGTGTCGTGCAACACACGGCAACCTGCGTGGGTGCCCGGCTCGCGCTGTCATGGGGCTCTGCGGTCTCCGAGGGGTCCCTCTTCCCCCACGTCTCATCCCTCAGGCAAACTGACTCTGAGCCTCACCTGATGGTCTATTATGTGGCCGGAAGATGGACAGACGGACGGCGCCTGCTCTTCTGGAGGGCTCCCTGCTGGGCAGGCGTGGACTCGGCTAGGATGGCAGACGTGCCCTGGCTCGCTGTCCGCTCCGAGGAGTCTCTGCCGCTCCCCGGCTGTGGCCTGCACTGCAGGGTGTGTGGACGCTGCTGGGCACAGCCGGTCCTCGTCCCTGTGGCGTGATGCCGTCCCACATCCCTGCTGTGACTTCCAGAGCACCAATTCTCTGGTCTCTAGAATCAGAGTCTGACCACTGGCAACCCCTGAATCAGATTACCAGGCAGGGAAGATTTCATAAAATAAATTAATTTCAAAAGAAGGGAAGACAGTGGAGGAGAGGGTAAGGTGGGGACAGGGGGGAAAAGATAAAATAAAAGAAAACGATGCTCTGAGAAATCTCTGCATCAGGAATCTGTTCCTTATGATTTCAAGGTATTTCTAGTCATTCCTTGTAATCAAAGGAAATGTTGAAAGCTGCGGCCCAGGGTGGCACTTTGCAGCAGAGTTTCTGGGTTTTGGCACAGAGAGGCTCTAGGTCACTAAAGCATACGAGGTACTCTGCCACATTCATGGTCACGTGGCCCCTGGAGAGGTGCGCACAGAGCCTGGAGGAGCACCCACGGCTACGGCAGTGGCACTCAAGTAGCAGTGTTGACTTCCAGTCCTGCAGTGTGGCACGGGTGGACGCCTACCTGTTCTGCCCCTTCACCTGCGGAGTCTGCAGCTCTGGGTCCTCCGAGGTCCCTGCGTGAAATGCTCTGATTCCAAAGCACTGTTTTCAAGGTGCGTGGTCATTCCACCCAGGGATCTTAGAAGGCGAGCAACTCAGGAGACGTGGCTTTGTCCCTGTGTCCGGTGCACACTGAGTTCCACCCTGTGATCTGGTGGAGGGTGGCGGAGCCCTTCACTTGGTGGACATGGGCATCTTCAGGCAGGGAGGGTGGCCCAGGCGAGCCTATCCTCATCTTGGTCTAAGTGGCACAGGCCTATTCCACTGGATGTCAAGTATGCCCAGCCCTGACTGGAGGGCAGCGAGACTCTGCAGCCTGTGGCCTGTAGCTTCTGGTGGCCACTGAGCACCTCTGGGCATTTTATAAGCCGCAGACTTTCCACCAACAGCCAGGTTGTGTGGGTTTCGCCATGAAACTGTGGCCTGTCTGCAGGTGAGTTTGAAAACTCGTTTACAAATGCTTTTTTCAAAAGAGCTTTGACTGGGGTGGGAAATGCCAACCAGCACTCTGGGGCATCGGTGGTGAAGGGCAAAACATCACACCGGGGACAGCTGTGCAGCCAAGAGATTTATTCAACAGCCTTCGTGGCTGGTAGCAAAACCAGAGAAGAGGTGCTCTGGTCGAGGGTCGAAGAGGTGCTGGGAGAGGGGAGTCAGGGAGAAGGGAGTGTGCAAGCTCTGGTCGGAGAGGGGAGTCAGGGAGAGGGGAGTGTGCAAGCTCTGGACAGAAGGTGGGTGCTTGGTCGCACCGGCTGGGATCTCTGGAGCTACCAGCTAAAGCAGCTGCTGTCTGGCTGGAGGCTGGAGCTGGAGTCTGGAGCTGTCGGCTGGGAGCGGCCGTTGGGCTGGAGGCGATGGGTCTGGAGCTGCCGGCTGGGGCAGCTGCCATCGGCTGGAGGTGATGGGTCTGGAGCTGTTGCAGTGGCTTCCTCCTCTGCAGGGTCAAGCTGATGTGTCTGAGTGGCTTCCTCCTCTCAGCAGCGACGAGCTGATGTGTGTGTCCATGTGTCTGTGTGTCTCTCGAACAGGGCCCTATATAGGGATTTCTGGTGGAAGGTGCACCAGAGCAACCCCAACTCCATTGGCTCTTTGCCTCTAGAACAGGGTGACCTTTAAGCCTATTGGCTCTTGCCCGGGGAAAAGAAACATCCTCCCCGGGGAAGAAACATCCTGCTGGGGGAAAAAAACATCCTGTCCGGGGGAAGAAAACATCCTGTCCGGGGAAGAAACATCCTGCTGAGAATGAAACAAGGTTGCTTCTCTCAGGATGTGGAAAACTCTGGGGGGGGGGGGAGGGGAGCCCATCTATCAGGCAGGGTCTACACGTATCCTCAGCACTGCTGCTACTGCAGGTGACGTGCCTCTACTGTCACTGTGGTCACTTGGAGGCTCTGGGTTTCCTGCCACCATAGCTGCTCTTTGCTCCCATTGGTCACAATGACCTTCCCAGGTCCACTGGGAAAGCACAAAGTCACAGCTCTTTTTAAAGCTCTCAGGCCTCGCAGGGCCTGTGGGAAAGCCTGCTTCACTAGTGACAAGCCCATGCGCCTCTGGGTTCTTGGTGCCTTCAGAAAGGGCCACCAAGCCTCAGCTGGAGAGCACAATCCCGTGGAGGACCTCGGGACGAAGTCTCGCTCCAGCAGAGCTTTCCAGTTGGCGCCCGGCCTCAGTGTGACCCAGTGGGACACGGCCAAGTCCCTCTCTCAGCTCTTGGGCTTTTCCAGGGAGAAAATGTGGCTCCATCCCACGTTTAGAAGATTGATTTTCTGGGCTCTTGCTTTGCTAGCGCATCTGAGAACATACGGACGCTCTGGCTCAGAAAACCTCGGTTCTGCTCCCTCTGACGAAAGTGTGGTCTTTCCACACACAGGACAGCCCTTGGTGTGATGCCTCCTCGGGCCTCCAGCAGGCCCGGAGAGCGCCCTGGGCACACAGTAGAACTGTTGCTGTGGTTCCACGGACCCTGAACTTGAGGCACCCCCCCTTCCTGGAACTCGAGGCACCCACACGCTCCTTGCATCTGGAGAGTGCTGGGAACCAGGCCAGGAGCGGGTGGTCTCTAAGGGCTGCTGCGCAGAAAGCCAGGGGCCGTGGGCAGTGAGGAGGACATGGTCCTGCCTCTCCCTGTCCTGGGCTGCACACCTGCAGACATGGGTCCTGCTTCCCCTGCCCTGGGCTGCACACCTGCAGACATGGGTCCTGCCTCCCCCTGCCCTGGGCTGCACACCTGCAGACATGGTCCTGCCTCCCCCTGCCCTGGGGCTGCACACCTGCCTCCCCCTGACCTGGGTCAGACATGGTCCTGCCTCCCCCTGCCCTGGGCTGCACACCTGCAGACATGGGTCATGCCTCCCCCTGCCCTGGGCTGCACACCTGCAGACATGGTCCTGCCTCTCCCTGCCCTGGGCTGCACACCTGCAGACATGGTCATGCCTCTCCCTGCCCTGGGCTGCACACCTGCAGACATGGTCATGCCTCCCCCTGCCCTGGGCTGCACACCTGCAGACACGGGCCATGCCTCTCCCTGCCCTGGGCTGCACACCGTGGACATCGGTCCTGCTTCTCCCTCTGGGTGGAGGATTGACTACTGGGAGGCACCCTGTGTCCAGCTGGTCATGGACACATGTGGGTCAGAGGACAGCACGAGGCTCTGGTCCTGGGGGAGGTGACCTGGGACTCATGCTCATCTGGCTCTTCCCTCCTCTCCCCTGACACCTGAAGAGTCTTTAATTTCCTGCCTCTTTTCTGCCCCCAGCCTGGCTCAGTTTCTTCCAGCTCTTCCGCTGCTGTGGCTACAAGACCATACAAGAAGAGTCTTCAGGGCCCAGGGTTTCCGAGGTCTCAGTCCGTAGACAGCCGGCTCCATTCCTCAGGGCTCGAAGTGAGGCAGGGCAATGTGGCAGCAGCTGCGGCAGAGGGAAGAGGTTCACAGGATGGTCACGAAGCCGAGAGACTCCCCTCTCCAGATACAAGATGTGTGCCCAAAGCCAGGCCCCAGTGCCAGCTCCTCCACCACCCCTCCTCGTGCCTCAGTGTCCACTCAGGAGATCTCAGCAGGTCAACTCACTGCCTGGGTTAAGGCTCTTGTGACCCAGTCGTTTCTCCTTGGAACCTTTTTGCATTGTCTCACACATGAGCTTTGGGGACACCTCACATCTAAATTGTAACACCCACGCAAGTCTATGTGACACACAGAGCACCCAGGACACCCCAGGTCCCTAGGAGAGCCCCATCAGGGCTGAGGGCCCCACATCCTGTGCTGAGCCCTTCACTGTGGCCCTGGCCACTCACTGGGGAGTGCCCTGGGATGAGTGGGCACTGTTTGCCTCTTGATGGGAGAGGCCAGTTGGCCGTCCAGACCTGGGAGCAGGCTGGTGGCCTCCTTTGCCTGGGCTCTTCTGCTATGGGCAGCGAGCTATGGTGGCCCGAGAGGACTGTCTACCATGGAGTGAGCGTAGACCCAGGAAGAGGCAGCCTGGCATGGGGCCAGCCGAGAGAAGGAGGGTGTTTCCTACAGAGGGCAGTGGGGTGTAGAATGCCAAGTCCAGGCAGGGGTCAGGGCACGTCCCTTGGAGGGTGGCCTGGCTTGACAATGGGGCTCCAGTGGGGGGGAGGAGGAGTGTTCCCAGCAGGGGCTGCCTGCCGTGGGCATCCAAGCTGGTCAGGCTAGGGAGCCCTCTGGAGGGGTGCTGGGCCTGGTGCACAGTGACAGGAGCTCCCGAGGACAAGGCTCGCATGGCTTGTGGGGTCCAAGTGGTGGGAGCACGTGTGCTGGGCTGTGGCCTGGCAGTGGCTGTGAGTAGGTGGAGGAGGAAGGGGCCTCCGGAGGGGCCTGGGATGGCCACCCAGGCTCCTGGAAGGAGGCTGAAGGCTGTGAGGTGACCATGGCGTTGGCCTCCGGCTCCTCCTGCGTCTCCTTACTGCAGAGCCCAGCCTGATAGGGGCAACCCTCTTCCAGAGGGGCCAGGCAAGAGGCTGCTGTGCTGGTGCCCGTGGCCAGCTGCCCGGCCCTGGGCAAGACGGGACTGACTGCCAGCAGAGGGCTTCCCCGAGCTCCGCTGGGGTCAGATTTCACAGTCCACACGGGGCCAGCCTCTCCCAGGCCAGCCTCACTGCCTCCTGCTTCTTCAACAGACTCACACTAAGACTGTCTTGGCCCAGCCTCTGCCTGCAGGACCGTCCATGGGGTGGCGTGGGCAGCGTGGCCCTGAGGTGGGGGAGAAGCCTTCCTGGACGAGGGGCCCTCGTGGGACGTGCTTCCTTGTTCTGCTGCCCAACTCGGCAGGTCCAGGGCTGGGGTCCCCACCAGCCGGCCGGAGCTTCAGTGTGAGGAGGGTGTTCAAGGGGAGAGTGGAAATGACGGTGGGAACGCACGGAGCAGGCGATGTCGGTGACGGGGACTCTGCCTCACGCCGTAAGAGAGCACTGCAGATGTGGACGCAGGCACAGCTGGCAGGGGCACTGGGCGGGCTGGGCACTGGTCTCCAGGAGGACTCACAGAGCAGAGGTGCTTCTGCGTGTGGCAGGGCATGTCCGCACTGCGTGCCCCCTTCTCCCGTCCCCAGGGCAGCATGAGCGCGGCGGGTCCCCGCATGGCTCTGCAAGACGGTCCTCAGCTGAAGAGCTTTGGAGAGGGCTGGGAGACGCCGAGGTGAGGATGGAGGGCGAGGTCGGCCTGCCGTGCTGGAGAGCCGGGCCTCTCCCTGGGGGAGGGGACGTGCCGCCAACCTGGGTGCCTGTGGAAGGCCAGAGCAGGCAGCAGGCGCAGATGTCCCCCACACCTGGTTGGAAAGGCCACAGGCTGTAAGTGACCTTGGTGTTAAGACCCTGGAAACCAGGTGGCGCCCACAGAGGTGGGACAAGTGATGAGGCTGTGGACCTTCACGAAGCCCTGCTGGGGGGACCTGGGCCACGGCCCAGGCGACATGACCAGGCAGAGCCCAGAGGTTCCCAGGGTGAGTGGGTGTAGCGTGGAGTCTGGGGAAAGAGGTGAACAAAACCACAGAAATGAGGCCGGGGAGGAGACGGGCAGAGAGGACTCTAGATGGACAGAGGCTCAGCCCTGGCCACCAGCTGAGCGCTGATGCGGGAGCCACAGAGGCCAGGAGCAGGCGGCCTGGAGGGCCATCCTCCAGTCACCAGGGCTGGGAGCCTGCGGCTCCTGTGGGCCTGCAGCCTTGAGCAGAGCACCAGAGGTCTGCCTCACTAGCAGGGCAGAGGTGGCTCTGGACCAGAGCTCCCCTGGACCCAGGGGCAGGCAGAAGTCAGACCTGGAAGGCCACCATTCCCAGGGGGCAGCGTGCCCTCGTGAGGCCCAGCCATGCTGCGCGTCGCTACAACACTTACACCAGAGAGGAGTGCACTGCAGGTCCACCAAGGTGTGCAAACAAGACTCATGCCACAACACAAAACACAGAAAGGGAAAACGAAGGACCACGTCCTGTGGTGCCCCCGCTCACCTCCTGGCGTGATGTGGACTGAAGGTAGACTGTTCCGGGCACGTGCGGAGCCCGGACACCCAGGAGACGGCGCAACAAGGTGGGCTCTAAAAGGCAAAAGTGAACAGAGAACAGGTGAGATGAGCAAAGAGCAGCCAGGAAGATGGTCGGTGGGACCCGACCTGCGGAGCTCACAGAAGGTTAGGTTCAAATGATGCAAATGTGCCAAACAATCAGACCAGGGTTCAAGAGCTGCAGCCAGCTGCGTGCTGCAGCAGAAGTGCCGCAGTGTGACAGCAGGCACACCGCCAGAGGGGACTGGCAGGCCACGCTGACCTGACGGGGTGAGAGCTGGGCGGCTCTGCGGAAGTGCACAGGGGACCCCACCTGGCCAGGACTGATGGCTCCACTTCACAAGGGTGGGCGTGGCACAGGGAGAGGACGTGAAAAGGCCAGCACCTCACGACAGCTTCGCCGTGTGGAAGACAGGCCTGAAGGGAGTGCTCTGCCCACACTGGCCCAGGACTTCAGCGCCCATCACTAGTGGACAGGGCATGCGGGCAGAAAATTAGTGGGACAGAGAGGACTTGGAGGACATGTCAGGCTTGGCCAGTGGCCCCCGCAGAGTACCACCCCCGGTGGCCCAGCGCCCACTCCTGGGGAGCAAGCCCACCAGGACAGGGCACACTCCAGAGAAGAGGACAGTTCTCCAAACGTCTGAGAAGGCTCAAGTCACGAGTTTGCTCTCTAGAAAGAAATGGACGCAGATGTTAATAGCAGAAAATCAGAAGCAGAAAGATTATGAGACGCCCACGGTATGCAGAAAGGAGTTGGCATGTTGTGAAAGGACCTGTGTCAAGGACACACCCGCCAGTCCCCGGGCAACGCAGAGCCGGCTTTCTCACTCCTCCTGGTGAAGCTCCCGGCACAGAGGTGGCAAGTCCAGCCGGAGAGCCGCAGGCAGGACCTCTGCTCAGGCACCAGGAGCCAGGACAGAGGCACGGGAGGGGAAGGCCACGGAGACCAGAGCTGCGTCAGAGGCACAGAAATCAGCACAGCAATGAGAAATTGGTGAAGCCGAAGGAGATTCGTTGAGAGGTTCAGTAAAACTGGTAGATGTCAGGAAAAAGAAAGACGGTCTCCAGTGTCTGGAGTGACGGTGAGGGCACCGTGGTCTGCAGGTGTGGGACCAGTGGTCCGAGGACACGGGGACCCGCATGAGCAGTGCGTCAGGTGACGCGGTGAAGCAGAAACGGTCCCCAGGACCACACCGCCAGGTCCCCAGGAATGGAGGGCCCATCAATGGAACTGAAGCCGCACCTGAAACCTTCCCTCAAAGACCCTGCCAGGCAGATGGCCTCGCTGGGGTGTGACCAGGCCGGAGGGGCCAGGCCCCCCAGGAGCGCCAAGGCAGGCTGGGTCCCAGCTGGCGAGGCCAGCACGGCCTGAACCAAAGCCACTCCAGAAGAAGGAGCCACAGACCCGTTAAAGTGCAAGTGGGAGGCTGACACCTTCTACCCAGATGTGGAGACCGTGCCCGGGTGGGCCACCCAGGACAGGAAGCCGGGCCTTAGCAATGGGATCTAGAAGGGCAGACCATGCGATCATCCCCATGGAGGCAGAGGGCGCTGGAGGGCAGCTGGGGTCCACTCACTTCTCGCACACACGCTTGGCCAGCGGGACGGACGCGGCTGAATGGAGGCCGCGACCGAGGCCCAGCTGGTGATCCTTAGCAGCACACGCTGACCACTATCCTGGGCTCCAGAGGGGTGGGGCGGGTCCATCACCTTCACACAGAGCTGCAGGCAGTGCCTATCCCCTGCTCCAGGTAAGGGACGAGGAACCACGATGGCAATGGAAGTCCGATGGCACTGACCTGCAAATGGACAGTCACCTGCAGACCACCCTACAGGTCTCAGGAGTGTTACCATAGCAAATAATGAGCACGGAATCGTTGATGGATTAAGGGTAGAGATCTAAAAATTGGGTAACAATTTACATACTAGCAATGAAACCTAGGAACTGAGATTGGACGTGCGATGACATCACTGTCACACAGGAGGAGGAGTAGCTCTGGGAGCAGATGGGGGCGCCAGGTCACTTAGAGTCTAAGTCCTGAGGAAGGAGCGAAGGGCTAATGAGTAGGAAACCTTGCAGAGTCCTGGCTCTGAGGACTCTGTGTGGTCAGGAGGTGGCTTCTCCCTACATCACTGTCCAGGTCCGCACGGGTCCAACCACGTTCCAGCAGGCATTTGTTGTTGAAGAAAGTGTAAGAGGATTTTAAAGTTTCCTTGGAAATTCAAAGTGTCTCGCTTAGTAGAATGACTTTCAAGAGGGCCAGCAGAGGGGAGTGTCACGGGTAGGATGTGAGGTGTCTCCAGGAGCCCATAGGTAAGACAGTGTAAGAAGGTTCAGAGGTGAAAGGTCACGAGAGCCTCAACCTCATCAGTGCGTTGATCCCCTGATGGGATTGCCGGGTGGTGACTGAGGGTGGGTGGGTGTGGCTGTGGAGGTGGTCACCTGGGCTGAGCCTCTGGGGCCTGTATTTTGTCCCTGTTGAGTGCAGCTCTCTCTCAGCTTCCTGGTGCCTGTTCCCAGCTTTCCTCCACCACTCTTCTGCCATGATGTCCTGCCTCCCCTCCAGCCCCGAGGAATAGAGCTGGACCTGTGTGGACTGAGACCTCTGAAACTGTGACCTCCCAAATAAACTTCTCCTCCTCTGAAGTTGTCCTTGTAGGTCTTTTGGTTTTAGCAGGGAAAGCTGATTGCAACAGGGAGGGTCACACTGCCAGTTCCCAAGCTCCCTGAGAAGATGCAGAGGGGAGACAGGGTGACCCCGGCCCTGGGTTGGAAACTGATGTCTAGAACAGAAGGCACGGCCCAGCAGAGACTCCGACCTTGGCCCAGCCACTTCTCCACAGAGAGGCAAGGGCAACTCAGTGTAGAAAAGTTAGTTTTTCAACAAATGGTGCTGGACAACTGGCTATCTATGTAAGATGACCATTACCACCCATGCCTCTTACTGCATAAAAGTTGAGATAAAATAGATCATAGATGGAACATAAGATACAATGCTGGGAGAATTCACAAGGAAACTGTGTGGACCGGAGCTAGGCACAGATGTTCTGAACACAACACATCAACTCAGAATGAAGAACACATTGTCGTCAGAAAGTACTGCCCTTGCAGAACTAAAAATAAAGACCTCAGGCTGAGAGAAAACATCAGTAAGTCTCATCTAAAAAAGGCTTACACTTCAAATATAAAAGAACTCTCAAAGTCAATAAGAATAAAATAAGCAAAACCCCCAATAGTTTAAATATGAACAAAGGATCTGACCAGACACATCACCATGGAAGACACGTGGACGGAAATGTGTCCGCTTTAACTGTGCTCAGATCCTCAGCCACTAAGGGACCGCAAGCTGCACCTACAGCCTGGGCCTCTGCACACCTGCTGGACAGCCGACCTCAGGAAGACTGGCCACGCCAGGCACTGGGGGAAGTGCAGGGAAGGTCATGTTGCATTCAGACCTGACCCAGCAGGGTCAGCCGGCGCAGGCTCTGCCCAAGCACAGACCTGGACAGCTCCTGCCTTTCGCCCCGAGGGTAGGAGCCCAACGCCATAAAGACACAGACAGTCCCTCCTCGGCCTTGCCCGGCACCTGAGGACGCAGGTCTTTTAGGAAGAGGACTGCTTTCTCTAAGTGATGAAATGTCACAGCGGAGCTTCAACTGATTTCCCGCTGTGTTCTGCGTGCACAGGCCCTGCAGCAGCCTGGGCTGAGGGACTACCCGGCAGAGGGGTGCAGGAGCCCCAGCGCTGGCTCCGGGAGCAGGAGGGCTGAGGCAGGAGGAGGGCTGGGCATCAGCAGCCCCCAGGCCAGCAGGGATTGCTCGTTCAGATCTATGGCCCGACGACACGGCAGCCTCAGATGGAAACCAGATGGCCTTACGGTTTCTTGCAGAAGTTGCAGGTAAGTTCTTTAAAATCTCATTTTCCTAAGCCATCTTTATTTTAAAAGGAGAGTTCTCTGGGAAGTTCTTCAAGTGGTATTTACCAAGATCCACAGAGAGCCAGACCCCAGACTAAGTGCTTGGCTACGTTAATTAATCATTATAACGAAGTGGAAAGTTTTGAAATTTTGCCTGTATTTCATGAAAAGAAGAACCCCGGGGTCAGAGAACTGGAGTGACTTGTCCGAGATTCAAAAGTGAATCAGATTGAACCGGGGTTTGACGAGGCCAGGGCCCTCTCCACACCCTCTTGTGTCTATTTTAGGCTCAGTGAAAAGAGGTCTGGAAAACTCATCTGCCCATCTGGAGGTGAATCTGAGACATGTCCATTACCTTAAGTGGTGGGGAATGCCAACAGGGGAGTGGGCCGAGGGGGCCAGGAGCCAGGGCAGCGGCCCCCAGGGCCTTCGTCTTGACTTCCTGCTGGTCCTTGGCGGGAAGGGGGCGCTTCCCCCTTAAAGCCATCATCAGTAAGCCTGGCGTGGGTCTTGGATCTAGATAGTTAAGTTTGTCCCCTTGTATTTGGTTAGTGAATATTACCACAGATCCCCTTCAAGAGACTCTCCGCGGCCAGAATTTGTGCTGTTTTTAAGCACGACCAGGAGTGGGCCTCACTAATCAAGGTCTTGTGTTTTTCCCATCAGTAAATTTATCATAAATAAAGTCTCTCAAATCCTCATTTGGTTTCTCCTTTTAGGCAAGGTTGGACTTCAGCAGCTGAGCTCTTAAAAGAGATTTGTTTATGGAAAGGTTTTCCCCAAAATGCTGTATGCTACTCCTCCTCATAATAAGTAACTCAAAAGTGTTCTTAAAAAGTATTTTAAAGGGGCTGGGATTGTGGCTCAAACGTGCGTGCCCGGGTTCGATCCTAAATACAGATATTGTGTACAACTAAAGCAAATAAATAAATATTAAAAAAAAAAAAAAAAAGGATTTTAAAGGTTCCATAAATACAGTTAGCCATGTGCCTTGAGCAAAGGCAGAATTTTGAAAGCTTAAAAGAAAAGACCACATATTGCATTATTTCTTTTCCAGGAAGTGTCCAGACTGCAAATCCACAGAGACACAAACAGACTTGCTGCTGCGGGGCTGTCTTGGGAGGCTGCGAGCTGTGGGGTGTGACGGCCAAGAAGCCCGGGCTCCTCTGGAGATGCATGAAGACCTGGGCTCGCAGGTACAGGAACTGCCCTCCATAAGGATTTCAAAATACTAACTTCCCTCTCCTAGGTGCATACATGTGATTTCAGTATTTTTATTTTTTTGATAGCAGGAATTGAACACAGGGCACTTAACCACCAAGCCTCATCCCCAGTCATTTTGAAACAGGGTCTCTTTAAGTTGCTTAGGGCCTCACTAAGTTGCTGAGGTTTGTTTTGAACTTGCAATCCTCCTGCATCAGCCTCCCAAGTCACTGGGATTTAGGCATGCACTGTCACACACTGCAGTATTTTTAGATATACAGGAATTTCTTCAATTAATTCTGTTAAGTTCACGGATATTTGAGTTTTATGTGAATTTGAGTTAATCTTCTGCATTTTTTTTTTTTTTTTTTCTGTTTTTATCTTGTCTTCAAAAGGTATGAATTCTGGCTCCTAAGCTTAGTGGGTGACCTTAGGTGACTCATGTGATTTCTCAATGGCTCGTATTCTTCATTCACAGAACAGTGCTGCAGCTGTGCAGTTTGTTTGGAGGCCAGGTCATATTTTGTAAGCTGCCTGGTACCGAAACCCGGGAAGAAATCTCGGAGGCAGAGTATAGCTTTTACTACTTTTACTTCTACTTTCTTAGAGCTTAGAGAGGGAAAGAAAGATTTTTAGAGAGAAAGATTAGAGCGAGCTTTTCTTCTTGTCTTCTTAGCTTAGAGTCTTAGCTTAGAGTCTTAGAGAGAAAGAAAGATAGAGCTTAGCTTAGAGAAAGATCTTAGCTTAGAGTCTTAGAGAGAAAGAAAGATAGAGCTTAGCTTAGAGAAAGATTAGAGCTTCTTTCTTCTCTCTTCTTTCTTCCTTCTTCTTTCTTCTGTCTTCTGTCTTCCTCAGGAGTCTCGGCCTAACTCTGACCAGTCATTACTTCTTCTATCTGGTTTCTCTTCTGTCTTCTATCTGGTTTCTCTTCTGTAACTGTAGAGCTTAGCTTAGAGTCTTCTCAGAGAGAAAGATAGAGCTTAGCTTATTTCTTAGCTTTTCTTCTCTGCTGCCGAGCCCCGGACGGACCACCATTTGTAACTTAGAGTAAGCTGCCTGGTACCGAAAACCGGGAGGAAAAACTCTTGGAGGCAGAGTTAAGCTTTTGCTACTTTTACTTCTACTTTCTTAGAGCTTAGAGAGGGAAAGAAAGATTTTTAGAGAGAAAGATTAAAGCGAGCTTTTCTTCTTGTCTTCTTAGCTTAGAGTTAGAGTCTTAGAGAGAAAGAAAGATAGAGCTTAGCTTAGAGAAAGATTAGAGCTTCTTTCTTCTCTCTTCTTTTCTCTTCTCCTTCTTCTTTCTTCTGTCTTCTGTCTTCCTCAGGAGTCTCGGCCTAACTCTGACCAGTCATTACTTCTTCTATCTGGTTTCTCTTCTGTCTTCTATCTGGTTTCTCTTCTGTAACCGCTCTGCCTACGTTCTGGCCGCTCTGATTCTTCTGACCGACCGAGTGAACTGCCCGACTGACTGAATTCTCCGTTCTCCTAACTCGGACCGCTTTCACCCGGTTATATACCTTCAGCTTTTCGGGTGCCTACAGGTGCGTCACATACATATCAGGTGGAACTTATGGCTTCCAGCTAGCTGCAACAGCCCTTCCTAATTTAGGGCTCCTTCATGTAACCGCTCTGCCTACGTTCTGGCCGCTCTGATTCTTCTGACCGACCGAGTGACTGCCCGACTGGCTGAATTCTCTGTTCTCCTAACTCGGACCGCTTTCACCCGGTTATATACCTTCAGGTTTGCGGGTGCCTACAGGTGCGTCACACATACATATCAGGTGGAACCCATGGCTTCCAGCTAGCTACAACAGCCCTTCCTAATTAGGGCTCCTTCAATATTTTACTTCCTGCTTTGCTCTTTTGCTCAGGGTGCTATGGCTATTTTTGTGCTCTGAAATGAATTTCACTTGTTTCCTCCAGGTCTGTGAAGAAAGCCACTGTGTGGTGATGGAGGTGGCACTGCATCTGTGAGTGCTTTGGGTATTGTGGACGTTTTGACAAGATGAATTCTGCCAATCCATGAACATGGGATGTCTAGCTTTTGTTCTCTTCAGTTTCTTTCAAAAATGTTTTTTTATAGTTTTTATTATAGAGATATTTCACCTTTTTATTTAGATTTGTTACTAGTTTTTATAACCTATAATAGATGGGGATTGCTTTCTAGATATCTTTTTTCAGATAATTCTCTATTGGCATGTAGAAATACCACTGATTTTTTTATATGCTGATTTTGTATCTTACAACTTGGCTGAACTCATATATTAGTTCTAATAACTTTTTGATGGATTTATTGATCTTGTCAAATGGAATAACACAGAAAAAACTGGAATAACCCAGGCACTGAAAGACGAACGTCACGTGACCTCAGTCATGTGGGATCTAGAGAAGTTGAGAGTGGAATAGTAGTTGCCAGAGGCTGGGAGGAGAAGGGGGAGAGATTTCTGGAGTCCTCCTGCACAGCAGGTTGGTGTAGATGTGACAGTGCACTGCACATTTCAAACAGCTACAAAAAAACGATCGTGAATGTCTACACGACCAACGAATAATGGTGTTTGAAGAGAGAGACATGCTTACCCAGATTTGAACATTACACAATGTATGTGTGTGTGTCAAAACATCACATAGTACCCCATTAACATACTAAAATTTGTGTGACAAAATTTTTTACAAATTAAGAAATACTACTACTACTTCTTATCACACATATATTTCAGTGTACACCCACCCACATGACTAACAATTTCTTTCTGGAAAAAACTTCAGAAAAATAGAAAAGAAACACTGTTTTACATATAGACATGTATGTTATGAGAGCAATAAATAAAAAAAAAGAAACCACAATGAATAATGTATATTGTAGCTTTTTAAGAAGCTTCAGATGTTAATGTCTTAAAGCGTCTCCAGGAATGGTTAGGGCACTAAGAGCTTTGTGTCCCTGCTACGAAAAAAAAAAAAAGTAGGCAGAGACTCACTCTATGCCATAAAAACAACCTGAATTAATGGTTTTCCAGGATGAGTGTTGGTCATCAGCTCACACAAGACCACACGTTTGTTGACCAGGCAGAGCGCCTGTGCGGAGGCACCGCAACAGGGAGGGTGCCCACTCAGCCGCCTTAGTAACTGTGTCAGAGGTGGGATTGTCGGTTAGTGTGATTCTTCCAAGATGAAAATCGATTGGAAAGTTTATGATGTGATAACTTAAGATTTGTGGACACAGAGGAAGGCAAGGTTGGCATGCTTCTTCATGAGAACACTTCCATTGGAAGTGAACACTTTGCTCAATCACCAACATGTTCTTCTGAGAGAAATTTGAGCAAACTGTTTCTCTGGTAAATCGATTTACAGAATTTTCTTGAACCAAACACTGAAGTCACATCTAAAATGTCACTTCAAGGTTGAGTACAATACCTGGGAAACCAACTAATCACAAGGCACTAGTACCAAGAGTCTGGTCTGCACCCAAAGATAGTACAAACAAATCTAAGAGTTTCTTTGGTTATCTGCTCTAGAAATGGCATGAGGATGTTGAAACCAGAAATCAGATTCAAACAAGAGGTGACTGGAATGAAAAAGGTACAGTAAGGACATCTTAGTCAGGAGGTTGCAAGCGTCCTGTCACAACTCAGAACCCCACACCAGCAAAAAGCTAGGAGAAGACTCAGGGAAGTGGGTGACAGAGACATTTGGATGAAGCCACGGGGTCTTTGGAGCTGGTCACCTGCCAAGGTCTGGGGTGTTCTGGGAGGAAACTGCCCGCACCTCACACTTTGCTTCTTCGTCTGGGCAGGCTGTCCTATCTGCTGTGAGTGCCTTCCCTGGACTCCTCCCCTAGCCTGGTTCATGGCTCACCATCTCCACTGGACATTTCCTGAGGGACGAGATGCAGGTGCCCCTGGGGTCTAGTTCAGCTGCTGGCCTAAGGGTCCACAGCAGTGCCTAGGTGCCTCCCAGCAGGGTTAGGCATTTCCTTTCCTTTTCACTTTCTTAAATGACAACATTTTGAGGTTTGGGGGGTCTAGTAGAAGTTTTCAAGGGGAACATGGAAAAGGGTGGGTTGCACCTACCAGCCGAGACGGATCACGGTGCATGGACACGCTGAGGCTATGCTGCGCATGGCTGAAACTGCAGGGACAAACACCTCACATAACAGTGAAACCTGTGCAGTCTCCGGCGAGAGTGAACCTTTTCATCAAGGTCACCTGGGGTGGCAGGTGACCCGGTGGCTAGAGCTTTGTGATGTGCACCTGAAGTCGGCCTGTGAAGGCGAGGAGGAGCTCAGCCTCTAGCCATGGCCCCCAGACACAGACCACACCCCTCCCTGCTCCCAGAACCAGCACCAGCATGATCCTGTCAATTCATGGTTTCTTTCTTTTTTTTTTTTTTTTTTTTGTGGGCCATGACCCTTTGACCAGTGAAAGTTCCTAGAAGAATCACACAATGAGCAGTGCAGTCACCACTCTCTGTAGAGTGCGATCATCTGAAGGGGGGGGTGGGGCTCGGAGCCAGGCCCGTGCGTCCGTCTTCAGGCCTTTGCAGGTCAGCAGTGGACCTGCTGCAGCACCACTTCCTCAGCTGCAGGGAGGGGCCTCGTCCACGCGAGGAGAGGCCCAGCCTGCTGTGACGAGCAGGTCGTGTGAAAGGCTGTGCGAGGCTCTACCGAGGTCCTCTGGCACCCCACACGGCAGGCCTGGCCGGCCCTCACAGGGCCCCTGCAGTCCACCACCAGATTTTCCACAGTTCCTCTCAGTATCAAAGTGGTACAGGCAGAGGTGTGGACACTGCCGAATGGGACAGGTGCAGCCATGGCCGGAAGAGCAGCGCAAGCTGGGCTGAAGAGGCAGCGTGTGGCAGAGAGGACAGGGGCCAGGCCGGTGGGCCACCCACAGCCCCAGGCCAGGCCAGGCCAGGGCTGGTGAGTGACAGAGAGGACAGGGGCCAGGCCGGTGGGCCACCTACAGACAGCCCCCTGCCCAGGACAGAAGGACAGGGTCAGTGCCTCAGTCTTCACACCTGCATCCACGGAGGCAGGTGGACTATGCTCCTTCTTCTTTCAAAGCCCACCAGCCATGCCAGCTCTCAGGGTTATGGGCACGTGCTTCCCCCACAGCGGCCGTCCAGCACAGCCCTGCTTGGCCCCAGGGGACGCTCCACTAGAGAGCCAAGGCTGGCCCCAGCACTGGCCACAGGACATGCCCTGGTGGAGGCCTACTCCTAGAAAGGTGGGCGAGGGGGCCCGGAGCCAAGGGGGGCCTCAGACGAGTGTGCACTGACCCTGCCTTCTCCACCCACAGCGCCAGGACCCCAGTCACCAGTCGGAGGAGGGTCCTGCTCTGCTGCAGCGCAGGGCCTGCTCGCTGCTGACCTGTGACCTGACCGTGGGGCGGGTCCCAGGGCTCCGCAAACAGCCACGGAGCCTTGGCCGTTGCTCAACACCAGCCTAGGCTTAAAAATACGCTTCAGCATCAAGTCACAGGAATGGAAGACAAGCAGCAAAACAAAGTTACCTAACAGGATGATGAATCAAGGAGGCCAGGCAGCAGATGTGGCAGGAGGGGCGACGCCGCAGCAGCCTGCGGCTCCGCAGTCCTGCTGCGGCTGGGATGGACATGAGCGCGCAGCTCCAGGCCCGGGGTCCGCGGGGACTTGGCAGGGTGCAGATGAGCGCAGAGTGAACTGTGGAAGCTCGTGCTCTCAGATGCTGGCTGTGCCCGAAGCTGAGCTGCAGGAGCAGGGCAGGAGCGGGTCCGCACAGTTGTCAGGCTCTGAGTCAGGGCATATGCGGCAGCAGCCGGCCAGGCACTGGGCGTGCCACCGACCTCCCTGGGCCCAGCTTGTGTCTGGGTCTCTGAGGTGAAGCAACAGACACCCTGAGCTTCACGCTTTATGAAAGTTCACGGTGTGGAGTGAGTTCCCCTGATCCTGCCCAACGCTCCAGCTGTTGCACCCTGGGCAGTCCAGCTGCCCGTGAAGGCGCTGTCTCCTTGCCCAAGGTGAAGGGCCATGCACCTGCCAGAGGCCGCCTGGGCCTGGGAGGAAGCTGCACGGGAGCCCGCGTTGCGTCTCCAGTCAGATGCTCAGCCGCAGCTCCCTGGCTCCGGCCCCTCCAGTCTGCCCTTGCCTTCCGTCCCTGTTTGGTTAAAAATTCCGTGTCCATATAAAATAAGCTGGAAAAGGTGGACCAAGGTGGAGTGGGAGGAAGGTCGCAGCTTCTGATGAGATGATCAGGATGGGGAGAGGTGGAGTCCCTCGGCCTGGGGAGCAAGCATGGGCGGGGTCGCAGACACCTGGGGGGCCTCCAGGTGGAGGACACCAGGGTTGGGCAGGCCACTGGAGCCCTGTGCATGACCCAAGGAGAGCGGCGGGTTGTGGCCAGCCCTCTGGAGGGAACTGTGTCCTCTGGAGGAACAGCCCTGCTGCCCTGGAAGAGGGAAAGAGGGAAGTGGCCCCTTCACCTTGCCCACATCCTGGCCCCACCAGCCCCCAGATCTAACCTGAGGGCCAGGGAGCTTGTGGAGAGCCTGCCTAGGGGAACCTCGGGAGACACACAGCCTGGGAGCGGAGTGTCCAGGGGTGCAGGGGCGGAGCAAGCACTGGCATCAACATGGAGAGAGGCCATGTGGTGGGCAGAGACTGGGCCCCCTGCAGTGGGTCACCTGGGGAACAGGGAGCCAGGGCAGACCCAGTCAGGAGAGTGACAGTGTCCAGCTGAACAGCCATCAAGGTCACTGTGGTGGACGGCTGGAGGAAGGCAGGACTGTCAGGAGGCAGCTCCGAAGGACCTGAACAGGAAGGGACATTGGGGCTGGAGTGTCCACGGCCCCAACGGGCAGAACTGACTGCGTTTGCTGGTGGCCAGGTCTGGGAGGGGAGAAAACAGGGCCAGCAGAACCCGGGTCTGGGAGGGGAGAAAACAGGGCCAGCAGCACCCGGGGTCTGGGAGGGGAGATAACAGGGCCAGCAGCAACCGGGAGTCTGCGAGGGGAGAGGACAGAACCAGCAACACACGGGGTCCTGGGAGGGAGAGGACAGAGCCAGCAGCACCGGGGGTCTGGGAGGGGAGAGGACAGAGACAAAGCCCGGGGTCTAGGGAGGGGAGAGAACAGAGCCAACAGCACCAGGAGGCCTGGGAGGGGAGAGAACAGAGCCAGCAGCACCCGGGGTCCTGGGGGAGAGAACAGGGCCAGCAGCACCTGGGGTCCTGGGAAGGGGAGACAGAAACAGGCAAACAGCACCCGGGGTCCTGGAAGGAGAGAAGAAAGAGCCAGCAGCACCCGGGAGTCTGGGAGGGGAGAGGACAGGGCCAGCAGCACCCGGGATAATGGGAGGGTAGAGGACAGGGCCAGCAGCACCCGGGGTCTGGGAGGGGAGAGAACAGAGCAAGCAGCACCCGGCGCTCTGGGAGGAGAGAGAACAGAGTCAGCAGCACCCGGGGACTGCGAGGGGAGAGGACAGATACACCAGCACCTGGGCTCTGGGAGGGGAGAGGACAGAGCAAGTAGCACACGGGGTACAGGGAGGGAAGAGGAAAGAACCAACAGCACCTGGGGTCTGGGAGGGGAGAGAACAGAGCCATCAGCACCAGGGGGCCTGGGAGGGGAGAGAACAGAGCCAACAGCACCTGGGGTCTGGGAGGAAAGAGGACAGAGCCAGCAGCAACCGGGGGTCTGGGAGGGGAGAGAACACAGTCAGCAACACCCAGGGTCAGGGAGGGGAGAGAACAGGGCCAGCAGCACCCGTGGGTCTGGGAGGAAAGAGGACAGAGCCAGCAGCAACCAGGGGTCTGGGAGGGGAGAGAACACAGTCAGCAACACCCAGGGTCTGGGAGGGAGGGGAGAGAACAGGGCCAGCAGCACTTGGGGTCTGGGAGGGGAGAGAACAGGGCCAGCAGCACTCGGGGGTCTGGGAGGGGAAGAATAGTCAGCACAGAGTCACAGAGAGCAGCACTAGCACCTGGGGGTCTGGGGGAGAGAAAACAGGGCAGCAGAATAGGGCCAGCAGTACTCGGGGGAGTCTGGGAGGGGAGAGAACAGGGCCAGTAGCACCTGGGGTCTGGGAGGGGAGAGAACAGAGTCAGCAGCATGGGAGGGGAGAAAAGAGGGCAAACAGCACCCGGGGTTCTGAGAGGGGAGAGAACACGGCAAGCAGCACCCGGGGGTCTGGGAGGAGAGAACAGAGCACAGGGCAAGCAGCACCCGGGGTCTGGAGGGGTGAGAAGACAGGGCAAGCAGCACCCAGGGGTCTGGGAGGAGAGAGAACAGGGCCAGCAGCACCCGGGGTCTGGGAGGGGAGAGAACAGGGCAAGCAGCACCCGGGGGTCTGGGAGGGGAGAGAACAGGTCCAGCAGCACCAGGGGTCTGGGAGGAGAGAGAAGAACAGGGCCAGCAGCATCTGGGGGTCTGGGAGGAGAGAGAACAGGGCCAGCAGCACCCGGGGGTCTAGGAGGGAGAGAACAGGGCAAGCAGCACCCGGGGGTCTGGGAGGGGAGAGAACAGGTCCAGCAGCACCAGGGGTCTGGGATCTGGGGTCTGGGAGAGAGAACAGGGCCAGCAGCATCTGTGGGTCTAGCACCTGGGGGGGAGAGGAGGAACAGGGCCAGCAGCACCGGGATCGGGATCTGGGAGGGGAGAGAACAGAGCCAGCAGCACCGGGGGTCTGCAGACCCGGGGGGGAGGGGAGAGAACAGAGCCAGCAGCTCTAGGTCTGGGAGGGGAGAGAACAGAGCCAGCAGTCTGGGAGGGGAGAGAACAGAGCAGCAGCTCCCGGGGTCTGGGAGGGGAGAGAACAGAGCCAGCAGCACCCTAGGTCAGGGAGGGGAGAGAACAGAGCCAGCAGCACCAGTAGTCTGGGAGGGGAGAACACAGAGCAAGCAGCACCCGGGGTTCTCGTAGGGGAGAGGACAGAGGCAGCAGCACCAGGTGTCTGGGAGGGGAGAGAACAGAGCCAGTGGCTCCCGGGGTCTAGGAAAGGAGAAAACAGAGCCAGCAGCACCTGGGAGTCTGGAGGGGAAAGAACAGGGCCAGCAGCACTCGGGGGTCTGGGAGGGAAGAGGACAGGGCCAACAGAACCCGGGGGTATTGGATGGGAGAGAACAGGGCCAGCAGTACCCTGGGTTCTGGGAGGGGAGAGAACAGAGCCAGCAGCACCCAGGGGTCTGGTAGGGGAGAGAACAGGCCAGTGGCTCCCAGGGGGTCTGGGAGGGAAAGAAAGGCCAGTACCCAGTTTCTTGGAAGGGAGAGAACCAGCAGCACCTGGGGTCTGGGAGGAAAGGGAAAGAACAGGGCCAGCCAGCACCCGGGGTCTGGGAGGTGAGAGACAGTAGGGCCAGAGGGAGCACTCCTGGGGTCTGAGAGGGGAGAGAACAGGGCCAACAGCACCCGAGGTCTGGGAGGGGAGAGAACAGGGCCAGCAGCACCCCAGGTCTGGGAGGGAGAGAAAAGAGAGACCAGGCCAGCAGCTCCCGGGGTCTGGGAGGGAGAGAACAGGGCCAGTAGCACCCGAGGTCTGGGAGGGGAGAGAACAGAGTCAGCAGCACCCGGGGTCTTCGAGGGGAGAGAACAAGGCCAGCCAGCACCAGATAATCTGGGATGGAGAGATCAGAGTCCACAGCACGCCGGGTCTCAGAGGGGACGAGAACAGGGCCAGCAGACCCGGGTTCTGGGAGGGAGAGAACAGGTCTAGCAGTACCTGGGGTCTGGGAGGGGAGAGAACAGAGCCAGTAGCTCTTGGGGTCTGGGAGGGGAGAGAACAGACCCAGCAGCTCCCGGGGTCTGGGAGGGAGAGAAGAGGGCCAGCAGCACCCGGGGTCTGGGAGGGGAGAGAAAAGAGCCAGCAGCCCCCGGGATCTGGAGGGGAGAAGACAGAGCCAGCAGCACCCGGGGGTCTCATAGGGGAGAGGACAGAACCAGCAGCACCCGGGGTCTGTGAGGGGAGAGAACAGAGAGAGCAGCTCTCGGGGTCTGGGAGGGGAGAGAACAGAGTCCGCAGCACCCGGGTTCTGGGAGGCGAGAGAACAGGGCCAACAGCACCCGGGGGTCTGGGAGGGGTGAGAAGAGGGCCAGCAGCACCTGGGGGTCTGGAGGGGAAAGAACAGGGCCAGCAGCACTCGGGGATCTGGGAGAGAAAAGGACAGTACCAACAGCACCCGGGGGTATGGGAGGGGAGAGAAAAGGGCCAGCAGCACCCTGGTTCTGGGAGAGGAGAGAAAGGAGCCAGCAGCACCCAGGGGTCTGGGAGGAAAGAGGACAAAGCCAGCAGCACCTGGTGGTCAGGGAGGGGAGAGAACAGAGTCACCAGCACGCGGGGTCTTGGAAAGGAGAGAACAGGTCCAGCTGTACCTGGGGTCTGGGTTGGAAGAGGACAGAGCCAGCAGCACCCGAGGTCCTAGGAGGAGAGAGAACGGAGCCATTAGCACCCGGGGTCTGGTAGGGGAGAGAACAGGGCCAGCAGCACCCGGGGTCTGGGAGGGGAGAGAACAGGGCCAGCAGCACTCAGGGGTCTGGGAGAAGAGAGAACAGTCAGCAGCACTCAGGTGTCTGGGAGGGTAGAGAACAGGGCCCAAAGCACCCGAGGGTCTGGGTGGGGAGAAACAGCGTCAGCAGTACCCGGGGTCAGGGAGGGGCGAGACCAGAGCCAGAAGCACCTGGGGGTCTGTGAGGGGAGAAGACAGTGTCTGCATCACCCGGGGTCTGTGAGGGAGAAGAAAGAGTCAGCAGCACCCGGGAGTCTCGGAGGGGTAGTACAGAGCCAGTAGCACACAGGGGTCTGGGAGGGGAGAGAACAGAGTCAGCAGCACCCTTGGGTCTGGGAGGGAAGAGAACAGAGCCAGCTGGGCCTGCCGCCCGCGAGCCCCAGATCTCCCCTGAGCAGCCTGAACACGGGGCGCGGGAGGGGTGGGCGCTGGGTTCAGGCTGCTGGCTCTGGAGATCTTCTGGGGCTTCTTAACATCGTGGGCATGAGACTTCCTTTCTCTGTCACTCTTCCTCCAGCCTGGTCTGGTTCCTGGCTCGAGGACCTGGTGCCTGAGTCTCGGTGGCCTTGCTGCAGCCACGGGGTAAGGCCCCGGGCAGGTAAGTCCTTGCCAGAGCACGCAGCTCCATCCAGGTTTCCTCTGGCCGGGTGTGTTCCTCTGGTGTGTGTGTGTGTGTGTGAAGGAGCGTGGCAGCCACACCCGTAGTCAATGCTGTGGTGAGCAGGGCCCCGTGTCTTCCCCTTGGAGGCTGCTGCGCTGCGCCTAACTGCAGGCTGTGGCTCAGAGGACAGCGGCCTCGCTGCTCTGGTCTATACCTGGGCCGAGTGCTGGCCAGCTGAGGGGGTCTTCCAGGGGCAGGAGGCAGGCTGCTAGGCAGTCAGGAGAGTGGGAGGAGGCCCTGCCTCCCAGCTCAGAAACGAAAGCCCTCCCCCGAAACGATGCCCTCACTCTGGCAAGCCCTGCCCTGTGCCGGCCTGGGCCACCCAGCAACCCGCACTCGGAACCCTCGTTAGCAATGTCGTCCCGTGGAAATGGCAGGACTGTTGCCACTGCGGATGGCTTTCTTCCAACCTAAGTTTAAACCCAAGCACATGGGCCTGAAAAGTGCTGATGTTTCTAAAAAGGGGAGCAGAGGCTGCTTATTTATGTGTTTGTTCATTGCTCTCCAAGTCCAGCTGGGGTTTGGTTCTCCTCTTTGAAAGTTAAAAAAGAAAACAGTTCAGAGCAGTTCGCTCACTTCTTCAATATGTGGCTGCAAAGGAGACCAGGGGGCCTTAAGCCAGAGACAGGTCCAGGCACCGCAGAAGGAGGCGACCTGAATGGCCAGGCAGGAGGCCGGATGGCAGCGCCATCCACCTGCACCTGCCGTGCCTGTGTCGGCCCTGTGCGGCTTCCAGTGTGTGCAGTGAGCCTGAGGCAGAGAGCTCGTCACCCTGTCCAGCACCTGCCACAGAAGCCGCACGTTCCCAGACAGCGTGTCCCGCTCCCACGCTGCATGAGCTCACGTGAGAAATCCAACTAAAATCTCTTCTACAAAAAAAAAAAAAAAAAAAAGAAAGTATTGCAGTAGAGTTCTTAGAGACGTCATGAAAATGATATGCTTCAAGCCATCAGCCTTTCTTACTCCCTCGAGGGTTGGTCACCTCCTGAGCTGGGAGGCAGGGCCTCTCCCACTCCCCTGACGGCCCAGCACCCTGCCTCCTGCCCCTGGAAGGCCCCCTCAGCTGGGCAGGCTGTGCAGGGGCCCCGAGGGCCAGCACTCTGCCCAGGTACACACCAGAGCAGCGAGGCCGCTGTCCTCTGAGCCACAGCCTGCAGTTAGGCGCAGCGCAGCAGCCTCCAAGGGGAAGACACGGGGCCTGCTCACTACAGCACTGACCACGAGTGTGGCCACCATGCTCCCTCACATGCCAACACACATCCAGAGGAAACCCTTACACTTCTAACACTTACAGAACTAGAAAATCAACGTGAGCTGCCACTCCACGATACTTAAATTGGCATTTAAACGGACCCAGCATGGTAGGCGAGGACCTAGGCTAGATCCGCTGTTGGACAGTGGAGAGGCCCTCACCTCTTTGGGGTCTCCTCTGTGCTGCTGGCATCCATCTCTCCAGGGGCTCTCCCCACATCACAGGACTGATGGCCTCCACCTTGCCTGCTGCACGTGCCATCCCAGGTTTAGGCCACAGAAAGCCCTGCTGGTCCCGCCGGCCGGCCGAGCGGCTCTCCAGGTGGTGCCATTGCTGACGACCTCAGGAAGAGCTCAGGGACAGCCGCATCCCATAGGGACGCCTGAGCCGTCCGAGGCCGGGCCCACCGTTCGTGCCTCCCCCACCGTCCATGCCTTCCCGCAGCATCACAGATTTCTCGACTGACCTTGCAGCTGACCTCTGAAGAAGGCTGATGTCCTGATGGAGAGAAGGGTGGCTTCCCTGGGACAGGCACTGCCGGCACCTGCGGCTGCTCTGCAGATCCAAGCTGCCTGGAGGCAGACAGCCTCGCAGGTGAGGCTGGGCCACGCAGCACGGTGGGCTGGAGGTGAGCGTCACCTTTCCTTGGCACATGAGTTCCAAACCCTGCCTGAATCGTAGTGGACGGCTCCCCGTGCTGGCCTGGGTGCAGACCCTGGTGGGCGCCTGTTTCGTCTGCTAAGTTGCTTAATCTGGTGATCACAGACGCAGAGTGCCCCCAGGGGAGGGCTGGCTGCTGCCGGACTGTGGCCTCCGTGTCACCTGCATGGCGAGGTGGCTTGCCCAAAGCCAGAGTAACAGCATGTTAGTCACAGCACTGCCTGAGCCTCACGTAAGACGGGAGGAGACTGGGGAGCAGCTCGGTCCGTTCCTCAGCAGTCTGCGATTCCCCCGCCCACGAGCTCTGTGGTGTAGGCCACGTGCTCTGTGGGTGTGGGCCACGTGCTCTGGGTGTGGGCCACGTGCTCTATGGGTGTGGGCCACGTGCTCTGGGTGTAGGCCACGTGCTCTGTGGGTGTAGGCCACGTGTTCTGGGTGTGGGCCACGTGCTCTGTGGGTGTGGACCACGTGCTCTGTGGGTGTAGGCCACGTGCTCTGGGTGTAGGCCACATGCTCTGTGGGTGTAGGCCACGTGCTCTGTGGTGTAGGCCACGTGCTCTGGGTGTGACCACGTGCTCTGTGGGTGTGGGCCACGTGCTCTGTGGGTGTGGGCCACGTGCTCTGGGTGTACGGCCACGTGCTCTGTGGGTGTAGGCCACGTGCTCTGGGTGTAGGCCACATGCTCGAGCAATTCCTGACAGCATCATGGACCAGAGCAGGTCCTGTGTGTCAAGAGCTGCTCTGCAGGGTCCTGATTTTAAGTCCTTTGGATAAACCAAGAAGTCGGGTAGCTGGGACAGATGGTGCTTCCTAGTTTCCTGAGGAGTCTCCACACTGCTTTCCAGAGGGTCACACCGATGTGAAGTCCCAACAGCAGTGTATGCGTGTGCCTCTTCCCCACACCCTCGCCAATGTTATTATCACTTGTATGCTTTATGATTGCCATTCTGACTGGAGTGAGATGGAATCTCAGTGTAGTTTAATTTGCATGTTTTCATCTATTTTTTTTTTGACCATTCATATTTGTTCTTCTGTGAAGTGCCTGTTCAATTCCCTTGCCCATTTATTGATTGGGTTCCCAAAGGACTTAAAAATCAGCATACTGTAGTGACACGGCCACATGGATGTTTATAGCAGCTCAATTCATAATAACCCAGCCATGGAATGAACCTAGGTGTCCTTCAATGGATGAATGAATAAAGGAAATGTGGTATACATATAAAATGGAACATTACTTAGCCATAAAGAAGAATGAAATTATGGCATTTGCTGGTAAATGGATGGAACTGGAGACTATCATGCTAAGTGTAATAAGACAGTCCCCCAAACCAAAGGCCAAATGTTCTCTCTGAAATGTGGATGCTAACACACAACAAGGGAGTGTGGGGAGGAGAACAGAAGTCGATGGGATCAGACAAAGGGGAATTAGGGGAGTGGGGATAGGAAAGACAGTGGAATCAGTCCGACATCACTTTGCTGTGATCGTATGAGCACAGGACAGAGTAACCACACACCCTCTGCAGCCCCAGGAATGGGAGGTGCGCTCGGTCGTGTGGAACCTGCCCGACACTCCACTGTCAAGGAACAAAGAAAAGGAAACGACACAGAGTGGCTCTGACCCCGCTCTGGCATGGTGCCCTCCACACCACGGCCAGCAGGCAGGGAGGGAGCCCCAGGGACCAGGTGGAGGCACAGCACCAGCTCCAAGTCCCTCTCACATCCAGCCTTGTCCCAGGAGCCCAGGAGGACAATCGGCAGCCCATTCATACTGACAGGCGTCTGGGTCCGGCCAGGCCAGGTGAGGCACAAGGAGCCTGGGGCTGCGGAGCCTGGAACTGGCTGCCAACCCAGGCGCTGAGCCGCGGCGTGCCCTCTGTCCCGGCTGCTCCACTGCCAGGTCCCATCATCGGGGGACAGGACCCTCACATCACTGTCACGCTCCTGCATGTTGATGGGACAGACACCATCCTAGCGCCCACCCTCCTCCCTCCAAGCGAACCCTGGGGAGCCGCAGGAGGCCCTCCTCTGGCCTGGCCACAGGGGGAACGGCGTGCGCGTGAGGAAGCACTCGAAACCACTCTCTCCGTTTCTAAGCAGGCTGAAAGAAGGGTCACTCGTGGGGACTGGGAGCCACCCCGGCAGAGCTTCAGAACCAGCGGTGGACAGGGGAGCAAAGGCCAGCAGCGACCACGCTCTCTCCAGCCGGGCCTGGAGGGCCGCTGCCCAGCGAGGCACGGTCGAGACCCTGGGAGGAGCAGCGTGGGGAGGGGTCAGCAGCAGCCCGACCCCCAGCCTGGCGGAGTCTAGTCCTCAGGGGCACACACTCCTCAGTCCCGGGCAATGCTGTTGAGGAGAGGGCGTGTGGGCAAGTGTGCGGGCGCCGTCCCTCAGAGAGCAGCGGGGAGCATGGGCGTCCTCTGGTCACACTGGCCACACAGCTGGCTGGGACTAAGGCCACTGCACTGCGCTTCCCTGGAGTGCTCCCTCCGTGAGCTTAGGACACTTCTCAAAACAGATGAGGGGCCTGGAACTCTCCACAGAGACCCGCCTTCCCCGCGGAGGGCTGAAGTGAGGCCAGGGCTCTCTGCCAAACACACGTTCTCTAGAGTGGTCAGAGACGGCCTCCAGCTCGGCACTGGATGGTGAGGAGAGGCCCTGAAAGGAAAGGTGCCATGACACCCCGAGGCTGGACTGGACAGGGCAGAGAGGCTGGCGTGGCTCCTGGTGCTGGTGTCCTGGGGAGGCGTCCCTCGCTGTAACAGAGAAGAAGCAGAAAGAAAACCACCAGAGGCACAAGGCATGTGGTGGGCCATGAGCGGGTTGGAGTCGGCCCAGCCTTCTATAGCTACCCCTGGGGGCTCCTCCACTCCAGGAGACCCCGCCCCGCCCCCAAGGACGCCATCCGAGGGTCCACTCATCACCACTGCGCTGGGACCGGGCTGCCATCACATACACCCAGGGGACAGACCACAGAAGGGGCAGAGGCTCCGGGCTGAGGCTCCAGGCCAAGCTCCCAGCTGGAGGGACCTCAGCTGGAGGCCGTGGGGAGGCTGGGGTGGGGGGAGGCGGAGGGCACGCCCTGCCGTCCAGCCCCGGCCCACAGCCAGGTAGCGGGAGGGTGAGGACAAGGGCCGGTGGAGGGACCCCGCACTCAGGGAAGGGTAGGATGGCCCTGCGAGTGGCATGGCACAGGGACACGGGCCACATGTGCTGGCATCTGCATAACTCTGTGTGTGCGTGACTGGTGGAACGCTGCATGTCCCCGGGCAGCCACCCCTGGTGTGCCCTGTTGCCTGTGGGAGCCGTCCCTCCTGTGCACCCGCCCTGCTGGCCCGGCCCCGCTCACCAGTGCTCACAGAACACCGGGTCCATCTCTCCTGGGGATACCATCCCACCTCTTAGCACCCACGTGCCCCTTTCCCTACCACCAGAGTCCCAGGAGCTTGGGGAGCTGGTGTCCCAGCATCTTCTGGGAACCTCTCGCACCTCCCTCAGCCTCCATCCCACCCCAGGGCCTCCCTGCTGTGTCAGCCACTCGTCTCCAGCAGGACGGAGCAGCTCAGGGACGCTGGGCAGCTCCACCACTCCTGGTCTGTGGCCTGCAGGAACTTGAGGCCAGCGTGATGTGACGTGACGTGACAACTTTCCTGCCTCAGAGGAGAGAGTTAGCAAGTGGCAGGAACCACGCTGGTGTCCAGGGCTCAGGATAAGGTGGCGCGTGTCCGCTAGCTGCTGGGGGCTGCGTCTGCAGCTCCAGCCTCTCCCCGTGCAGCGAGAGGAGATGGCGCATCACACATGAGCATCAGTGACGCAGCGACGCTCCGCCCAGTGGAAGCTCAGTGAGGTGGCTGCCCTGCCCCTCCCTGTGCCAGCCGCACCCGGAGGCTCTTCATCAGAACCTGGGTCTAAGGAGCCGGGGCCTTCGGGGCCCAGACACCACTGTTCCCAAGCCTGTGGTGGCACATTTCAGGACGCAGCAGGAAAGCAATTCCATTCCTGGCACTTGGGGTCACGACAAGATTCCAAGGACATCATCCCGGCCCTTCAGTGGAGAGCGCCCATCCCTGAGCCAGCAGGGTGCGCCGGTGGCCGCGGTCCTGGCCCCCCGTGCCTTACCTGCAGCCCAGCTCGGCGTGGACACCAGGAGGAGTGGGCAGGTGAGACTGTGGCCCTCTACCACAGCCTCGGATCTGCGTCTGGAATGTCAGAACACCCTTTGCAGAAAGGAGGACTGAGTCCAGCTGGTGACAAGCTTGTCCCTGGCTGTGCTGCTGAGAGAGGCCAGCCATGGCATGGCAGGGTCAGGAGCTGGAACTATGCAGAGCACCCCCTTCCTCGCCACGTGGCTTCTGGAAGGTCACTGGGTGCTGGCTCAGGAAGACCCCTCCACCTCGCAGAGCAGAGCCCAGCGCCACTAGGCCAGTTGGTCGCCCCCAGACTCTGCAATGCCGTCTGTGTCTGTCGTAAGATGACAGCAGCCCGGAAGCCAGTCCTCACGTCTGCTCTCCTGTCCTCACCTCTCCTGCCCGCATGCAGCCACCGTCCCCCTTCCCTGAGTTTATGATTCCAGAGGAAGGAGAGAGGGGAGGGCGGGAGGGGTGGACGGAGGGCCGGCCTTCAGCTCCAGAATGTGCAGGGAATCGAGGGGGGGTCTTCTCAAAACTTCATCAAAGCCAGCCTCACCTGTTAGAGCAGAAAATTCAGACCTGCAGAACTGACTTCTCCTGCCTGTGTCATCTGATTGGAGACTGACTTCTCCTGCCCGGAGTGCACTCAGTGGACAAGTGGACATGTGACCATACATCTAATGACACCGGAGAAGTGGCAGAGTCGGGCTCAGGAGCCAGCAGACCAGGCACTAAGCAGGCCTTGTGCAAGGCCACTCTCCTCAGCTGGTTCATCCAGAGCACGGGGACACTCGGGGAGCACACGCAGGCTCGCATGCACGTGTGCACATGCGGAGGCTCACAGGCACATGTGCACACACAGGCTCACAGGCACACACAGGGCTCAACAAGCTCACGTGTGTTCACACACATACACACACACAGGCTCACACACAGGCTCATAGGCACGTGTGCACACGCAGAGGCTCACACACATGTGTGCACCCACAGGCTCACACACACACACGCAGGCTCATGTGCACACAGGGAAAGTACATTTTCAGAGAATAGAAGTTTCATTAAGCTTTTTTAGATCCAAAATACTTTTAAGAACTTATATAAAGGGCTTATTGTCGTGCTTCATCAGCTCCTGCAGCACCTACATGCTTCTCTGACACGGCCATGAAGCTGCTCGCCTCGGGAAGTGGACAAATAGAAACTGAAGGAAACAGAGGCCACCTCTAACTTTGGAGAACTGAAGATCAAGGGTTGGTTTCAAGTGCCCTCTAGTGGCCATCCCTGGGCATTGTGCCATGACTGAAAGGAATGTTTCCCCAGACTGAAGGTAAACCTTGGATTTCTTGCATGTGATCAAAATTCATTAGGTTGAACTGTCGGTCTTTAAATCATGAATATTATTTTCTTTGGCAAGTGCCAAGAACTGTTTCCATGTGACCACTGAGGATGGTTGAGGACGAGGGACCCCTCCCTCTGCCATCCAGGGTGGCAGAAGTGTGACTCGGCCTGAAGTCCTGATCAGTTTCCTAGGCTAGTTTAATCTGCCTCCTGCACAGCTGAGCTCAGCAGTCTGGTGTGGGCCACCATCAGGCCTAGAGACTCAGGACTGTGAGCCCGAGCCCTGCACGCCCAGGCAAGGCGCTCACCACTAGCAGTGAGACGGGTGGGGCAGCCCAGGGACTTCAGAGGGTGGGAGACATGGGTGGGGGGGTGGGGGAGGGAGGGAAGGGTGGGGAGGGCAGAGGTCACGGCGGCACCTGCAGACCACGTCCCTGAGAGCACCTGTGTGCGGATGCCCGCGGAGCCTCAGAGCCCCCGGCAGGGTCACGGAATGGGTGGGAGTCCCCGCAGTGGGCTGGGGACCATGAGGCCCCCGTGTGGCCAGGATCAGGTGGGTCCCAGCCAGTGGGGCTGGTGCTGAGAGCTCTCGAGACCGGGCATGACAGTGGTGAGCCTGGAACAGACACACCCCTCTGCCGGGCTTGACAGGGCCACCGAGCATGTCCCCAAACACACTAGGCACCAGAGCATCTGCCCTCAGCAGGGAGCAGACCATGAGAACAGGGGCCAAAAGAAGCATGGCCTGAGGGGCCAGCGCGAGCCCTGTGAGGGGAGCCAGCAGGCCCGCCACCCGGTGCCTCCAGGGGGTGACGTCCTGAGGAGAAGGCTCCTGCTCGAGTCCACCAGGAATGGCAGCCACGGTGGCTTTCCAACGCTGCGGGGGCTGCACCCCAAACCTGAGGGTGAAGCCTGGGCCCGGGCCACCCCCGGAGTTGTCATCCTGGCCTCTCAGTGAGCACGTGGTCAGGAAGCCTGCGGAGGGAGCAGACGCAGGACCTGCCGGGCACGTGCACATGGGCCTGGAGAACCAAGACAGGACACACGTGGCCTCACCCACCCTAAGCCACAGAATGGAGTGGTTCTCAGTCTGGCTCTGTGGTGGCCTAGAGGACAATGGCGTGAAGTCACATGTCACACAGTCCCATTCCAGAGACTGACCTGGCCCGCAGTTCCCCTGCTAGACCATGGGCTCCCGAAGGGCTGCCTGGCCTGCGTCTTACACACCCTGGACCTGAGCTCACTGGTCAGCACTGACAGCCAGGACAGCTGGCGGTGGCCCAGCTCTAGGGGCTCAGCCCGTCTCCCTGAGAACTCCACGGGCCAGAGGAGACCAGGCATGAGGACACTGGGGCCTACCTGGGGCACAGGGGGGCAGGGGGTGACCTCAGGCACGAGGACACTGGGGCCTACCTGGGGCACAGGGGGGCAGGGGGTGACCTCAGGCACGAGGACACTGGGGCCTACCTGGGGCACAGGGGGGCCAGGGGGTGACCTCAGGCATGAGGACACTGGGGCCTACCTGGGGCACAGGGGGACAGGGGGTGACCTCAGACAGCCTGGCCCGCCCCTGGCTGCTTGGCCTCTGGACTGCAGCGGGAAACTGAGGGCTGAACCCTAAGTCACCCTCCAGCAGCACTGTTCCTGGAGGAGGCCCCTTTGTCCAGTCCAGTGGCCCTGTGTGTCCTGCCTGTGCTTCCCAGTACAGAGCCACTGGCCACGGGTGGCCATCAGTCATCAAAAGAGGAAGGTGAGGCTGGAGGCCAGGGCAGCTCTCAGCCTGCAGCAAGGTGTGCTGATGTGTCAATCACCTGGGATTCTGAGGACAAAGGACCAAGATAGTATGCGTTTGTGTTGTGGCAAGTACTCATATGTCACTGCACAACTGGTTGAGTGAGATGGCGCTGCAGTCAACGCCTTCCTCAGCGTGGCCTTGACAAGGGCACGTGGTACCTTGGCCTTCCTCAGCGTGGCCTTGACAAGGGCACGTGGTACCTTGGCCTTCCTCAACATGGCCTTGACAAGACGGCATGTGGTACCTTGGCCTTCCTCAACATGGCCTTGACTGGCAAGGGTACCTTGGCCTCAGCTTGGCCTTGACGGGCATGTGGTAACTTGGCCTTCCTCAGCATGGCCTTGACAAGGGCATGTGGTACCTTGGCCTTCCTCAGCCTTGCCTTGATGGGCATGTGGTACCTTGGCCTTCCTCAGTGTGGCCTTGACAAGGAATTGTTGACCTTGGCCTTCCTCAGCATGGTCTTGACAAGCCTGTGGTACCTTGGCCTTCCTCAGCGTGGCCTTGACAAGGGCACGTGTGGTACCTTGGCCTTCCTCAGCATGGCCTTGACAAGGGCACGTGGTACCTTGGCCTTCCTCAGCATGGTTTTGACATGAGCAAGTGGTACCTTGGTCCAGAAGATGAAGGCAGAGCAGTGGCTCGCAGCCCCTGTTCTCCCTGCTGTCCCCCGTGCGACTCCTGTGGCTGCAGACCAGAGACCAGGCAGGCACACCCACGGCAGGCATGAGCGCGGATGCGGCCATGGTCTCCATGTTCCCAGGCCCACCTGACCACCCACCTTCTTCCGCAGAGCTGCCATCCAGGACAGCAGCCCTGGGAGGGCCAGTCCCAGCACGTTGTTCCACAGGGTGATACGGGCTGTGCAGGGAGACGCCGGGAGGGCCAGGGCAGCTCCGCTCTGTCCTCTCTGGGCTCCTGCCCCAGGCCCAGCCAGCCCTGAGGGACAGCACACTTCCGCCTCGGCTTGGAGCCCCCGCAGTCACAGGTGGACTCTGCTGGGCGGCCTGGACTGCGTGCCCTCTGGTGGTCTCCTCCAGGGAGACGGCTTGCCACCTGGTCAATCAGGTGTGCGTGTTCCAGGGACGAGAGCCGTCATCACTTCTAACTCTGTAGAAGGTGTCATTCACGTAGGGGAGAGGTCTTCAGGTCTGGGTGTCCGTGCTGTCTGTTTCCCAGAGGTCCCTGTTCCCAGCGGAGTCGGGAGCCAGGGCAGAAGCCGTGAGCGGGAGTCGGGGCAGCAGTGTCGAGACTGGGACGAGGGACACCAGGCTCAGGAAGCAGGAGTCCCTTGTCCCACCTGAACCTGGGAAGCACCCAGTGCCCTGTCTTTGCACAAAGATAGTCACAAAATGTCTGTCCTTCTGTTGAACACCACTGAGACCCAGGAAGGAGCCCAGATGTGGCGGACACAAGGGCCGGCAGGGCTGCAGGAGAGGCCAGCGGAGTGACCTCCCTGAGGTCAGCCCGCCCGTCTGCTCAGTCGGGGCGTCTGGGACAAGGGCAGGGACACCTGAATGTAGTCGCCTGAAGCGATGGCCGTTTGGAGCAAAGAAGCCGCGGGAAGAAGTTTAGAGATGAACTGGAAACAAACAGCTCTTTATTCTGATAACTTTTCTCTCTGGCTCTAACTACACCCCGACATGCCGTCCATGCTTCTCTAACCTCCAAAAATGGCGCAGACCTCATCAGCAATCTCGCTCAAGTCCCTCGAGATCTCCGGCCAAGTCTTGCAAGATCCCGGGCCAAGTTCCGTGAGACTACGGAAGGCACCAATGCCCAAACATATCCAAAGTCCGTAGTCAACCGCAATCTTAGCCATCTCCCCAAACAGGGCTCCTGCATTTCCCCCCTTTTGTTTTAAAAGAGGTAATGCTCTAGGACGTCTATGTGCAACCAACATTCTTACCCATCATCGGATAATCAAGGCTGTGCCTTGACTCCTGTCTTAGGTTGATATGTTGGCCACATGAGACTGTCCCGTGCGACTGTGCCTGTCTTAGGTTGTCTCCCTCTGGTGATCTTACCCGTCATTGGCTAACCAGCCATCCAATGGAGCCCTTTAGGATCGACTGTGTATGATGACTAACAGTCATCCAATTGTGAGGAGATGGTGTGGCTTTAAGGCAACAAGCCTTTTGGTGACGAGCCAAATTGTATAGCATATCAAATTGTTTAAACAAATTAGCTGCCCTAAGTTTCATCAAGTAACACACTGAATTCTCTGGACAAATGTCTGCAAGGCATTGTCCCGTAAAGTCCCAAACAGTGAAAGATCAAAATGTCCATTTGTTATAACACGTTGATGTAGGAGGTCCCATGTATGTAGAGCAGAGGCCACACTGTTGGTGAGGTTGTTTGATGCTTGAGCAGCAGGGATGCTTGTGGTGACCGCGATCCCTGCAGCTGTAGCAGCAGCCGTCTTTTTTATGTCTAGACAATGCCACCGGCAAATCTTCAGGGCCCGCTACCTAGAAACTCAAGAATCAATTATTAAAGGAAAGGCAGTGTTATTTCAGCACTGAGTGAAGAGTTGAGTTGTCAAACTAAAAAACAGAATTATTAGATTAGAAAATTAAAGTTGATTTCTGCTCACACACATTGTTGTTTGAGCTCACACAAACATAAGTTGGCAAAATATCATATTGAGAACAAAAGAAAGAAAGACTCAGGGTATTTACTGTATTAAAGATAGATTAAAGAAAAGCTAAAGGCACTTTGGAGAAATAATTTGTTAGCTGGAACCCTCAAGTCTCTGTATACACAGCAATTTTTTACCTGTTGAGATTATTGAAATTAATCAGCTATTAAACAAATGAAGTTAATAACAAATAAACAATCTTATGTCAAAACACGAAAATATTAGGTTATATAGCACTAGTTACATTGTTTGATAAAGAGAAGTCCCAGGGACACCTATAAATCAAAATTGAAAGTACCTTCATTTATAAAATTATTTACCTAAATTGAATACTCTTAACCTAAAATGAATTAAAGTTATTTGGATCCATATATATATATTCTTTTTCATAAGCGCTTTGTTATTTGTGACATTACACTGGACAGACGCACAAACATACAAACATATATTTGTGACGTCACATTAACATGAAATGTAGACAAATGTACAGACATAAAGACATGTATAAAAAGAAAAAAAAATACAATTGTGTGCACACTAAAGAGAGATCTCCTCGTCCCGGCCGGGAGGAATGACTCTTGAGTTGTGAAACATTTTGAAGGACACTTTTGAGGGAATCATTCCATACCTTCATCTTGGTCTTCTTGATTTTGTACCTTTTTTATTAATCTTGATTCCTCAACAACTACATCTTGATCATTTTGATGTGATACCTGCTTTATTAATCTAGATGGTATCCATATTGGAGAGGATTCGTGTTTTGGAAAAACACAAACAGATCCTCTCCCCCAAATTAATACTGGATCTGGACCCTTCCATGTACCTGAAAGAACATCCTTCCAGTAAACCAAGGGTTTATGTTGTTGGTGTGGATTCCAATGTCTATTTCCAGCAGAATAACCATTAGAGTCTAAAGTTAAAAAATTTAAGGTAAATAGGGCAACTGCCAATCTGTCCTTAGGACTTTTCCAATTTCCTTCTTTTTGTTTTAATAACATAATTTTCAGTGTGCGGTTTGCTCTTTCAATAATGCCCTGACCCTGAGGATTGTATGGGATGCCTGTTTTATGGGATATGTTGAATTTTGCGCAAAACTGTTTGAAAGATGAGGACGTATATGTGGGGCCATTATCTGTTTTAAGCATTTTGGGGATGCCCAATGCAGCAAAAGCTTGCAAACAATGAG
Organism: Tamias sibiricus; assembly: GCA_025594165.1. Lineage (NCBI taxonomy): Eukaryota > Metazoa > Chordata > Mammalia > Rodentia > Sciuridae > Tamias > Tamias sibiricus. Next base: position 3,960,908 of record CM046666.1, read on the forward strand.
ATATAACATCTTTAACTTTTTCTCCAGAATGTAAGGAAGCAAAAATCATGCCTGAGCATGTATCTATGGTCACATGAATAAATCGCAATTTTCCAAAACTTGGCTCATGAGTAACATCCATCTGCCACAAATGATTGGGCATTAATCCTCTAGGGTTAACACCGAAATGAGGATTGGGCAAATGTGTCATACAAGATTTACAATCTTTTACAATTGTTCTGGCTTGCTCTTTTGTGATTTTAAACCTACGTTGCAAGGTGGTGCTGTTGATGTGAAATTGGGAATGAAATAAAGTAGCTTGTTGTAGCGCTGAAAGTATAAATATTGTTTTTGTAAGTTCATCAGCCTTTTGATTACCTTCATGGAGGGGGCCAGGCAAATTAGTATGTGCTCTAATATGGCCTATGAATAGAGGTTCTTTTCTTGCCCACAAAAGTTTTTGTATTTGATAAAACAACTATTGGTCCTGCTAACTCTAATTTTGGGACGGCTTGTACAATATAGTGGCTATCTGAAAAAAAAATGTTTATGGGCTGGTCTCTAAAATTTTCCAGAGCTCTTACCACAGCTTCCAATTCCACTAGTTGAGCTGATTTGTGTGCAGTTATGTAAGTCATATTTTCTTTTGTAGTGACTACTGCAGCAGTACCATTTGAGGACCCATCTGTAAATATATTAAATGCCTTAGGAATAGGTTGATTTTTTATTACCTGTGGAAATATAATAGGATGATTAATACAAAAAGATAATATAGGAGACTTAGGAAGGTGATTATCAAAAGTTGCAGAGGTAGAGCATCTAGCTATAGCCCAGTCATTATCGTTGAAGCATAAATATTCAATCTGTGACAATGAATAGGGAGTAATAATAGTAGCAGGGTGAATGCCAAATATTTTAGTAGAAGTTTTAAGTCCTTGAAGAATAAGTTTAGCCACCATGGAGGTATAAGACTCAATTATGCTTTTAGGAGAGACAGGCAAATGTATCCATAATAAAGGCCCTTGTTGCCAAAATACTCCTGTCGGTGTATATTGTGAAGAAATAATAATCAATATCAGCGGTTGAGTTAAATCAAATCTGTCACAATGAGCTCCTTCAATGGCTTTTTCTACTAACTTTAAAGCTTTCCTAGCATCTGGAGTCAGTGTTCGTGGTGAGGATGGATCAGGGTCCCCTCGAAGGATATCAAATAAAGGTTTTAATTGGCCAGTAGTGAGGTTTAGTGTAGGGCGAAGCCAATTAATATCTCCCAGTAGTTTTTGGAAATCATTGAGGGTGGTTAAATGTTCTTTATTTATTAAAATTTTGGGGGGTCTAACAAAAGTATCCATGATTTTAAATCCTAAATATAATATGGGAGATCTGGTTTGAACTTTTTCTTCTGCTATATATAATCCGTATTTTTTAAAATTTTTTACCACATCACTGAATATATCAAATAAGATTTTTTGATTAGGGTGGGCCAGTAAAATATCATCCATGTAATGTAGACACATGAGGTTTGGATATTTATTTTTAATGGGTTGGATAGCCTTGTCCACATATATTTGGCATATGGTAGGGCTATTAGCCATTCCCTGCGGCAAAACCTTCCATTGATATCTCTGATCAGGGCCATTATTGTTAATAGAAGGAACTGAAAAAGCAAACCTGGGGGCATCCACAGGATGTAGGGGAATAGAAAAGAAGCAATCCTTTATATCAAGACTAATAACATGAAAACTTTTTGGAATAGCTACAGGATTCGGAAGTCCAGGTTGAGTAGGGCCCATGACTTGCATGGTTTTATTAATTTGTCTAAGATCATGTAATAATCGCCATTTTCCTGATTTTTTCTTGATCACAAATATGGGGGAATTCTAGGGAGAGGTGGAAGGTTCTATATGTCCTGCTTCTAATTCTTCCTGAACTAGTAGGTGGGCCGCTTGTAATTTCTCTAGATAGGGGCCACTGAGGGACCCACACTGGCTTATCAGAAAGCCATGGTATTTTCAAAATTATTTTCTCAGTGGCCCCGATGAAAAATGTCTTTTTCCTATATGATAATGATTTCTTTTAGGGTTAAGCTTACCCTGTACTTTTTGATAATGATATCTTTTAGGGTTAAGATTACCCTGTATATTTTCACATTTAACACCTGCAGGTTTGGTTGCAAGGTGTACTCCCATTTGTTGTAAAATATCTCTTCCCCATAAAGTAACTGGTAGGTTAGGTAAAACATAAGACTGAAACGTTCCTTTATGTCCTTCATCATCCTCCCATTTTAAAATTACTGCACTTTTTTCTGGGAGGTTATTATATCCCAAGCCTCTTAAACTGGTTGAATCTTTTTGCAGAGGCCAGTGTTTGGGCCATTGACGTAAATTAATGATGGAAGAATCAGCTCCAGTATCTATAAGTCCCTCCATTTCTATTCTTTGGATTCTTATTTTACACATAGGCCTCCTAGTACAGTCTCGACCCAGCAAGCCATGGGTCTCGAATCAGTGGAACAAAATCTTCTATTATTCCCTTTTTGAGGCATACTCATTTTAAATGAATTATGTAAATTTGGAAGGAGAAGCAGCTGAGCAATTTTATCTCCTTGATTAACAGAACTTATACTTTGGGGTGAGCTAAGCATTATTTTTATTTCCCCTTTGTAGTCTGAGTTTATTACACCTGGGGTCACTTGCAAACCTACTAAGCTTTGAGGACTTCACCCGATAATAAGTCCTACAGTCCCTGAGGGAAGAGGTCCCCTGACTCCTGTGGGAATCAGTTGAACCCCCATTTCAGGTGTTAACACTATTCGGGCGGTGGAACAGAGGTCTAATCCTGCATTTCTTCCTGATCCTCTGGTGAGGGAGTGGATGGGTAGTAGGGATTGTGTCGGGGAAGCATCTGAGTGGATGCTTGAGGATACTCCTCCTCCAATGCCTCGTACATTTGTGGGCCCGGGGCATTGTGCCCTGTGCCCCGTTTTTTGAATTCCTGAACAAAGGATTTCCATGGATGTCAAATTTTGAATAGCATTTATTGGCCCAATGATTTCCCTTTTTACACCTGGGGCAGCAACCTGGAGCACGGTATGAATTTGGTCTTATTTCTCTTTTGGGATTTTGCCTAGAATAGCCTGATTGATTATGATAATTTTTCCTGGAATATCCTGATTGATTATAGTGTCTAGGTTGAGTCCTTGTGAAATTCTGAGGGGCAGCATCTCTAACAGCTGCTGCAATCATATTCCCTGTGACAAAGGCATCATTTATATCTTTACATAGTTGTATATATATGGAAAGATCCTTTTTATTTCTCCATGGCCTGATGGCTTCCTGGCAGTATTTATTAGCGTTTTCATATGCTAATTGAACAACTAATGGCATAACTTGATCAACATCTGCAAACACTCTACCTGCAGTTCTCAAAAGTCGATCAGCAAATTCAGCATATGGTTCATTAGGTCCTTGAATTACTTTGGACAAGCTACCTTGTAGACTCCCTTGTACCTAGGCATCCTTGTACAGTTTTCCATGCCTTTAAGGCAGCTGCATTTATCTGAGCATATACTCCTGGGGTATAATATTTTTGATCCTGTACGTCTGCGAATTGCCCTTCTCCTGTGAGCATTTCTATATTATGGTCTCCAAATCCTGCATCTGCATTTCTTTTAGCTGTTTCTATACAAAGTTCTTGAAATTGCGATCGCCAAACCAAGTATTGTCCCCCACTTAATGTTGCTTTACATAGACGTTTCCAGTCTGAGGGGGTTAAGCTAAAGGTGTTAAGGGACTCCAGTATACTCAACGTGAAAGGAGCTTGGGGTCCATATGTCATTACTGCCTCTTTGAGATTTTTTATTGTTTTGAAATCTACTGACTGGTGGCCCCTCTCTCCATTTTCATATTCAAATACTGGCAGTTCCCAACATATCTGTGAGTTACCCTCGAGAGCACATAAGCGCTCAGAAAGACTTTTTATTTATATTTCTAGGGTATGCAAATGCCTAGTGATACCCTTCATATTTTCTGTAATAGATTCCACCCATGGGGGAGTGGAGGACATAGGTTCCTCCACTTGACGGTCCCTTATCTTGGTCTTCCTTAATTTCCTTTTGTTCATTTTCTCAGAATCACTTTTACTTAATTCCTCCTCACTACTACTACTCTCATTGGTCCTAACTGACTCAGTAACATCCTGAGTCCCAGATTTAATTGAGAGCATGTATCCTTGAACTATCTCTAATAAATCTTGAATAGCTTTAGCAGCTTGGATCTTTGTCATTTTTGAGCCCGCACTGATACTATCCTTACTGGTCCTAACTGACTCAGCGAGGCCAAGCTTTCATGATCACTTTCACTTTTTTCCAAATTCTCCTCACTAATAACTGACTCAGCTATATCAAAGAATCCATCAAGAGCCTTGTACACTTGGGTCTTAGTTATTTTCGAACCCATTTTAACCGCTCTGACTAGAGACTCCTGCAAGGTTCCTCAGTTCTTACCTGCCGTGCCGATTCCCCGTCCGGGCCACCACCTGTAGTCGCCTGAAGCGATGGCCGTTTGGAGCAAAGAAGCCACGGGAAGAAATTTAGAGACGAACTGGAAACAAACAGCTCTTTATTCTGATAACTTTTCTCTCTGGCTCTAACTACACCCCGACACGCCGTCCACGCTTCTCTAACCTCCAAAAATGGCACAGATCTCATCAGCAATCTCGCTCAAGTCCCTCGAGATCTCCGGCCAAGTCTCACAAGATCCCGGGCCAAGTTCTGTGAGACTACAGAAGGCGCCAATGCCCAAACATATCCAAAGCCCGTAGTCAACAGCATTCTTAGCCATCTCCCCAAACAGGGCTCCTGCACCTGAAGGCACCCAGGAGCAGAGGGCCGCACACCTGGGCAGGCCTGGGCAGGGGAGGCTGGGGTCAGGCTCTGGGGCGGTTCCCCAACAGCTCCAACACCATCCTGAAAGGAAGGCCGCTTCCCCGGGCCTCGGTCGTGCTAGAGGCAATGTTGATCCCCAGCCACGAAGCCTTAGCGGACAGCCACCTGGTGTCCACAGGCCTTTGATCCTGGCTGCCTCTGTCCTCCTGGGAGCAGTGAGGCCAGGAGGGAGGGACTCAGGGAGCCCCTGACCTCCCCGGAGAGCAGGCTGTGGGCTGGACCTGCGCAGCGGGTGGTTCCCTGGCATGGGAAGCCCGGAGGGAGTCAGCAGGGGGCGCTGGAGGAGTGGGGCTGGGCCTGCAGGAGGCAGCATGCCCTGGGGCCCTGGGGCCCTGGCTCCTGGAAGCCTGTGTCAAGGACAGAGCCTCTGGAGTCCCCTGTGACCCACACCTTTATGGGGTGGAAATAGCAGAAGACAGGTCTTGAGAGGTGGCTCTAGGGGTGTCGTTAGGGTCCTTTGGACTCTGACAATCAGAGGGGAAGAGGTTGCTCGGCAGGTGACACTGTGGGCCTCCTTGCTTGCTAGGCCCAGGCAGGCTGCGGGGCTGCGGACAGCTCTGCCTGCGGCCTCCTCTCTGCCCAGCCAAGTGCTCCTAGGCTGGGTGCCTTCGATCAGGGATGGTCAGCATTGCTCACCTGGACACCTCGTCCTGTGGGGGCCTGGCTGGGTTGGCCAGCGCGTGTACTCTCCGTCCAGCCTCCTCTCCCCGTCCAGGGCCAGCGGCGTCTCTCCTCAGGCTGGTTTGCTGAGGGTCAGGGAGTCGCCTGGCTTCTCCACGAGCGCAGGAGCGGTCTTCCTGGTGCTTGGCTGCAGTCTTACCGCTTTGAGTATGCAGTAGGTGCTGGTTTATGTTTGCTGAGCCACAGGTTTCATATGAACTCAGTAGCAGTGAGGGACAAAGGGTCAGTGGGCCAGAAGGACCACCCACCCACCAAGGGAGCCAGGGTGGTCTGGAAGGCGTGGGGGCCTGGGACAGGTCTTGGGAATGCGGTGTCATATGCGTGAGGCTGCTTGAAGGATGGACGTCACAGCGTACCTGACACAGCTTTTAATGTGTAGAATCTGCTCTGGGGTGACACAGTGAACAGAATCACCAAAGTCTCCCCCGCAGAAGCGGGGCCATGGGGACATGGGGTCTCTGGAGGTGTGGGTTCAAGCCTGGCTCTCCCCCAACGGAGCGCCTCCAACAGCAGCCCACGCCCCTCCCTGAGCAGGCAGTGCCGCCTGGAGAGCAGGCCTTTGCTGCCCAGGGGACACAGAAGAAGCTGCCAGGGAGCCGGCCTTCGTGCCCAGGCGCCAGCAGCTGTGGGGCTGTGTGCCCTGCGGCCGAGACAGGCTGGAGCCCTGGCGCTGCAGTGCAAGGACCCTCAGGGGGCCGGGGGAGTGCCGGGGGCCTGAGACCCTGGAAGCCAAGGCCCTGCTTCTAGCTTTGCAAGAGCCTTTTCCGCCCTGGCACCCAGATGACGGGCAGTGTGGGGAGAGCTGAGGACCCACTGACTGCAGAGGGAGAAGGCCCTGAGCACAGTCTGCTTCCAGCTGGCGCTGGGGGTGCTTCTGGGCCATGTTTGTGAGCCAGTTCTGTTAATGTGTGCACAGAACATCCTTTGAATGAAAGTGTGGCATAAATATAAGCATTTGGACTTTCTTTTGGAATAAATCAAACAAAATCCTCAGCCAGGTAATGAGACACAAAGACCTCAGGCGTGCAGGCTCCAGGCTGCGTTCTGCAGTGTCTCCACAGACTTGTGAACAGAGCACGGATTGTCGCTTGTTTGCTCGGGGAGTGCGTGCCCGGCCGTCCTGTGATAACTCTTACTGACAGGTACAGACCCCATTCTCGTTATGTAAAAGCTGAATTTGGACACGAAGCCCTTTTCCAACATTAACCAACTCTGCAAACCTTCCCACCACTAAATCATCCTGCTCCCCGGGACCGCATGGCTGGCGAGCCTCCCGCCAGGACTCCTGCCTTACAGCGAGAAGTCCCTGGCAGCAGAGCCAGAGGACGGGCATCACTCTGGCACAGTGCTTGCAATTTCCTTTTGGGGAAACCAACTGGTAATGCATCCTGCATTTTTAATTGCCTTTTATAAAATGGAAGAAAGTGAAAAGGAACGAAGGGGGGCAGTGAACCCGGGGGCAGGTGCAACCCTCGTCCCCTGCCTGGGAGCTCTGCTGACACATTTATGTGTTGACAGACACCTTCGACAACTTCTGGTAGATACAAAAAACAAAGCAGCTCAGGACTATCCGGGGCTCTCAGGAAGCCTCCGGCGAGCCCCAGACAAGCCCAGCCCGCGGGCCTCCCAGCTGCACCCAGGGCACCTGGGGTGGGGCTGGAGGGAGAGCTCTCTGGACCTGTCATGGGTCCTGGCCCATGCCGGGCCACCTCTGACCACAGCCCCAGGCCACCACCTGCGGAGGTCCCCTTGGTCACAGTGCCCTCCTACTGGAAAGGGCACAGCCAGGTCTGGGGGCCATTCCTGCTGCCCTAAATAATAGTTTCAGCACTGCGTTTTCTATTTCCAGACACCCCTCCTCCTCCCACCTCCTCCAGCGATAAATCAGGCAGTCCTGCTGAACAGCCCGCTGTTCCCGGGACATTGTGGTCAGAAGTGAATGAATGCAGCAGTGTCCCCTGGCCACCACAGACATGCCATAAATATACCATTATTAATCGCTGCTCAATAAAGGGACGATGGCGGGCGGAGGGGCCGCGCAGCACTGGTCAGTGGACTCTTTGTTCCTGGGGTAGGGGCAGAGGTGTGTTGTCACCCAAAGCAGAGATGAGGGCCACCACCGGCGTCCTGAGGCAACCAGCCTCCCCTGCTGACTCATGCACACTGTGATCTTGAAGTTCGGGAATAATGCGCTGGCATCATCACCTCGGTTTGGAGACAGTGGGGCTTCTGGGGTGAGTGTCTGTCCTCTGGGGTGTGTGCGTCTGCATGGCTGCCCTGTTCAGGCCTTCACGCTGGGCGAAGAGGCCATGCGGCAGGCTGCAGGCCTTCGGTCCCCGCGAGGGCCTTGCCTGGCCCCTAGAAAGACACTGTTTTTTACGTCTTTATTTTTAAGATTAAACCCAAAATTGTAAAAAGATTCAAAAAGAGGCGGCCACTCTCCCAAGTCTCTACAAACGAAGAAAGCAAGAGTGAGACCAGATCTCGGGACTCAAGCGGGCCTGCCCCCGGGTGGTGGGCACCGGGTAATGAGGTTGGGCCTCCCACATGGAGTCCTGGGCGTCCTCCTGGGCCCTACCTGGCTGTCCTCTGCTGCCCCAGGCAGCAGGGACTCCAGCAAGGAGCTCACACAACTAGAAAATGCATTGATCCCTTCAAACTTCCCCACACCAGGGTCTCCTGAAGGCCTGGCCCCCTCCCCAGAGCTCCAGCGAGGGCCGTTTGCAGAGCGGCCACCAGGGGGCGCCGGCTCCCCTTAGAACGGTGGCGCCTCGGACATTTGCTCTTTGGTGATTGCTTTACATCAAGTTTGCCACGTAAAAGGACTTCAGAACCATCTGCCACTTGTCCACACGATCACAGCACAAGTGCACGCCTTTTAAGCCTGCTAACACGACTCATCGAGTTTCCAACACATTGCACGTGTATGGACACATCTGGGGCCAGTCCAGGTTGTGACCCCGAGTGACCTGGCTGGCCGTGTAGGAGGAAACCACAATGAAACAAAAACCGGAAATTAGCTGAAAATTGAGGGTCCACTGACTCAGCAAATCTTTCATTCTGCAATACTTCAAATTCAGAATGCATAACCACCGTGCCCTCTTTTTACTGAACACCTACCTAAGGGACACTGAGACCCCCACTGTGTCCGTGTGATCCAACCACACTTTTGTGCACTCGCCACTCTTCTCCTTTAGTGTTGCTTTCCTTCGACATTGTGCAGAATGTTGTTTTCTGTAGAAGGAAAATTCAGCTCTGTAGATGCATGAGGTCCTCCTGCAGCCCGGAGGACACTTCCTACATTGGAACTTACTGTCCACTCGGTACCTTTGAGCACAGGCCCCAAGAGCGGAAGTGACAGAGTGCAGAGGGAAGGTTCTGGAAGCCTTTTGCTCCTACCCTGGGAAGATCAGCCGTAGCCTAGCCGACCTTAGAAACAGCAGACAGCATACCCGGTCTACCCGGCCCGTGGACATCACCAACACACGGCTCTCTGGACTGGACCCAAACCCCTGTGAGCTTGCCAATGCCAACTTCAGGAAGGCATGTGACCACGCAGACCCTCATCAGGGTCCCTTGGGCCTGGAAGAGACGTGACCCCTGGAGGTCGGCACTGAGCTTCTCATAGCAGGAGGGTCCACCTGTGTGTGGCCTAGGACCAGAGACTTGCCGACCAGCCGAGGGGAGCAGGCCCACACCCTCAGCCTGGACCTCTCTCTTCTTGGCCAGCAGAGCCTGCCATCGCCCACAGCCCCAGAGCGTGCCCACCCCCAGGAGGTCTGTTCTCTTTACTGGAGACTGGCTGCAGGGTCAGTGCCCGTCCACCCAGGAGCTGCCTGGGCACCCACAGTTAACATGTCAAAACAGGCTCTGCAGCAAAACCTCAAATAAAAGCCAAAGGCCCACGTGGGCTGCTTCCGTGTCACATGAAGTGTGAGGAGAGAGAACGTCCCTTTGGTTAGGTGCAGCCTAACCCCACCTACTCCAGAACCAAGTGTCGAGGTGGGGCCAGGACCTAGGGAACACGGTTGTCATGCCCAGCGCTGTGCCAGTTCTTGGCGAAGGGCTACCTCGGGCGCACACCAGGGCGCATCCTGTGGCGTGGAAAGGCCTCTGATTTCACTCCTTCAGTTGCCATGCTCTTAAAGATGGTGGGGCCATCCGAGTCATAGGTGGAAGGAGTAGATTTGGGACAAACTAAGGAGAAGCTGGATGGGCTGGGTAAGCGTGTGACACACCCCTTTTCCTCTGTGCTGCAGGAAGATCAAAGTGCAGAGTGTGAGGTTCACACCGGGAGTGTGGACGGCATGTCCTTGTGTCCCTGGGACCCACTCGGCATTTGTGGCAGGAGACTGGGCTCCCTCGACGTTGCTGTGTTGACGAGAAGGGGTGGCAGCTCCGCGTATGCTTTCTGAGTGGAGGCTGGAGAGGGGTTTTCTGCCCACCGTCCAGCGAGCTTCTTGGTGGACACCTGGAGCCTGTCCTCTGGAAGACTCTGCAGCCCCAACGCCTGGCCATCACAGACCTGCGTCAGCATGCTCCCACGGTTGCTCTGAACTCTCGGGTTCTGTTGAAGAACTGCGTTTGCTTCAGGCCATGTTTCTCCACAGCATGTGCAAAACCCACGTGGCAGGCCCAGGACGAGGCCCAGGAGACAGCCCACCCTCCTGGCCCGTCCCTGCAGAGATGCCTTGGCCTGCAGTGGCGACTTGGCTTCTCCTGCGTCTCGCCATCATGGTCCTCTGTCACTCTCCCCTCCCACCTCCAGCTTCAGTCCCCACAGGTCCAAGGCCATGTTCGCCCTTGACTCTGGGCGGCTCTTTCCCAAGTGCCCAGGCCGGGGAACATCAGGGCCCTCGGCTGGGGAGCAGGCAGGGCCCTGTCGTGGCCTCACCTCCCGCCCGTGGGCTGCGCTGGCACTGCCGACTCACCTTGGCAAGCCCAGCAGCTCCAGGGGCCTGGCTTCCCGCACTTGAGCTCCACTCCCGCTCAGTGAGGGAGACCTGGAACTCGGCCAGTGCTGGCCCTCTGGTCTTCTCGCACAGTGAAGTGGCCGTCTCTGGACTCTGCGGTCACATCTGCCTGCTCTGAGCCAGGGGCTCTGCAGTGCTGCCTGGCTGGTGCTGATGCAGAGCCCAGCGGCTCGGAGGACCCGCACCAGGAGGTTGCCCAGGGCACCCGTGGACAGATGCTGAAGGGTTGGGGTGGCTGGCCAGGTAAAGAGCTGGGGAAGCCCTGGGTCACAGGAGCACCTACTTCTCTGCAGCGGCAGCACCTGAGCCACGTGACGCCCGGTGGCCTCTCAGGCCTGCTGGCCCGTGGGCATGGTCAGGGCCATCAGGAGCCCCCTGAGGGGGAGCTGTGTCCACTGTGCTCTGCAGGCCAAGGCTGCACCGCCCAGCAGCTGAGTGCAGGGGATCAGACTTGGGCCTGGTGCTCTGGAGGAGGAGGGACGCTGGGGCTTGCCCATTTTGAAGGCGGAGCGAGCCCACGAGAGAGCACCAGGGCCATGTGCCAGCACCGGTCAGGCGGGTCGGCTGTGGGAGGCCAGGGAGAACTGGCTGCATGGGGACCCAGACTGGCTGCACAGGGACCCAGGCCGCAGTCTGGGTGTCCCTTCCCTGGGGACTGCGTGATGCAGCCGAGCTCCAGGACCTGCCTCAGCTGCCTGCCTTGCATGACCACCCCTCCAACACCCACCTCATCTCCCCAACAGGAAGGAAAGCGAGGGCTGAGGCCACGGTGCCGACCTGGACAGGTGCTCCTTTCTCACATCACTCAGCTCACGCTTTTCGCCTTTGCCAACAGCAGGTCTAGGACATAGGTAATAATGTCACCATGAGGAAACCAGGACAGGGGACAGTGGGCCTTCGTTCCTAAGGCCACGGCTCTCACAAGAGAAAAACAGGGGAGCACATAGGGACGGCACTGACGTGTCTATGCAGAGGCCCCAGGGGCAAGCGCAGGACCGTGGAGATGCCAGGGACCCTGACAAAGGGGAGATGCCAGGGACGCTGACAAAGGGGAGATGCCAGGGACCCTGACAAAGGGGAGATGCCAGGGACCCTGACAAAGGTGAGATGCCAGGGACCCTGACAAAGGGGAGATGCCAGGGACCTGACTGATGCCAGGGACCCTGACAAAGGTGGGTGGCTATTGAGACAGAAGCGTGCTGCTCTAAGGGCTACTGTGAAAGGGGCAATAGCGAGGGGGCTGCGGGGGTCGAAGGGGTGCAGCAGCCCCTGTGGAGGCAGTTGGGGTCAGAAGATCCTGCACAGGAGTGCAGGGGGGCCGCTGCAGGGGACCCACCAAGAGCGTCCTGCAACTCCTGAGCCAGACCACAGGCTCGGCCATCAGTGCACAGGCCTCCGCTCAGGCCCCCCCATGCCAGTGCACCCAGGCCCCAGCTCAGGCTAGGCCCCCGCCATCAGTGCCCAGGACCCCGCTCAGGCCCCCGCCATCAGTGCCCAGGCCCCCGCTCAGGCCCCCGCCATCAGTGCCCAGGACCCCGCTCAGGCCCCCGCCATCAGTGCCCAGGACCCCGCTCAGGCCCCCGCCATCAGTGCCCAGGACCCCGCTCAGGCCCCCGCCATCAGTGCCCAGGCCCCCGCTCAGGCCCCCGCCATCAGTGCCCAGGACCCGCTCAGGCCCCCGCCATCAGTGCCCAGGCCCCCGCTCAGGCCCCCGCCATCAGTGCCCAGGCCCCCGCTCAGGCCCCCGCCATCAGTGCCCAGGACCCTGCTCAGCCCCTGCCATGAGTACCCAGGCCCCCCGCTCAGGCTCGGCCCCCGCCATCAGTGCCCAGGACCCCTGCTCAGGCTCAGCCCCCCCATTAGTGCCCAGGCCCCCGCTCAGGCCCCCGCCATCAGTGCCCAGGCCCCCCGCTCAGGCCCCCACCATCAGTGCCCAGGCCCCCGCTCAGGCCCCCACCATCAGTGCCCAGGACCCTGCTCAGGCCCCTGCCATCAGTGCCCAGGCCCCCGCTCAGGCTTGGCCCCCGCCATCAGTGCCCAGGACTTCGCTCAGGCCCCCACCATCAGTGCCCAGGCCCCCGCTCAGGCTCGGCCCCCACCATCAGTGCCCAGGCCCCCGCTCAGTCCCCCGCCATCAGTGCCCAGGCCCCCGCTCAGGCTTGGCCCCCGCCATCATCAGGTGCCCAGGCCCCCCGCATCAGTGCCCTGGACTCCCCCGCCATCAGTGCCCAGGACTCCGCTCAGGCTCGGCCCCCGCCATCAGTGCCCAGGACCCCGCTCGGCCCCCGCCATCAGTGCCCAGGACCCCGCTCAGGCTCGGCCCCCGCCATCAGTGCCCAGGACCCGCTCAGGCTCGGCCCCCACCATCAGTGCCCAGGCCCCCGCTCAGGCCCCCGCCATCAGTGCCCAGGCCCCCGCTCAGTCCCCCGCCATCAGTGCCCAGGCCCCCGCTCAGTCCCCCGCCATCAGTGCCCAGGACTCCGCTCAGGCTCGGCCCCCACCATCAGTGCCCAGGACCCCGCTCAGGCTCAGGCTCGGCCCCCACCATCAGTGCCCAGGCCCCCCGCTCAGGCTCGGCCCCGCCATCAGTGCCCAGGTCCCCCCGCTCAGTGCCCCCCGCCATCAGTGCCCAGGCCCCCGCTCAGTCCCCCCCATCAGTGCCCAGGACTCCGCTCAGCTCGGCCCCCGCCATCAGTGCCCAGGACCCCGCTCAGGCTCGGCCCCCGCCATCAGTGCCCAGGACCCCGCTCAGGCTCGGCCCCCGCCATCAGTGCCCAGGACCCCGCTCAGGCTCGGCCCCCACCATCAGTGCCCAGGCCCCGCTCAGGCTCGGCCCCCGCCATCAGTGCCCAGGCTCAGCCATCGGCCCCCGCATCAGTCCCCCGCCATCAGTGCCCAGGCCCCCGCTCAGTCCCCCGCCATCAGTGCCCAGGACTCCGCTCAGGCTCGGCCCCCACCATCAGTGCCCAGGACCCCGCTCAGGCTCGGCCCCCACCATCAGTGCCCAGGCCCCCGCTCAGGCTCGGCCCCCGCCATCAGTGCCCAGGCCCCCGCTCAGTCCCCCGCCATCAGTGCCCAGGCCCCCGCTCAGTCCCCCGCCATCAGTGCCCAGGACTCCGCTCAGGCTCGGCCCCCGCCATCAGTGCCCAGGACTCCGCTCAGGCTCGGCCCCCGCCATCAGTGCCCAGGACTCCGCTCAGGCTCGGCCCCCGCCATCAGTGGGGGCCCTGCCCTTCGGGTGGCCCTGCTACCAGAGCGGCCACCGACCTCTAGCTCCGGCTCGGCACTGAGGGTCCCGACAGCCATCAGTCAGGAGCCCAGAGGTGGCCCCCCCCGCGTCAGGCTCGGCCCCCCGCATCAGTTATTGACACGTGCATCAGGTGTAACTGCACGCCACTGCTTCTCACATGCAGGGCAGGGAGTCCCCAGAGATGTCCACCAGTCGTTGGTCGATGTGGCCAACCACCGAGGCCCAGGTGCTGAAGGGCCAGAAACCAGGTGGCCTTGGCCAGAAGGAGGCCGGGACGGCAGCCGTGAGCAGCAGCGGCCATCTGTGTCTCGGGAGAAGGCGCTCGCACCAGCCTTGGTTCTGAAGGATGGGTCGAGAGCGGGAGAGGGAAGGGGGTGCTGGGGCGGGCTTCTCGGTGCCAGTGGGGAAGGAGGCCGGGGGCTCAGGCTCGCCCCCGCCATCAGTGCCAGGGACCATCGACTCCCGCTCAGGCTCGGCCCCCGCCATCAGTGCCCAGGCCCCCGCTCAGGCTCGGCCCCCGCCATCAGTGCCCAGGACCCGCTCAGGCTCGGCCCCCGCCATCAGTGCCCAGGACCCCGCTCAGGCTCGGCCCCCGCCATCAGTGCCCAGGACCCCGCTCAGGCTCGGCCCCCGCCATCAGTGCCCAGGACCCCCCCGCTCAGGCTCGGCCCCCGCCATCAGTGCCCAGGACCCCGCTCAGGCTCGGCCCCCGCCATCAGTGCCCAGGACCCCGCTCAGGCTCGGCCCCCGCCATCAGTGCCCAGGACCCCGCTCAGGCTCGGCCCCCGCCATCAGTGCCCAGGACCCCGCTCAGGCTCGGCCCCCGCCATCAGTGCCCAGGCCCCCGCTCAGGCTCGACCCCCGCCATCAGTGCCCAGGCCCCCACTCAGGCAGGATGCGAAACAGATGCTGGTGTGGAGCGTCTGGCTGAATCTAATTCCAGTATGAATTCAAGGTGACTCTTGCTAGGGCTTCAACAGCCGCGTCACTTCTAGAGACCCCTGACCCTGAACGCGGAGTTTCTAATAGCACTCGGCTCAAGTGCCTTGGTCCACCCCCAACCAACGGGAACTGGCTGGCACTGACTCCAGCCCGAAACTTGGAATAGTCTTAAGATCTCCATTTACTATAAATTGAGATTTACTATAAATTGATTTATTTACTATAAATTGAGACAGCCACGAGCAGCTACTACGCCATGGCCTGGATGCTTGTGCCCCCAGAACTCATGTGGCAAAGTTAAGGTGGCCGAGTCTGGAGCTGGGCCTGCAGGAGCGGCTCATTGTGAGGCAGAGGCCCGGGTGGGACAGCGCCTCATCGTGGAGCCCTGCGGACGCTCCCAGCCACCCACCACAGAGGACACGAGGTCCCTGTCTGTGATGAGGGAGCAGCCTCGCCAGACTCACTGCTCCAGCACCAGGCCTGGAGTCGGCCCTCAGGAGCTGTGAGAGGCCAGCGCCCACTGCTCATCGACTGCCTCCCAGGGAGTTGGGTTAGTGCTGTGCCACGCCCCAGCCAGGTGTGCCATGCCCAGAGCCAAGTTGCCACACCCCCAGCTAGGTGTGCCACGCCCAGAGCCAAGTGTGCCACATCCTCAGCCAGGTGCACCAACCTCAGCCAGGTGTGCCACACCAAGAGCCAAGTGTGCCACATCCCCAGCCAGGTGTGCCATACCCAGAGCCAAGTGTGCCACATCCTCAACCATGTGTGCCACGCCCAGAGGCAAGTGTGCCTCATCCTCAGCCATGTGTGCCACACCCTCAGCCAGGTGTGCCATGCCCTCAGCCAAGTGTGCCACGCCCTCAGTCAGGTGTGCCACACCCTCAGCCAGGTGAGCCACACCACAGCCAGGTGAGCCACGTGTGCCACGCCCTCAGCCAGGTGAGCCACACCACAGCCAGGTGGGCCATGCCCTCAGCCAGGTGAGCCCCACCACAGCCAGGTGAGCCATGCCCTCAGCCAGGTGAGCCACACCACAGCCAGGTGTGCCGGGCCCTGCAGCAGGCAGCTTCCCAAAGTAGCCACTTCAGTCATCACTGGAGTTCTTTGATATAGAGTGACTTGTTCCTATCTGTGGTTCCTTACTTAGAAAATGTAGACCTTGAAAAAATACGTAAATAAGAGAAGAAGAATGTAGAGTTTGCCTTAAAGTTTTATATTTTTGATATCAGAATAAATTTTCATTTTGTATTTAAATTAAACATACAAAATTAATATCAAATAATGTATTTTGAACCAAATTTCGACACCAGAGAATTTCCTCTGAGCTAGTACCCTGACCCACAGTTTTGCAACACGATGGCCTCACAGGACCAGGACCCTGAACTGACCTCACCAACTTGCACTGTCCCCAGATGGATTTGTGCTCACCATAAGATTTGCCCCTTTATTGCAGTATTTTTTTTGTTTCATGTCTAGGTGTGTTCTCCTCAGGGCATTACTCGTATTCCATGTTCCATTTCAATTTTAATACAAACTGGAGGCTGACTGGCCGCTGCCAGCAGCCCCTGCTGCCGGTGGGCTGGACCCACCTCCTCCCCAGCCCCAGCCTAGGGGCAGACTGGCTAACGGTGAAGAGGGCGTCTGGGTTTTGTGTTTCTGCTTTTATTTCTAGCCTTTCTTTTGATGTGAGGTCATCAGATGATTATAAAATTGTGGGTTGGACCCTCAAGAGATTTCAGCTTGTCTGGCAGAATGTGGGAGGCCAGTTCTGTTCTGTTGGCCCGGGAGGGCTCCCAGGTCCCACGGCCTTTCTTCCCTCCCACGGGCAAGGCCGTGTGGCTGAGCAGAGCGCCTTCCCTGATGACCAGCTGTGTCCAGCAGCTCGCGGGGTGCACAGCCCTGCACATCTGGAATGACTGGTCTGTCCACCCCCGTGTTCAGGGGACTTGCGTGCACTGCAGGGACCTGCAGGCTGGTCCCTGAGCCTCAGCAAGTCCCTCAGGCAGAGGAGGACAGAACTGCCTCCCCCAGATGACCCTGACTCACTGTGGCCACCTTCCCTGTCACGCCACTGAAAGCAGTGAAGTCCACCAGGGTTCAAGTTTGTTTCCTAGGATGCGTTCGACCTCCTAGCGATGGTGCTGTTTCTGACTGTCTGTCTCACCTCTCCCTCTCTCTCTGCCTCTCATCTCTTTCTGCGTAGAACAAAACCCAACCCGAATTCCCAGAGAACTTTCTTCTGTTCTTAGAAACCCATAGAGGCAATTTCTCCTGTGTAGATTTGTAGGAAGGCAGGTTTGGGGGACTCTCAGGCCCTTGGTGCAGCATTCAAAATTCTGGGATTATGTTCACGGCAATCACGGGAAAGATTTCCCCTCATGTTGGAAATCACCATCGAAGATCTCAAACTGTACTTTCATCTTCGTAATCAAAATAAATGCATGACCCCATCAACCTGAGGCTCTGTGGGTGGAGTGCCGCCCCTGGCCGTGACCCGCGCACGCCCTTCCTGTTGGAATGATGGATCCTGCCCTCTGCCTCCAGCTCCCTGCCGGTTCCTGCCGTAGGGAGAACACAGCTCCTCCGCCTCCTCGGTGAGTGCATTTTCCACGGTCAGGGCCAACTGAGCGCAGGGGTGGTGGGGAGAGCTCACCGTGCAGGGAAGGTGGAGGGTCACTTACATTGGCCATGTTTTCCAGCTTACAGAACGTCTTTCTTGACATCGCTGTCCCCGGCAGCCCCTCGAGTGGAGAGTGAACAGCGCCTGTCATCTCTGCAGTAAGGTTCCAGGATTCTGGGGATGTTTTACTGTATTTTGCTTTGTTCTTTGATCTCTTGTCAATCAGGCTTTGGTGGTAAGATGGTGACCACATGGCAAACACAAACACAGAGTTTGCAGTTGTTGTGAATTCAGAACTAACACGGGAGTGTGGACCACAGATAGGAAGGCCCTAGGTCGTGAGCACTGACCCAGCTGCCCTTTAACCCCCTGGCTCTTCTGAAAGTCACTTTGCTGGTGTCCACACACCGCGACGTCCCCACACTGCGACGTCTCCACCACAAACCTTCCCAGAACCCTGACAACCAAGTGGTCCCAGACCAGCGCCCAAGGTAGCCAAGTGAATTACCGCTCCTTCAACTAACCAGTTCCCTAAATGAATGCCAGATGTCCCCCAGGTGACCCAAAGGAATGCCACAACTCCCTGATTCCCATAAATAATAGGAGGAGCCGCAAGGAGGAGTAGGCGAAGACGGGTCACTCCCAAGCTGGCCAGCATTCCTGAGTTGTCAACCCAGGACCCCTGTTCTCTTGCCAGTGGGTCAGGAGTAGCCCTTTCTGACCGAGGTCCCCATGCCATGGCTCCACGAGGCTTGGACTCACCTGAGAACATGCTAAGGCGCCTGAGTCGAGCACAGCTGCCCAGGGGCACAGCTGGGCATGGCAGCTGCGGGCACCTGGGTGGCGTCTGCACGGGACAGCTGCCCCAGCACCCAGCTCAAACTGCCTTCTCCCTGTGGCCGAGGCCCTCAAGGCCACTGTACCACACGCTGACTCAGCTGCGCTCTTGGGCTGCACGAGGGCTTGGTGCATCTTGCTGTTCAATCCCGTCTGCCCACTTGACCTGCCACATGGATTGTTGGACATATGGACAGTTTTAAAACCAGCGTGTGCTCTGGAGGGGATTCTGGGAGAAAGAGGAGAATCCACGTGGCCCCGTCTCTGCTCACAGAGCACGTCCTCGGGGTCCTGCTACTTTTAGTCTATGCTCTGTCCTCATCTCACATACCTGTATCGAGCTATAGCTGACGTGAACAAACCACACACGTGGAAATGTGCAAGGTGACGAGCTTCCCTTTAGCTGGCTGCATCTTTCTTGTGGCATAATTAACATCCAACAGGCTGCATGTCCTGGAGGTGCACAGCGGGACACGAGTCGGGGGGGACCCTACCCCCGACTCCACCTCCTCATCGCCTCCTGCATCCCAGATGACCACGGATGAGCTGCATGGCCTGGACTGGCACCGCGACAGGCGGGAAGCTTGGACCTTCCAAGACCATGCATGTACAACGCGACCAGGCGTGGTCAGGCTTAAGTCGACTCTGCTCCTGCTTCTCCCCTGTGTGGGCTGGCTGGGAGCTCCTCAGAGCTCCGCCTCTGCCCACTGCTTTAGAGAGCTCCTGGCAGGAGCACCGCAGCCCTGGGACCCGGTGGCCCTGGGACTCTGTGGGTCTGAGACCCCGTGGCCCTGGGACCCCACGGCCCTGGGACCCCGCCCATCCTGCGGGCTGCACGTGGCGTGTGCCCACTGTGCCCACTGTGCACGCCAGGGCGTGCTTCCATTGAGCAGTCAGCTTTACTCTGAAGCACATTCTGCAGTGAGGGGGAAGAGGGAGTCTCCCCACAGCGGGTCCTGGTGCTCTCCCTCCTGGGCACTGCCTTACCAACAAGCAAGGGGCCTCGTGCACCTCTCACTGTGGTGCAGGAGTGGCCCAGGACACTCCACCACTGAGCCACATGCTCCACCCTCTTCTTCTTTATTCTGAGACAAGGTCTTGTGAATTGCAGATGCCACCCTCAAATCTGCAGTCCTCCTGCCTCAGCCTCCCGATTAGCTGGGATCACAGCTGTACATCACTTTGCTTGCTAAGCAAGTGCAGTGTGTGTGTATGTGTGTGTGTGTGTGTGTGTGTGTGTGTGTGTGGTTCTCCTTGCACGTGCACCACAGCTCCCTGGTGATGATCTCTCTTACTTCTTGCTTATTTGAGAACAGAGCGTTCGTCCCACCTCTTCACGGCTCTGCTGCGGCAGGACCTGTGTCACTGTGCTCCCCCTTCAGGTGCCAGCTCTGACGGTCTTCATGGGACTCACAGAGCTGAGCACGCAGCACCACAGCTCACAGCTCAGCTTCACACCCCCCCGCCCCCCCCCCCCCCCCGTAGCACCACAGATCAGCTTCACACCCCCCCCCCCCCCCTTGCATCCCTCCACTCCCGCCCAGCCCCCACCCTGCATATCTGCTCTCTCCACAGTCGGGACTTGGTGAGCAGGCCCCACCGGCTGCCCGGGTCTCACGCTGCCTTGCTCTGCCCTCGCCAGTGGGGCTGGCACCCATGGTGTGTGCATCCCCTCAGCCTCCCCAGGGAGCCTGGGCTGCCATGAATGACCGTGCTGTGTCCAGGCGGGGTCAGTCTGAGTGGGCACACTCTCCTGGGGCAAGCTGGAGACCAAGGGGCAAGCTGCTGGTCACATGGCACACCCACGTAGCCTTCCAGAGAAGCTGCAGAACTTCCCGTGCCTGCTTCCCAGGGCTGCATCCTGCCCTCGCCCAGCGCTGCAGGAGCTGGGGCCTCTGAGGGACCCTGGGGAGGCTCTGGGTGGACCATGCCCATCCTGGGGTGTGGCATCCTGTGTGGCAGGTGTGGGCGTTTCGGCTGACGGGCCTTGGTGTGGGCCGCCTCCTCCAGCCTGCGCCTGCGCCTGTGCTTCCTCGGCATGAGTGGGCTCTCCGCTCTGGCTACTCTTGAGATTTGCCCTTACAGCTGGTCTTCAACAACTTGACCGTCTTGGCCTTGGTCAGTGTGTATGTGTGTGTGTGTGTGTGTGTGTGTGTGTGTGTGTGTGGCTTTTCCTCTTGGAAGTTCTGAGCTTCCTGGATCCGCTGACCTAAGAGTTTCCGTTAAAGGTCGAGGTGGTTTGACCACCCCTTTCCTTCCCTCTCAGCCCTTCCCAGGGCCCCCGTGACAGTGTCACTCCTCTGTGCCACCCCAGGGTCAGCGACACTGCCTTCCCTGCCTTCTCGCTCTCTGGGCATCATTTGGGATTTTTCCCAGGGTTGTTCTCCAAGCTCACTAATGTGTCCCCTGGCAACCACGGTCAAGCGTTGAGAGTAGGGGGTTAGTGTTGAGGGCTGATCAGCAGGAAGGTCTTCACCTGGGAAAGGAACAGGCCAGCTGGAGAACGAGCTGACCGCTGGGTTTTTCAGATGAAGTTTTAGTGGAACATAGGCCTGCTCCTCCGCTGGCCTCTCGTGAGCCGCAGCAGGGCTGAGTATTTCCAACAGAAGCCCTGTGGCCTGTGATGCCCAGAGCATTCACCATCTCAGCTCTTCACAGATAAACTGTTTGAATGTTGTCCTAGGAAATCTCAGTGGGGTGTCCTGAGCTGGGCAGGGACATGGTGTCTAGGGCTTTGTCACATTTTGTCACAGAATCACCACTTTTTTCCATTTTAATGTAAAATTTACCTGTAAGAAAGCGTCACTGCTTGGTTACAACATTTAGTGGAATGTATGAACTTGCATGTCACTTATTTTCTTCCCAAATCTTAGCTAACAGACGCTGCCTGGGGTGACTCTGGGTGCCGCTCCACTGCTACAGGGTGATGCCCGCTGGCAGGTCAGAGCTGGAGCAGAAGAGCCTCGGCAGGCCTGGAGGTGCCAGGCCAGGCCCAGGGTGCTCCGCCTCTGGCCCGGGCATCACCTCTGCTCTACACCTGCTGCGGCGTCTGAATCTAGCTGCCATGTGCTCGTCCCTGTGTGATGCTCTGCCGTGGGGAGCCAAGCTCTTGCCTGCCCAGGTGCAGACAGACCCTGGGGAGGCAGAGCGCCCCAGCCTCCTGGACCAGGCTGGGGTCTGGAGCACTGAAGCGCCCACACGCAACTTCCCAGAGGAGGCAGCTGCCGTGGGATCCCCTTGAACTCTCCAGATGTTTCCTGGAAAATATTTGTATGAAAGGGATCCATTTTATGCCACCACTTCAAATCAGAAGCTTTGGGTGAGAATTGGGAGACTACAGCCTATAGACTCGGTGACCCAGCCCACGGAACATCCTCTGGAAGACCCTCCCACGCACAGGCCCACACAGGCCGTCTCCTGGCCACGGGGTGATGGAGCTCTGCAGGTCTTCCGTCGTCTCCTCACTCACTTCAGAATCCAGTCCATCCTTTGGCTTTTTCTAACCCACAGGCCCAGAACGATCTTGTTTATTGATGATGATGGCCAGACTTTGCTCATCTCTGCCCAGAGTGATCCCCGCGCTTCCTGTGGCTGATTTACCACCGTATTGGGAAGTCGCATGGTCGTGCCTGCTGGTCGATGTGGAAAGGGAGCTTGGGCGGTTAACGGTTCTGGCTGAGGACCACGTAGGATTTGGCATTTTCCTGAGTGAAGACAAGACCTTCTGCTCTGGGAAGGTACATACGACAGGAGAGGCCCCCAGGCAAGTGTGGTGCCCTTGGGATTCTGAAAGCTGTACCACGTAGGGGCTGTGACTCCTGACCTTCTGCCGCACAGACACTGGATGGACATTCTGAAGGTCAAAAACATTTCAACTCAGCTCACAAGCATGTCTCTCCCCCACTCCTGGCCTGGCTCTGGACTCCAGCATCTGTCTCTGTCAAAGCCGCCTGGAGGAAGGAAAGGCCAGGGCATCCTGCAGACTCCCTGCAGGTCGTGAGCCTCCTCCTCCCCTCGCCGGGAGGGCCCGCCTCTGCCGGGCTGCCAGCCTGGCTCTGGGCTCAGACGTGCGGGAGACGTGCGGCTTCCCTGCAGAGGACCAGCCCAACCGCCCAGGGTGCTTCCTCTAAAAACCCGCCACCTCTGGCTGCCATGGGTCTGGGACTCGCTTTCCTCAGCCTCGGCCAGGGCGGAGGGCAGGGCGTGATGGGTGTGGAGATAAGGTCTCCTGGTCCCCAGGGACACAGGCACCCACAGACTTCTGAGAAGCCCTGTGTTTCACAGAGCAAGGGTGCGGCTCCATGCATGATGGAGCGGCAGAAGAGCTCACTGTGTTATCTTCAGATGCAGAACAGAGCTGGTGGGGCGGAGGTCCCAGAGCGGTTCCTGTCCTTGCAGGCCCCTGAGGTCTGCGACTGCCCCTGTCCACCCGGACCACCCACTCACCTTAGTGAAAGCATGCTTGGGATCCTAAGTACTGGGATTGGACATGGAGAACAGTCTCACGGTCGCTCTCCTCGCCAGGTCTGAAGGCACGCAGGCCTGCCAGCGGCAGGAGGCCTGGCGGGCAGCTCTGGCCTGTGGTGGAGCCGGTGAGCACAGTCCTTCAGGGCCTCAGCTGAGAGCTCCCACCTGGCCCAGGACAGGCCTGCACGCCTCCCCTCAGGTCACTTGGCTTCCATTTTCTTTCTCAGAAGCCATCGTCCCTGGTCATGCCCGACGCTCATCTAAGCGTGGGGGAGCTGCAGGACGGGCAGGATGGCCAGTGAGGGACAGGGCACGGCCAGGACACAGGAACACACAGGGGCCTGCTGAGGAGGTCAGCTTCCTGCCTGACGAAAGTGCCGGCACACGAGTGGGGACAAGCAGACAGACGTGCCCACACTCGTGCCCCTAAAGGGGACCTAGTGGAAAGACTGAACAGCCGTGGGACAGGAGGGACACCGATCAGTACCAGTGAGGAGCCCGTGGACAGGAGGAGATAAGGAAAGGAGGACACTCCAAAGACCACAGAAGAGCAGGCCACACTCCCCGCCCGACTCCTGGCTCTGGGGCCCCTTCTCTTTGGAGAAATCTGTCTCTGTAGCTTTCACGATACGCCTCCTCCTGCCACCCCTGGGTCCTGCCCTTCAGTTCCTGGCTGAGCAGAGACAACACGCCAGCACTCTGGACGGTAACAGAAGGTTTCACACTCGCAGTTGGGAGCCTGCGGCTTCAACTGGACGGAATCTAGTGATGTAGAAGAACGTGAGATGGAAGAATGGAAGGAAGGCCCTGCTGACCTGCTCACCCCGGCCCCAGAGGCTGGGCCATCCTGAGGAGGCCATTGGCCTGTCCAGGCTGCATGCCACTGTGCGTGTCCACGGGGGAGGGGAGCCATGAGACACAGCCCTGGGCGAGGCCTCCCTCCTCTGGCCACACTCAGGGGACACTGGGCAAGCGGGAAGCCATGCTCTGCTCGAGCTGTGTTCTTCCTCCCCCGCGCTCCTGGAAGCAGCAGCACCAGGGCTGGTTTCTGCTGGTCCCGCCCAGGTGAAGTCCAGAGCACAGGGACATCTTTGCTCCTCCTCCAGCAGAAAACTGAAAGGTCTGCAGATGAAGCCAAAGCTTGGAGGTTGCTTTCCCTGAAAATTCCAACAGGGTGCTCCGAGCATTCTGCCTCACCAATTGCGATGGCTGAGCCCCGAGGCTCACATGGTCCCCTAAACACTGTCACTCATCTTCGTCCTGCCCTGTCCCTAAAGGACACTGTGGCCACATGTATGCCCAGGGCCTCCACAGGACTCTCCCTCCCAACTGTTCATAACTCACAGCCCCTAGGAACAGCCTTGGGGGAATGCGTGGAGACCTGTGGATGCACGCATGCGCAGGATGGAGAGGGAATGGGCGTGGCGTTGACAACACTAGTGGCCTTGAGGGAGGAGCAACGTTAAGTCCCCTCCCAACCACGGTGTTGGCAAAAGAGGAAAACGGCAACAGAGAGAGTCTCCATTTCACATCAGGAAAAACTGGACTGGAAAATGAGAACCAGAACTGGTCCCAGCGACGTGCCAGCCCCTGAGGGCAGTGCGGGGTCCAGGGCTACTCAGGCTCTGAGGAGGCCACCAGAGCCAGTGGCTGACGGAGGCCTCAGGTCCAAGGCCAGCTCCTGCTCAGGCTGCAGCTGTCCTCCTCCTTCAGTCTGTCTCCACTGCTGTGGCTTCAGGGCAGCCTGACCCAAAAGGTATAGCCCACTGCTCCTCGCAGCCAGACTCCCACGGCACCTACAGTCCACACAGCCAGACTCACACGGTACCCAGAATCCACGTAGCCAGACTCCTATGGTACCTACAGTCCACACAACCAGACTCCCATGGTACCCAGAGTCCACACAGCCAGACTCTCACGGTACCCAGAGTCCACACAGCCAGACTCTCACGGTACCCAGAGTCCACACAGCCAGACTCCCACGGCACTTACAGTCCATGCAGCCAGACTCCCATGGTACCTACACTCCACGCAGCCAGACTCCCACAGTACCTACAGTCCACACAGCCAGACTCACACGGTACCCGGAGTCCATTGGAGTCCATGCAGCCAGACTCACATGGTACCTACAGTCCACACAGCCAGACTCCCACAGTATCTACAATCCACACAGCCAGACTCAGACGGTACCCAGAGTCCACACAGCCAGACTCCCATGGTACCCGGAGTCCATGAAGCCAGACTCCCACAGTACCTATAGTCCATGCAGCCAAACTCCCATGGTACCTACAGTCCACACAGCCAGACTCCCACGGTACCTACAGTCCACACAGCCAGGCTCCCACGGTACCTATAATCCACACAGCCAGACTCCCACGGTACCCAGAGTCCATGCAGCCAGACTCCCACGGTACCTATAGTCCATGCAGCCAGACT
This sequence comes from Tamias sibiricus, assembly GCA_025594165.1. NCBI lineage: Eukaryota > Metazoa > Chordata > Mammalia > Rodentia > Sciuridae > Tamias > Tamias sibiricus. The sequence goes on from CM046666.1 coordinate 3,986,038, forward strand.
CCCACGGTACCTATAGTCCACTCAGCCAGACTCACATGGTGCCTATAGTCCATGCAGCCAGACTCCCACGGTACCCAGAGTCCACGCAGCCAGACTCCCATGGTACCTATAGTCCATGCAGCCAGACTTCCACGGTACCTATAGTCCACTCAGCCAGACTCACACGGTGCCTACAGTCCACACAGCCAGACTCCCACGGTACCCAGAGTCCATGCAGCCAGACTCCCACGGTACCTATAATCCATGCAGCCAGACTCCCAGGGTACCTACAGTCCACACAGCCAGACTCCCACGGTACCCAGAGTCCACGCAGCCAGACTATCACGGCACCTACAGTCCACGCAGCCAGACTCCCACGGCAACTACAGTCCACGCAGCCAGACTCCCATGGTACCCAGAGTCCACACAGCCAGACCCACACGGTACCTATAGTCCATGCAGCCAGACTCCCACGGTGCCTGGGCACTGTGTTGCAGATGGAGAGTCCCCAGGTCACTCAGGAGAGCTGGAGCAAACTTGGGAGGACCCTGGGATAGAGTCTGGACAGAGTCTGGGGAGCCATCTCTGAGGTCCCTTCAAGTCAGGCAGGCAGTGCAGTCCACTCGGCTGACAAGTGAGCCAATGCAGGCCACACCCAGCCCTGCCCCAGCACGTGCAGGCAGTGGACAGGTGCTGCGAGCTGTCTCTCCAGGACCTCCACCTCGGCCCTCAGCACAAGACACCTTTCTCTTTCTTAGTGTTGTGACACAGACACTTAAAGGCTGTTTCCAAGGGACAGTCATTTAATCCAGAGCTGGACTGGTAGGTAGTGGCCACAGACATGAGGCCATTTTTACCCTTACCAAGATGTTTCTGAATAAAGCTAAAATGAACTTTGTTTCATGAACTCTTCTGATCAAAATTAAACCCAAAATTCTATTTTAAAAATTAAAGGCCAGCCGTTGAATGTTAACATAAAAAGGCAAAGTTTATGACATCAGAGACAGATGCCCTGGACGGGTCTGCAGACAGACGGCTGGCCGCGCTCCACATGTGCCGGGGAGTCCTGGCCTCGGCAGAGGCAAAGGGTTCCCATTGCCAGCCGTGGCCTGCCCGACCCAGGCTCTGTGAACAGACCAGCGTGGCGGACGCTTCCTTGGGGACGGTGCAGACACCCTGGAGAGGTGGCTGTTAATGGAGAAAGCCAGCTGGATTGCTCCTGGGGTGAAACCCTGGGTTTGTAGAGGTCCTTGGGAACCTTTCCACCAGAGAGTGCTCAGTCTGTTAGTTTTCAATGATGTACAGGAAAGATGGTCAACTCTCTGTCCACCTCATGCTGACCACGCTGGCTTCGTGGCTCCCTGGACCTCGTTCTTGGTCTCCAGAAGTGTGCACCAGATTTCAGAGTTGGAAGGAGACCAGAGGACTGATGGCCAAACGTTTCTGTAGAGAAGGGCCAGCAGCAGTTTCCCACGCTCTTCACAGGAGCCGGGAGTGGTCAGCCTCCCACTGCTACCGCTGGCAGTGTGGAGGAGAGGCTGGACAGGGCCGGCCATGGGCTGGGCTGCCCCAGCCCCACACACAGCTTTCACTCTGAGCATCCTGTGAAGACACAGCTAACCACATGGGCCACCCTGTCCTCGAGGGACAGACTGTGCAGGTGATGAGATCCGGCCGCACACAGTGCTGAGGAGTCTCGCACGGCTGTCCCTCGCAGGGCGGGAGCCTGTGCTTAGTCCCGGGCTCTCGTGTGGCTCCAGCCCTCTGCACGGTGCAACCACAGCAGGGCACCTCTTCACACGTGGCCTCTTGCTCCTGAGGGACACATTGAGAGGGGAGGTCATCACAGTGGCGGGTCTGAGGAAGGGCGGGTCTGCTAGGGACCTGTCCACGCGTCAGGCAGCTGCTCGAGGCTCTCCTGCAGAATTCCACAGCTGCGGACGAGTGTCTGGGTGAACGTGCGGCCGCGGACCTCTGAACAGACCAGCCTCACTTCTCCGCAGACAGAGGCTGCTGGGTGGCCGCAGCCACGTGCCCACCCTCTTCCCTTCTGCAAAATGAAGGCTGGCGGCATCCTGGTGGCTCCAACAAAAGCCTGCTGGACCCTGAGTCAGCCTCAAGGAGACAAAGCAGCGGTCAGAGGCGTTGTGACCCAGAGGCCGGCTCTTGCCTTGCCCCAGCTCTGGAAGGAGCCCTTCCCCCCCCACACCCCACCCCCAGCACATGGCTCTGACTCTGCAGCACCCACCACCTGCTCCTCATGCTCTGCCTGTCGGGGCCCATGAGCCCTGCGGGTGTCACCTGTGCTCTCCGTGGCTGGGCACTAGTCCCCGGTGCGTGGGCTGCGCAGAGGTGAGCAGACTTCTCTAGGTCACTGGAGGACAGGGCCATGCCATGGCCTGCACAGCTTGCCTTAAGGGGAGCACAGGGTGGCAGGTCATGGACATCCTGGGTCCCTGCGATCACCGTGCCTGTGTGACCCCACCCAGACCTCACTCCTCAAACCCTGGAGGCCCACCCTGAAGTTCTTGCCTTTCCTGCAGCTCTGGGTACAAAAGCCAGGTGGAGAAACACTGTGGCATTCAGGTCCTCGTGGAGGTGACCTAGACCCCACACACACAAAACACGTGGTCCAGGCCAGCAGGGACCCAAGGCCAGAGCTGCCCAGCACCTGTTTTCTGCAGCTTACAGTATAGAAAGCCTCCTTCTATCTCCCAGGCTTATAAAATAGCAGCTTCAGGAAGTCCTGGGTGCTGTCTGCCCTCTGTCCTGGGGTGCAGAGTCTGTGACTCACCAACCTGCCTGGGAAGAGGCGCTTCGGGGGCCTTATGCACCCCTGGTGCGGGGATGGCGGAGAGAGGGCTGTTCTGGAGCCTGGCTGGATGGGGCCACCCCAGGGGCTCAGTCACCAGGACCCTCCAGAGAAGCCTGCCCCCCCATTGTTGCCCCCCGCCACCTCCCTGCTCCTCTGTGACTCCCGGCAAAGCTGCAGGAAGGTGTCAGAAGCTGGGACATTGTGGCCATGGTGGGTGGCTTCTGTGACACCCGCTGCTCCACTGCTCTGGATGGGCCAGGGAGCAGGGTCACCTGGCAGCCCCCAGCAGCCCTGACTCCCTGGAGAAATGGCGGGTTCCCCGCACTCTGCAGGGACCACGCTTCACTCACGCCTCGGCTGGTGGACTTGCTGTTCCAGACTGCACGCTTCAGGTCCCCCAGCAGACATGCTGAACCTCATCCCAAGGACGTAGCGCTAGGAGAGAGGCCTTGGGGCCAAGGTCAGACCCGACGGGAGCCACGTGGGGGCACAGAAGTCCTGTGGGAGCCCCGGGGCTGCCTTGCATGGTCCACCACGCAGCAGCACGTGGGCAGGTCACAGCCAGAGGAAGGGCCTTGCCAGGGCGGCCCCTGCCTCCACAGGGCTCACCGGCCTCCCTTGTCTGCCTGCCCTTTGCCCCCTGCCCTCCGTGCTCTGGACACATGGGCCCCCCAGATGGACTGTGTGCACACCCTGAGCTTCCCGCCCAGTTCCCGTGACCCTGCACCCCTTTGCCTCATCTCAATCAGCTTTTCCTCCCCCGGAGTACTCCCACCTCCTGCAGCCCGCCCCCACATGGTGCCCTTGCGGACGCAGCTTGGCACCCATGCTCCCATGGCCCAGCAGGTCACGGCCTGCCTCAGCTGCCTGAGGGATGGTGGTGTGTGCAGACGCAGCCCCGTGAGGGAGAAGTCCCCCACCTTCTTCAGGCAGAACCGGTGGCTATCCTCCTCTGTGGAACTGTCTTCTGGGTGAGGCGTGCCCAGCGTCTTGCCCATTCCTCCTCACGACTGCAGAATTGGTCACAGAAACCCAGCAGTGTGTCCTGGCCTGGCTGTGTCCCCGGGGCCTGTGTGTGTCCCCAGGTTTCTTTGCTGTGGGCCCCAACCGAATCCCTGCTCTGCTTCCCATGGGGACCCCGCTGGGCCTGGGAACTGTGTGTGGCCAGGGCCCTCATGCACCAAGCAGGACAGGCCTGGGAGGCAGGCTTCTGGCCCCACTGGAAAACGGCTGCTTTTGCTGAAAGGCCTTGAACATCTGGGCAGCTGAGCAGGGGCCTCTCTGCACTGCGTCTGCCCAGCGCCTCAAGAGCGGGCTTTGCCTGGAGGGCAAGCCACAGCAGGGCAGGTGCGTGGCCGGCCCGCCGCCAGCCAGCACATGGAATAGGTGCTGCTTTCATGTTTGGGCGAACGGTTTCCATTCCTTTGATCTTTATGTATTTAATTTGGGGCCTACAGAACTGTGTTGGAGCAGAGCCAGTGACCATCTGTGACAGTGCCGAGCCGCAGGACTCACGCCTGATCTGGACTCTAAACTGCCAGTGGCCCAGAATCTTGTGAAAATGGAGTGTGTGATCGAGTGGTGTGCACACCCCCCAGAGCACTGACCTTAGAGGGTGTGGGGTCCACCAAGGCGGGGCTCAGGCACTGAGCCTATGTCTGAGTGAGGGCCATGAAGGACACCGCGGCCACCATGAGTGTCCACGCAGGCCAAGTGCCTGCAGAGTGAGGTGTCAAAGGACTGGGGACAGCAGGAGCCTCGAGGCCTGTGAGAAGAGGCCTGCTCTGCGCACTTCCAGCCAACCTCGCCCGTCCACACTCCAGAGGAGTGCAGAGCTGGCTCCTCCAGCAGGACCAGGGTCACATTTGTGTAGGACCCTGACTGACTTCTGGAATGTTGGTGAGTGAAGCCCAGCAGGTCCCTGCAGAGGGCCTCCCGGCCAGCCTGGGGCTTGAGTGAGGAGAACTGTCTTCAGAAGCGTGGCTGGTTCCTGGCATGGCACACGCCCAGGCCCTCGGATGACAGCCGGAGGCTCCCCTCCTCCACGCCCGTCAGCCTGATCTCCAGCACTTGCTGCTGAGATTCAGAAAACAGAAAGGCTGCTCCGACTCTCACTGAAAGGCCAGAGTCACAGGAATGGGCTGCAGTGGCTGCCCCGTGGCCTCAGAATCCAGTTTTGCTGCCTTTGGGTGACACGTAGCAAAACAGCTCTGGTTCCACAGATGGGAACCACGCTGCCCACGTGCCTGTCTCTTTAAAGGTGCTTACGACCTGGGTGCTTCCAGTCAAGCCCAGCGGCACTTTAAAGAGGAGCTGTAGAAGATGCACCCTCAGGATAAATTAAGTGATGAAACGTAACATTCTCTCCTTTTCTTAACATGAAAAATAAAAGCGGGTAGCTCAGAAGTGAGATATCGTGGCAAGATGGATGGATGGATGGACAGATGTCGGGTGCTCAGTGGAGTCTAGTGCGAGGATGACTCACTGGAGACTCCACGGAGAGGGGAGTCTCCTTGCCTGGGAACAGCAGGTGGTGCAGGACCCCAGAGTAGGTCCGGAAAGTGCTTGGAAACCGCCTCACGCGTCCCGGCTGGTCCCGTGGCTTCCCAGGAAGCGCAGGGAGAGGCCCGAAGTTTCTTGGTTTGGGTTTTAAGGTTTCAGAACCCAGAGTCAGGTCTGTGGCTTCCGATCCATGTCTCCTGGGTGCAGAGACATGGCCGGTCTGAGCCGCCACCAAGTCACCTCCAGGACTCCTGTGGCCAGGGCAGGCTGGTGCCTGTTCCCAGCAGGAGGGTGGCACTGGAGGGTGGCACGGGAGTGTCACCCAGGAAGGGAGGTGAGGGTGGAATGCCTGGAGACGTTGCTGGGCTCTGGCCAGCGTCCACCCATGTGGCGAGCTCAGTGAAGAAGGAAGGCAGGGCCGGCGCAGCACCACGTGCTCCCGGCGCAGCCCGGGCCCCACCTGCACAGTGCCGCTGCCTCACAGGGTGACTGTCCAGCTCCTCACCTATCCAGAGGACCCAGAGGGGCCGGGTGGGAGCTGAGGTCTGCGGGGATGACCAGAGGCTGAAAATGTCACCATGTTTCTGAGGTCTTTCTTTGAACCATACTAGGGATTGTTCTGTTCTGGGCAGGAAAACGCTGCTCCTCAGGTTGGAATCCTTTCAGATTTATCCCAGCGGCAAACAGCTCCGATGGAGGGAGCTGATAAAGATGTCCTTTCCCCATCACCCACCAACACCGCCACTACCTGCTGCGGAGTGGGAAGGCAAGAGCGGGCTCTGTCTTGTGAGTGGCTCATACCCGAGGTTGCTCCTCAGGCAATGATGGCAAGGGACACCATCTGGCCCCGCCCCTTTTCCTGCTCCACCTAGATTCCTAAGGCGCCCCCCCAGCCTAGCCCAGGCCACAGCAGCCACCTGCTCAGGGTTCCCCAGCAGAGCCTTGCTCGCCTAGGCCGAGGCTGCAGGGCTGCTCACCTGGACCGGCCGCGGTCCACCGACCTCAGACAAATGCCCCAGGTCTCCTGCTCTTCTCAAGAGCATAAGTTGGAAGCATCTTCTCTCACCCCATCAGCCATGACTCAGGCATCTGTCCCACACAGGAGGGGAGAAACAACTGCTCTCTGGGTGGCTGTGAACCACCGACCTCTGTGGCTTCCAGGTGAGAGAAAGGCAGGTCACACTTGGGCCAATGGTGGGTGTCAGCCCAGCTGTTCCTGTTTTCATTTTCATACACGCAGAGGTTGCGTGCTCAGCGTGCTTCCATTGTCCCTACGACACTGCACGCCATCTAGTCATCGAGCAATGCAGAGGTCCTGTAGTCACCTACAGAGAACACACGGCTCGCCATGGGCCAAGCCTGTGCTGGCTGTGCTCTGCGGTGGGGGCCGAGGGCTCCTGGCTCTGGCCCCTGGGCACCCCAGTTCTCTGCTGCTCCAAGAACTGTGCTCAGGTGCCCTCCAGCCTGGAGAGGACTCGTACAGCTGGCAACACTCAGAACCGTCCACTGTGACCCCACAGGGACATCCCTCAGTCCCTCCATGCCTGTCCACCCCCACTGTGACACCAGTGCCCACAGGGACATTCCTCAGTCCCTCCATGCCTGTGCACCCCCCACAGTGATGCCAGTGCCAATAGGAACATTTCTCTGCCCATCCACACCTGTCCATCACCCACTGTGACAAAAGTGCCCACAAGGACATTTCTCTGCCCCTCCATTTCTGTCCACCCCCAACTGTGACACCAGTGCCAACAGGGACATTTTTCTGCCCCCCCCCTCCACGCCTGTCCACCCCCCACTGTGACACCAGTGCCCTCAGAAACATCCCTCTGTCCCTCTATGCCTGTCCACCCACTATGACACCAGTGGCCAAGGGACATCCCTCTTTCCCTCAATGTCTGTCTAACCCCACTGTGACACCATTGCCCACAGGGACATCCCCTCAGTCCCTCCATTTCTGTCTACCCCCCCACTGTGACACCATTGCCCACAGGGACATCCCTCTGTCCCTCCATGTCTGTCTACCCACCCCCCACTGTGACACCATTGCCCACAGGGACATCCCTCTGTCCCTCCATGTCTGTCTACTACCCCCCCACTGTGACACCATTGCCCACAGGGACATCCCTCTGTCCCTCCATGTCTGTCTACCCCCCCACTGTGACACCATTGCCCACAGGGACATCCCTCTGTCCCTCCATGTCTGTCTACCCCCCCACTGTGACACCATTGCCCACAGGGACATCCCTCTGTCCCTCCATGTCTGTCTATCCCCCACTGTGACACCACCGCCCACAGGGACATCCCTCTCTCTACATGCCTTCCATCCACTATGACACCAGTGCCCAGAGGGACATCCCTCTGTCCCTCCATGTCTGTCCACCCACTGTGACACCAGTGCCCATAAGGACATCCATCTGTCCCTCCACGCCTGTCCAGCCCCCTCTGTGACACCAGTGACCACAGGGACATCCCTTAGGCCCTTCACCCCTGTCCACACCCCCAACTGTGACACCAGTGCCCACAGGGACATCCCTCTCTCCCTCCACGCCTGTCCACTCCCCACTGTGACACTATTGCCCACAGGGACATCCCTATTTCCCTTCATGCCCGTCCACCCCCCACTGTGATACCAGTGCCCACAGTGACATACTTCTGTCCCTCCATGCCTGTCTAAACCCCACTGTGCCACCAGTGCCTACAGGGACATCACTCTGTCCCTCCATGCTTGTCCACCCACTATGACACCAGTACACACAGGACATTTCTCTGTCTCTCCATGTCTGTCCACCCACTGTGACACCAGAGCCCACAGGGACATACCTCTGCCCCTCTATGCCTGTCCACCCCCCACTATGATACCAGTGCCCACAGGGACATCCCTCTGCCCCTCCATGTCTGTCCACCCCCACTGTGACACCAGGGCGTACAGGGACATCCCTCTGTCCCTCCATGTCTGTCTACCCCCACTGTGACTCCAGTGCACACAGGGATATCCTCTGTCCCTCCATGCCTGTACCACCCACTATGACACCAGTGCCCACAGGGACATCCCTCTGTCCTGCAGATCTGTCTATCCCCCACTGTGACACCAGTGCCCACAGGGACATCCCTCTGCCCCTCCATGTTTGTCCACCCCTAACTGTGACACCAGTGCACACAGGGACATCCCTCTGTCCCTCCATGTCTGTCTACCCCCCACTGTAACACCAGTGCCCACAGGGACATCCCTCTATTCCTCCATGTCTGTCCATCCACTGTTAAACCAGTGCCCAGAGGGACATCCCTCTGTCCCTCCACGCCTTTCCACCCCCCACTGTGACAACACTGCCCACAGGGACATCCCTCTCCCTCCATTTCTGTCTACTCACTATGACACCAGTGCCCAGGGAGACATCCCTTTGTCCCTCCATGTCTGTCCACCCACTGTGACAACAGTGCCCACAGGGACATCCCTCTGCCCGTCCATGTCAGTCTACCCACCACTGTGACACCAGTGCCCACAGGGATATCACTGTGTCCCTACATGCCTGTCCACCCACTATGACACCAATGTCCACAGGGACATCCCTCTGCCCCTCCATTGCTGGCCACCCGCTGTGACACCAATACCCACAGGGACATTTCTCTGTCCCTCCACGCCTATCCACCCCCCTGTGTGACACCAGTGTGGACAGGGACATAACTCTGCCCCTCCATGCCTGTCTACCGCCCACTGTGACACCAGTGCCCACAGGGACATCACTCTGCCCCTCCATGTCTGTCCACACCCCACTGTGAAACCAGTTCCCACAGGGACATCCCTCTGTCCCTATATCTGTCCACCCCCCGCTGTGACACCAGTGCCCAGAGGGACATCCCTCTGTCCCTTCATGTCTGTCCACCCCCCACTGTGACACCAATGCCCACAGGGACATCCTTTGTCCCTCCATGTCTGTCCACCCACTGTAACACCAGTGTTCACAGGGACATCTCTCTGTCCCTCCATGCCTGTCCACCCACTATGTCACCAGTGCCCACAGGGACATCCCTCTGTTCCTCCATGTCTGTATACCCCCCACTCTGACACCAGTGCCCACAGGGAAATCCCTCTGTCCCACCATGTTTGTCTACCCCCCACTGTGACACCAGTGCCCAAAGGGACATCACTCTGTCCCTCCATGTTTGTCCACCCTCCACTGGGACACCAGTGCCCACAGGGATATCTGTCTGTCCCTCGATGTCTGTCCACCCACTTTGAACACCACTTCCCACAGGGACATCCCTCTGTCCCTCCATACCTGTCCACCCACTGTGACACCAGTGCCCACAGGAACATCCCTCTGTCCTTCCATGCCTATGTATCCCCCACTGTGACACCAGTGCCCACAGGGACTTCCCTCTGTGCCTCCACGCATGTCCACCCCCACTGTGACAACAGTGCCCACAGGGACATCCCTCTGCCCCTCCACGCCTGTCCAACACCCACTGTGATACCAGTGCCCACAGGGATATCCCTCTTTCTGTCTGTCTACCCCACTGTGACAACAGTGCGCACAGGGACATCCCTCCACCCCTCCATTTCTCTCCGCTTACTATGACACCAGTGCCCACAGAAACATCCCTCTGTCCCTCCATGTTTGTCCATCCCCCACTATGACACCAGTGCCCACAGGGACATCCCTCTGCCCTTCCATTCTGTCCACCCCCACTGTGACACCAGTGCCCACAGGGACATCCCTCTGCCCTTCCATTCTGTCCACCCCCCACTGTGACACCAGTGCCCACAGGGACATCCCTCTGCCCCTCCATTTCTCTCCTGTGCTTCCTCCTTTTTTTCTCTCAACCCTTATTTTCTGTCCTCTGCCATACTTCAAAGTGATGGCCTTGTGCCTAGCTAGCAGAGGGCGTCTTTTGTATCAACCTGTGGCCTTTCCTCCACTTGCTATCTGTGCCCTGGACTCTGTGATGGTGTCACCACCTTGGTTGTTGCAGGATCTGTGGTGCTGCCCCCCCTCCTCACTCCCTGTGTGACCAACTGTGACAACGCCTTCCTTGGTCAGCAGGGCCGGTTATCAGTCCGGGTGATCATCCAGACTTCGAAACTTACATGGTCTATACATTATTGCTTTATTGAAGTGTGTTGATCATCTTATTATTCACTTTCTTGTAAATAATCTGGACAAGTTGCTCTTTGTCACTTAAGGTCTTAAGATCGAGCTGGGGCTGTGCTCAGTGGTGGAGTCTTGCCTAGCACGTGAGCCACTGGGTTTAGTTCTCAGCACCACATAGAAAAACAGATAAATAAAGTTCCATCAACTAAAAATTTTTAAAAAGATATAAATCAATTATTCTACACGTTTCCCCCAATTAACTACTTAGAGGTATAAATGCCACTGTTTCCTTAGCTGCATTTCATAAATTTCAGCGTCCATGTTTTATTACTTGTCATTTGAAAACATAACCTTATAACACGTTTACTTTCTTTTTGATTCACCTTTTCCAAATTAAATTATTTCATTTCCCAATGTTTGAGGATTTTAAGGCCCCTCCCTCATCAACTTCCAATTTAATCATTTCATTGTCATGGTTTTTGTGTCTCAATTATTTCAGTTTCTCAAATTTACTAAGACTTGTTTTATGACCTAAAAAAAATATATCTGGGAATTTTCATGTACGCTTGGAAAACGTGTTTTCTGTCCCTGCCGAGTGACCTGGGCAGAGCCGGCGCCAGTCAGCCCAGGCTGTGCTCAGGTCGTCTGCCATGCCCGTCGTTGACAGACTGGTGTCCGAATATTGAGTGCCTGATCTCCTGCCCTGTCAGCGAGCTTGCCCCGCACAGTGAGCACAGGGAAGCCAGGCGTGTGAGGGGGGAGAATGGAGCCTGCTGGATAGGACCTGGCGTGAACAGCACGCGTCTGCTCCTCACACGGGTGTCACACTCCTGCTGCACATCCCTCAGGGCAGTTAACGTGCATTGAGGGGACAGCCTGCCTCGCCCTCCGCGTGCCGTGGCGTGATCTGGGCACAGCCCGTTGGCCTGAGCAACGGTGCCCGTGCAGGAGCATGGTCCACGATGGTGGTGTTGGGAGGCCGTGGCAGCAGCTGGGAGGTGGCTGGCAGGAGGAGGCCCTGTCGGGGGCGGTGCCCTCAGGAGGGCGCGTCTCCAGGGACTGTCTGTGGTGCTAGAGGCCAAGCGCAGGACCTCGCACAGCCGGCAACAGCTCCTGCACTGTGCCCACCCTGGCCTTTTGGTTTCCACAGAAGAGCCAGTGTGGCCTCTCTGGTCAGCACTTCCTGCCACCTCATGGTTTCTCTCCTGCGGATGCCTGCCATGATGCCTCTCCCAGTAGGCCCATGCCCGAGGCCTGGTGCTGCTGGTGTTGGACATCAGGCCCCAGCCATGAGCTAAATGACTAGTTCCCATCGGAAAGTGCCAGGGCCAGGTGTTCTCTACGGCTCAGGACATGGCGAGCATGTTATGTCCACCACGAGGTGATGGCAGTGCAGAAGGTCAAGTCCTGTGGCAAGCACGGTGGCCCTACAGGAAGAAGCACATGGTCACCCACTGTCCCTGAGGGGTGCACGCCTGCTCTGGGCCATTGCTTTAAGCCTCTTCCTTTTTTGGGGGAAGCTGTTTTAGAATCTTCACTTGTCAGAAGAAGTTACAAAGCTAATGTAGCTTACTTTTTAAAACAAAGAATATTATGATTTTTTAATAATTTGAATCACCCTGAGTCCATCACCTTAGGAGCTGTAACACAAATCAAACCCAAAGATGCAAAATCCACAATCCCAGTGAGAGCCTGGGTCCACGACCCTTCTTGACGGGGGTGAAGTGTTCGGAGGCCTACCTGCAGTGCCTGACGGATCGACTCTGCCGTGTGTGAACGTGAGCTGCTGTGAGCTGCCTGCGCGTGGAAAGACTACCTTCCTCACTCCTGATTTCATGACCTCACTCTAAACAGCCATCGCAGCTGCACAGGTGCTAGTGAAATCAGTCTCTCTGAGCATCAGAGCTACTCTTAGTCCCACCTAACATGTCCCCCCCACCCCAGGGCATTCCGTCTCTCCTTGTAAACTACTGGATAGCAAATGATGTCTAAGTACAGAATGTGCTGCCCCAGGAAAATTGACATCAATTGCAAGTACCATTTGTACAACATTCGAGTAAGGTTTTCCCCATTTTTCTTTATTCTTAAAAGTGTATATTCTTGAAATTCGTCATATAACTCCCTCAATAGCTTTAAATATGTTCTTTAAAAGTACATGTTCAACTGTATCCAATATTTGAAACCACATTCCAGAAATAATTTCTAAATCTGTGTTAACATTCTTTACATCTCTTAAAACTGATTTCATCAGTGACCTCTCTCAGGTTCCCAAATCAGTATTGGTTGATATTTTGGGCCAGTATCTCTCTCCCACATACAAACCTGCGGTTGAGATGGCGAGGGGTCTCAGCTGGGCTGCTGTGCAAGTGCCTGGGCTGGCTGCTCTGAGGCTGGAGGCTGAGGTCAGGGTGCTGGCAGAAAGGCCCTGGAGAGGGCCTTCCCCACGGAGGGCTCCCACTGGGTGCTCACTCGTGGGGGGCAGACAAGCCCCCCTTCCCCCTTCGCTCAGGGTCTCATTCACCTCCGACGAGCCCCACCTCCCAGCACCATCGCTTGGGGCCAGATCTCAACACGTACATCTGGAGTGGAGGGAGACACACACCTAGACCACAGCAACGGTGACAAAAGTGACGAGTACTGACTGAGTACTGCCCGTGTGCCCGCTTGTCCTGTCCTTCAGTGAGCTCAAGGGCAGATGCCCTCAGTCCCCGCAGGGGAAGCATCCCTCCCTTTCCTGTGTGGACGACGGAGCTGAGGAGCAGGAGGCTGAGGCCCCGCAGGGAGGCGGACCCTGAGGACGACTCCAGGCAGATGTCTCCTCAGTCACGAGTGGCCACCTGGGGGCCACCCAGGGTCGCCAGGAACACAGCAGCTAGCTCTCACACCCACAGGTAGATTTCTCCACCTCCGCCTATCCCGGTAGCCATCCCGGTAGGCCAGGTGCACAGATGTTCCCAGGTAGGCCAGGTGCACCCAAGGCCAGGTGCACAAGTGTTCCCAGGTAGGCCAGGTGCACCCATAGGCCAGGTGCACAAGTGTTCCCAGGTAGGCCAGGTGCACAGGTGTTCCCAGGTAGGCCAGGTGCACAGGTGTTCCCAGGTAGGTCAGATGCACAGGTGCTCCCAGGTAGGCCAGGTGCACAGGTGTTCCCAGGTAGGTCAGATGCACAGGTGCTCCCAGGTAGGCCAGGCGCACAGGTGCTCCCAGGTAGGCCAGGTGCACAGGTGTTCCCAGGTAGGTCAGATGCACAGGTGCTCCCAGGTAGGCCAGGCACACAGGTGTTCCCAGGTAGGCCAGGTGCACAGGTGCTCCCAGGTAGGTCAGATGCACAGGTGCTGGGGGGCCAGCCCCAGTCAGGGGGTACAACGCGAGCGCTCAGCGAAGTACAGAGGCAGAGAAGCAGCGATGGGGAAAATAACACACCAACACATGAGTCAGGCTGTGGAATCTTCTGCTGGTTTATTTTTAGTTTGTACAAGTATATAAGCAATATTTCTTGGCATTACACATTCTTTTACATCATAAAACTTAGGAAAGAGGCTGAATCATTACTGATTACATATCAGACATACATGTTTTCGTACAGATGGAAAGTTTACAAGAACTGTACATAACTATCTGCGTATGTTATAATTTTTACACCATATCTCTAACTTAGTCATTCTTTCTGTATACTGTTTGAACTTGTTTGATAAAAGTCAACTCTTTCTATCTGGGATTCCAAAGCACTATTGTTTTTCTTTCATAGCAGTTGTTTATAAAATCTAGAAGCAGGGCAAGGCTGCATGTTAGCTCATGGGAGACTTTTTACTCTAAGGGATTTATATCTACTTTAAAAGTAAGAGAAATTTATTTTAATCACAAAAAGACTCTTAAAGCTTATTAACTAGAAATTAAGTACTTATAGAAAAAGGTTTGTGTTACTCTTTTCAAGAAAAGATAAATGTACAGAGTTAGTCTGGATCTAAATAATTGAAATAGGGATACCTGGTGGCCATATATATGAATAAAGAACTGAACAGCAGCAAGTAGAAGTCAAAGTTAACTCTTTCAACACCATATCTTTCATGAAAAAGGAGAGGGCTTTATAGAAAATGCCACAACACACAGGTGCTCCCAGGTAGGCCAGGCGCACAGGTGTTCCCATGTAGGCCAGGTGCACAGGTGTTCCCAGGTAGGCCAGGTGCACAGGTGTTCCCAGGTAGGCCAGGTGCACCCATAGGCCAGGTGCACAGGTGATCCCAGGTAGGCCAAGTACACAGGTATTCCCAGGTAGGCCAGTGTTGCCGCCTGAAGCGATGGCCACTTGGAGCAACGAAGCCGCAGAAAGAAGTTCAGAGGTGAACTGGAAATAGGCTTTTTATTCTTATAACTTTTCTCTCTGGCTCTAACAATGACTTTAACATGCACCACACACACCACCAAAACCAACACACCAAATGGCGCAGACCTGATCAGCAATCTCGGCTCAAGTCTCTCAAGATCCCGGGCCAAGTCCCATGAGACTACGGAAGGCGGCAATGCCCAAACATCTCCATGGCCCGTAGTCAACCGCAATCTTAGCCATCTCCCCAAACAAGGCTCCTACAGGCCAGGTGCACAGGTGCACCCATAGGACAGGTGCACAGGTGTTCCCAGGTAGGCCAGGTACACAGATGTTTCCAGGTAGGCCAGGTGCACAGGGGCTCCTGGACCACTTGCCTCCCCTGGTTCACCTTCCACCCACTTCTCCAAGTGCCTCCTCCTACAGGAATCTGCTCTTTTGGGCTCCCTGACAGAAGATGTGCTTTGGCACTTTCCAGTTCCCATGCAGATGGGCATGTGCACGACCCCACTCACCTTCCTGTGCACACATGGGTGTTGGAAGCTGCCC
>CM046666.1:4001399-4026316 GCA_025594165.1 Tamias sibiricus
ACCAACCACATGACCAACCATCCTCCCAGTCTCCCTGGAATTATTGAAATGACTCCCTAACCAGGTCCCCCCTGCTGGCTTCCTGCTCCTTATACAGCAGTCATGCAGATCCCATTAACCATTAGCCAGATCTGTTCTACCCGCATGCAGATACTCAAGGGCCTCCCAACTTACTTAGACAAGAGAGGGGCTTTAGCAGTGACCTGTGAAGTCCTACACAACCTAGGCCACTCCTCTTGGAGCCCCCCTGTCCTCCTGCCCCCTCCTCCCGGGTCTTTTGGAAACTCCCTGGCTCCCAGCAAGGGCTCTAACGCCTTCTCCTTCCACCTGGATCACTCAGTCTTCCCCAGGCTACAGTGCATTTTTTGTCTTTGCATTTTACCACAGCTTTGGGCAAACACTGCCCGACACTGTAAGAGGGGCGCTCAATGAATCAATTTAGTATCTGGCAAGATTTACTAAATCTATAAGATTTTCCAAGCATTTCCATAATGCAGAGTAATTTCATTTCTACACACTCTGAGTTTCTTAAATAAAGGTGAAAAAAATAAAAAATCAAAGATTTACGCTGTGTTCCAAGGAGGAATCCAAAGAGAGCTGCACAAAGAATACCATCTAGGGACCCCCCTGAGGGCATACAGACCTTGCTGTGGTCCAGGGTACCTCCCACTGCCTCCATCCCTCCAAACTTCCTTTTTTTTTAATTGGTTATTTTTAGTTATGACATGACAGTGGATTCCTATTTTTATAATAATAAATACAAGCATAGCATTACCATCTTATTCAGCCGGGGTAGCTGAGTTACGAAAGGGGCCAAGTTCTAAGCTATCTTCCTTTAGGCGCCCCTAAGAAGAGGAAGTATCTTTCCTGCCAGCAAGAAAATATAGCTTACTCGGCGAGAATGAGCTTATGGGACAGAAATCGCTAGATGCCTTACCTCTGCTTGTTTTGAACAGAAAACAACACACCACATCTAGGGAGTCTTGTATATAGCACGGGATATCCGAAGACCTCTCTTTATTGAACAAGCATTGACTTAAATAGGCCTAAACTACCCAACAGCAAGCAAGGCGGTTCAGCCTCTCACGCTACAGTCATAGCCACACCACTTTGGTTTAGGCCCCATGTCCTTTAAGGTGTGGTATGCAGTCCAAATCCTTTATCCCTAGGGGCAGACATTAGTCCCAACAATGTGCACCCTTTTTTTTGTTGTATT
Source organism: Tamias sibiricus (assembly GCA_025594165.1). Lineage (NCBI taxonomy): Eukaryota > Metazoa > Chordata > Mammalia > Rodentia > Sciuridae > Tamias > Tamias sibiricus. The sequence goes on from CM046666.1 coordinate 4,002,616, forward strand.
TAAAAAATGGGTCTCGCTCCATTTATTTTTAAATTGGGATGTCCCATCTTGATGGGTGTCCCAACCTCATAGAGAGTGAGCCCGTCTAGGTCGATTTTCTCCTCTTTGGGAAAAAATGCGTAACCTGTTATTGAAGCTATCACTCTAGCACTTAAGGTGGACGTGCCTAGGCCCAGCAGGTGGGCCAGAGGGGAGCACACGGGACATGACAGTCACCTTTGGGAAGGCTTGGACTGGATGGCATACCTCTGCATCCGTGTTAAGAGGACCTGTGAGCCAAGCCTATAGGTCGTACTAGCTCAGCGTGACAGTAGACCATCCCCAGCTGTACTCTGGCCAGTTCTATAAGGGCTAAAGGTGCACACATAAGACAATGACAATTAGGTATTATCACCAAAAAGAGAAAGTCCACCCATTTAACCAAGGGATTTCACCAAAAAGAGAAAGTCCTACCCATTTAGCAAGGATTTCACCAAAAAAGAGAAAGTCCATCTATTTAGTTCAGTTTAAAGGAAGTGCCATATTGCGATAAAGTCCCATGATCTGTCACAGGCATTGGGACTCTATTCTCGTTAGAGTCCAAAGGAAGCCGTCCAGCACAAAGTCTAAATAGATTGTCCTTTTAGTATAGCGCTCCTTCTCTCATGAGCCAAAGGAAGTCGTCCTAGGCATAAGTCCCAGATAAATGTTCACAGAATGGCACAGTCCTTCTTCTCTCACTATTCGCAGAGGGTTGAGTTGAAGACTTTTAGAAGGAGTCCAGTATAGTGTCATTGATTCATTTTGAACTGGGGTGATGGAGAAGGTTTTATGAATCACAGCCGTACTGAGGAGCTTATGGGTCATGGTATTATTCATTTTCTGTGGAAAAAGTAAGGATCCAGCGCCGTGCAAGAGCTTGTGTCTCCTGGTATTCATTTTTGGTCGGATTGGCATAATTTTGAGATCTTGGGGTGGCAGGCTACCCTAAATATTGGGTTTTTGCTCCCCCATTGGATAGACACCTCCAAAACCTCTGCCAGCACATTTATGTAATAGGAGTCATGAAACCTCGTCCAGACTCCATGTTAATGGTCTTTCCATCGGACCATCAACTTTATATAAGGCGTTTGGTTAGACCATGTGTCTCTGAAATCGGCAGATAGAGGCTGCTGGTTTGGATAAATATAAATGATTTAAAGCAATGCATAGCGTGTTGTTTCAACTGGTCCGATGGGGGTTGCTTCCGCCCAGTTTGTTGTTATTAATTGGTCCTTTAACGTTTAAATTTATGTCCTTTCTATAATGTGCTTGTCCTTTTGGGTTATGAGTAAATCCCTGTGTATGCATAATATGCCCAAGTTTGGTAAGAACTTTAGTAATGATTATTGGCTTACAAAACAGGGTCCATTAGTCAGTTTTGAATTAACTTGTTTTTGGCAATCCAAGAATAGCAAAGCATTGTAAAAAGTGACTTTTCAGCTGGTTTTAGCCCATTCTCCAGAATGGCCGTGGCCCAACAAGCATTGAATAAGTATCTACGGAGCAAAAATATCATATGTTTTAATTTTCCATAAAGCACATAATGGGTTACAATGCAGTTATGCCAGATAGCGTTTGGCCTTAGGCCTCTGGGATTTACCCCAGGGTACTGGAGAGGTGGGACGCTGTAAGAACGGCAAACAAGATTTACGATGTCTTTATAATCTTTTTTAAATCTTTTATAAAGAACTAAAGGAAGATTTTATTGAGTGTTAAGACCTCTCCAGATTTAAATCGAGTAAGGTTTGTTGAAAGACCTTGAGCTAACTGAAGGTCTTGTTGATATGGAACTGTAAACTGTTAATTCCACCTTTGGTAGGCCAAAACGTCCAGCGGCCTTGATTTTCCCTCAGATAGGGGCCCGATAAGCCTTGATGACCCTACCTAAGATGTCGAGGAACGATAAGTTCATGTTACGCCCCTTTAACAGGGATCGAACCTGGATCATCAGAGGGGTGATAGGATTATTATTCTATCATTTATATAAGAGGCATTTAAAGTAGGTAATCCCAGGTTTAATTGACATATAAACTATCTGAAAACAGATTAATAGGCTCTTGGACATGGGTCAAGGCTAAATGCAACAGCATAAAATTCTTTAAATTGAGCAGAACCAGTAACTGCTTCAAAGTATTGTGTCCATTTGCCTGAGGAAGGGGTGAAAATATTACAACTGCTTGACATCCTTCTGTTTTCCTCCGCATCTGTGAAAACATTTACTGCCTTGTGGAGTGCTTGCTAGAAAACAAGATGGGGGGGAGTCCAGCTCCAGTTTTGGGGAAAGAAGAAGTCCATTTGCTTGACCAGGGGCCTAACTGACAGTCAACTTTTCCTGAGAAATCCTTCTAATGCATAAGGAGGAACTCTTAGGGTTGTATTCTCTGTATCCAGTTAAAATCTGACAAACGGTTGGAATTGTTAAAAATATCTGGGTCATTTCCATAATGTCTCAAAGGGTGTATCTCTTCCTTTTTATTACAAAGATCTGCTAATTGATCTAATTGGGAGATAAACTCGAGGTGCTCCTGCCCACAGAGGAATGTATCCATCTAATGGATTTTCCCAATCTGGGTGAGCACAGCGTCGAGGAGTTTAGCCACCTGAGAAAATCCATAAACTATAAGAGGTTGCTTTGGTTTTGGTATCCGAGCCAATTGGGCTGAATTGAGGGCATCTTGGACTTTTTGAAATATTGACAAGATGACACTCTTCTAGTAAAATCAGAAAAACATCAGAGGTGATTTTCCCCGTATCAATCTCAAAGAGAGGTAATAAATTCCTCAGTAGAGGTATGAAGCCAAGGTCTTAACCAGTTTAGCTCTCGTTAATACTTTTGTAATACCTGTCAAGGAATAATTATTTGGTTGAATGAGTAAGTTGGGGTTTTTGAGAGGACAAACAGAGTCTAAGCTAAATTTTTGTTCACCTCAATAATTTTTAAAGGGAGGAATAGTTAGTATTGTATCATTGGATATGTGTAATCTTCCTTTTTTCTAAGAGCTCAAACGAAGGGTTAAGTAAGCAAGTTTGTAGTTGTTGGGACATCCAGTAGCCACCCAGGATGAATGATCATCCATTATAGACATATAAGTAAGCTGTGATTTATGTTTCATTAATGGTGACAGAAAAGACATGAAACATAATATTGACAAAAAGCTGGCTATTTATCCCATACCTTGAGGGAGCACTAATCCATTCATATATTTTTCTTTCATCTGGCTTATAGACAATTGTGTCAATGGGACAGAAGAATGCATATTTTTCATAAAAAATGAATCATCTGGATGCCAGAGGTAAGTTAAAAATAACAATCCTTTAATATCAATAACAATTAAGGTTAAATCCTTTGAGATAGAAGGGATCCAGGGAAGGCCACGCAAAGGTGAGCCAACAAGGAAACATCCCGTATCATTAATTGTATTCGGAGTCTTGTAACATCCTCCAGGCCCTTGGCCTTTTGTAGTAACAAAAAACAGGACTGTTCCAAGGGCTAAGAGAAGGTCTAATATGTCGCTAGGGCTATAATCTGTTCATTGGACAATTTGCCCTCAAATGGTGTTTAGTTTTCAGTAGGAAGGGGCCACTGCTCGACCCAATTGGGGGGGCCCATCTCGCCATTGAAGGCAGGAACTTGGGGAGCAGTGCCCTTAGAAATTGGAGGTGAAACCCTATATGATTGATAGGAAGTTTGTTCTCTCCATATCTTTATTTATAAGCTTACTCTATGGGTTGTAGTAATGTAATTCCTCAGCTTCTCCTAGGATGTCTTGAGACCTAATAAATTAGAGGGTTAAATTCTAAGGGCCACAAGGGCGCGAACTTCCCCTTGGTTTCCAGCTACATCTTCTCCATTATAAGCCAATTTCTGGTCTCGCTCTGAAGGATGTGTTATCCACCTACCCATAGTAACTGAGGCCCTGGATTAAGTTCCCATTGGTTGGAATGCTCTTCTTTCCTTTAGTTATAGTAACATCAGCCCCAGTATCATCAATTAGGCAACGAAATTTCCTTCCTGATATATAAAATATCGCATCTTTGGTCTACATCCCTGGGAACAATAGGAACTGTCCGAATGGACCATGAGGGGGACTGGGAGCAGGGAAGCCTCCTTTGAATGTAACGGGGCTGGAGTGCAGCCCCCTTAGGAGTTTAAAGGTTTCCCCTGAACATCAAATTTAGACCTCGTGCAATCTTTTTTTCCAATGATATCCTCTTTTACTATTTAGGACTATAGTGATTCGTAGGGGCAAGCTGGACCTTTGAGTCTGGCCAGTGGAGACATTCAGGAGGCCTACCATGGCACATTTAGGGCAGTCTCTTTTAAAATGGCCTGAGCCGTCCAATCACTTAAAAACAGGTTCCCTTTCCATTTAAAAAACTGTTGCTCAATATAACCTCAGTGTGGGCCATTGAGAGCAGTGCTCAAGAGCTGAGATAGGTGAGTTATTGAAACCCCACATCTTTGAGTTGCAATAATCCATCTTCCCATAGATCTATCTTTTAACCCAGCACAAGTCCAGTTTTGTGATCGTGCGGGTCTATGCTCCTTCCCACACTAACATATGTTGGCGAATTGGATCCCTCATCGTACCAGGTGGAAAATTTCCTTTGAAAGGCCTTTTTTCCACTCTCTCAATAATGATGGCCGATTTTTAATCTAGCTTATTTGAGTGATTTTAGCTATAGGAACGATTTGATTAAATAAACTGGAAATGCCATTACAAGGTGAAAGCCCAATTTAGGGCGCTGGCCCTCTTGGTATGGTAATGGCCGGACCGAAAGGCTTAATACGAGCTGATTCAGAAAAGGGCGGATGCACTTTTATAAAGTTCGAGCCACTTGGTTGGAGTCTTTGTTCTCAGCGGATCCTTTGTCAGATCTCTCTAAAAGGAGGGGCTGAAGTTTCCTCAATAACCATGGAGTGAATTTCCTTTAAAATTCGTGGACCGGGAAAAATTAGGTGATTGTTTTCTTGTAAAAGCGAGTAATGCTTTTAGTGGCGATAAAGACTGGATAAACTTCCCTCGAGGCGGGATGATTCCCCGTAACTCAATTTCTTCGGTCCCATTAAAATATTGTGTTATTTTCGTGCCAAATAGATCATCCCAAGATTAAAATCAATGACTTTGGGAGCTCAGGGAGCCGCCCTTTATTTAAATGAATTCCAGATCACCTCCGATTGACTGTCAAGGATATTTTGAGAACCTTGCTTTCTTATAAACCGCGCCGACGCCTCAAGGCAGTGTCCTCGTGAGTATCCTGAATGCTAAAATTTAGTCCCCATAATAGAAGCGGTGATTTCTGCCAGCGAAAGAGGACACTGTTTCCTCTAACCTTACGTAAGGCTCATCACCGATAATTTTTTTCCCTGTTCTACCCGCCCCGCGATGGGCGGCCAAAACTGCCCGGGTAGCTGAGTTAAACGAAAGGGGGCCAAGATTCTAAAGCTATCGTCCTTTATGGCCCTAAAAGGAAGTTTGTTCATGCCAGCAAGAAAAATATAGCTTACTCGTGCGAAGAATGAGCTGTAGGGACAGAAATCGCTAGATGCCTTACCTCTGCTTGTTTGAACAGAAAACAACACCACAATCTATGGAGTCTTGTAATATAGCCACTGGATAGTCCCGAAGAACTCTCTATATATTGAACAAGCATTGACTTAAGATTAGGCCATAGACTAACCAAATCAGCAAGCAAGGCGGTTACAGCCTCTCACGCTACGTCATTATCCCACACCCCATTGTTTAGCCCCGTGTCCCCATTAAAGGTGTGGTAAGCAGTCAAATCTATATATCCCATTGGCAGCACATAGTCCCAACATTATTCTAATATAAGGCACCCAGTACTATCATGTGAATGTACATGATCATGGGATTCACCATGGTGTAATCCCTATATGGACATAGGAAAGTTATGTCAGATTCTTTCCACTGTCTTTCCTGTTCCTTTCCCACCTCCCGATCCTTTTCATTTCCCTTTTGTCTAAATCCTCTAGAACGTTACTATTCTATCCCCTCCCTACCCACCATATTGAGGGTTAGCTTCCCACATATCAGCAGCAAAACAATTGCCCTGTTGGTTTTTTTTGGGATGTGGCTTTTTTTAAATCCAATTTCTTAATCTCCTAACCCAGTCTATCTACCTTCTTGAATTGTGCCCCCTGGGGTTGGGCACTCTGGCTTCCCCTCAACTACCTGTGGAGTTTGCGAGTCCTCCTTCTCGCACTTGTGACCAGGTTAGAAAAAGAAGACTCATGACCCCCAAAAAATATTCTAGAGGGCTATCCCCACAAATTAATAAAATTAATGAAAATGAATGTAATGCCTGTTAAAACCAGGATTAGACAGCCTGGGTTAAATCCTTCTTTACCATCTCCCAGCTATGTGATCTCAGTTATTTTATATTTATTTTATATGAAAATTATATTTTTATATTTATATATCACTCTGGGCCTCAGCATTCCTAACTATAAAACAATAATTGATCCAGCATCCTCACCCCACTCCCAATTGGTAACAGGGACAATACAAGGACTCATCAATGAAAATCACTGAGCAAGGTACTAATCTAAGAGAACCCTGAATATGTGAGCTGTGAAAATAATGGCAATGCCTCTTGGTATCCATGGGGGGTTAGATTCTATGACCCCCAATGATACCAAAATCCATGAATGCTCAAGTCCCTTATATAAAAATGAAGTTGTATTTGCATATTAACCCTATGTATATCCTTTAGGTATACTTTAAAATAATCTCTGTGATTAATAGTACTTAATGAAATGTAAATGCTATGTAAATAGTTTGGTTATATTGCATTGATCTAGGGAATAATGACAAGTAGAAAAGTTCAAAACATGTTTCATGAGTACACACCCAATTCCTTTTTTCAAATATTTTCCATCATCCACAGTTGGTTGAATCCCAGGATGCAAAACCCACCAGGTACAGCACGAACCATGATGATTCTTTCCATGTATAACCACAGCCTGGCCCTATAGGGCCTGAGAAGAAATAACAGAAGAACCTGTCCTTCCCATACTCATGATGATGGTTTTAACCCAGTCATTAAGGAGAGGGTGTCCCATGGGGTCAGTGAATGAATGGGAGAGGTGCCAGAGCTGTCCCCAGGCCCTGAACAAGGACATGCTCATGTATGTGAGACAACTTCCCAGTGGCTCATCCTGGTCCTCTAATATCCACACCCCAAGACCACAGACAGATTACCTTCCTCAGACTGCTTGGAGCTGTTTGAACATGCTGCCATAGGCCAGCCTAGGGGCCGACCTACACGGGCCGTTGATGATCTCAGCTTGTTCCTGAGAAGAGAAGTCTGGTAGGCCCAAGCCAGACCAACCCCAACCCCTCTCCAAGAAAGAAACCCATGGCCACCCAGCTATGCTACTCCCATGCCCAAAGCCACCCTGAGATGGATACCTCCTGCCACTCACTACTTTCCCCCCACCCCAGGGGTACTCACGTGTTAGTGCTGGTGTAGATGGTGAAGAACATGCCACCCCCAGGATGCCCATACTATGAGCATTCATGAGCCCCACACACGGCAGACCCGCAATGGCTGCATCCACCGCTGAAGTCCTCCCTCCTGTAGCACGTCCCTGCCACCATCATGTGGGAGGGTGAGATGCCCATGGCCTCCCTAGCCCCTGTCTTACTCTGCAACCCTCCTGCCCATCTTCACCTGGCCACTCTACCCAAAAGAAAAATGGAAGATGAGTCTGTAAGAGTTTTTTTTTTTTTTTTCTTTTTTTGGGGGTACCAGGGATTGAACTCAGGGGCACTCGACCACTGGCCACATCCCCAGCCCTTTTTTGTATTTGATTAGAGACAGGGTCTCCACTGAGTTACTAAGTGCCTCGCCATTTGCTGAGGCTGGCTTTTGAACTCATGATCCTCCTGCCTCAACCTCCCAAGTACTGGGATTACAGGCGTTGCGCCACCGTGCCCGGCTCATAGGAGTTTTTTTATTTGCTTTTGTTTTGGTTCTGGATTGAACCAAAATCACTGAGCTACAACCCCGTCCTTTTTTTTTTTTTTTTTTTAATATTTATTATTTGCTTTAGTTTGTACACAATGCAACACCATTTATGTTTACGTGGTGCTGAGGATCGAACCCGAGCCACGCACATGCTAGGTGTGCACTCTACTGCTGAGCTACAACCCCAGCCCCCCAGTCCTTTTTTATTTTGAGATACAGTCTCCCTAAATTGCCAGGGCTGGTGATCCTTCTGCCTCAGCTATCCTGAGTAGCTGGGATTACAGTTGTGCGTCACCACATGCATAGAAATTTTAAAGACTAATAGTTTCCTCCTTTCCAAGCAAACAAATGTGTCTAACTTTCTTGAAAATAAAAGGAAACAGTGTATTTTTTATTAATTACATTTTTTTTTCAGTTTAAGTCTTTAAACTGGAACTTGTCTTTGTACATAATATGAGCTAGGAATCTAAACCAGAATAGAATGGGCAGGGTTTATCCATAGAAAGATAGAGCCTCTTAGAACTGATGAGAAGGGACCCAGATGGCTGCTGGGAGACCAACACCCTGCTCTCAGGGTTACGGTCTTCTTCTCCCCTGACCAGAGGCTACTGAGAGGATCCAAAAAAGGACAGGCAGCTCCATGAACACCCTCATTCTGGCAGCCACCACCCCATGCCATGCTCTAGGTCAGACGGTCCTCCTCACCTCGCCAATCTCTGAGCAGTGCCTTAGCATCTGCGGCCACAGCTGCCTGGAGTAGAGGTGTTCGGGCTGCTTGGGAACTGGAAGGCAGCCAGAGGCAGAGACCAATGATGACAAGCACCAGCACCACGACCAACAGGCCCAGCACCATGAAACCACTTCTTCATGGCTCTGCCATACAGGGTAGAGGGAGGAGCAGGGTCCAGGCCCAGCCTTGGACACTTCCAACCCCTCCCCCGCAGGGCACAGTCTAAAGTCAAGCTTCAGAAACAGCCTTGTGTCTCCTTCCAGCCTCCTAGAATATGTGCATGGCTGTCCAGCCCCCAAACCTTTGACCAGGCCATCTCTCTCTGCCAGGAACTTGGATCCCATCTCTGCCCTCCCAAATCCTCCCTTCAGGGCTCATTTGAAGTAAGGACCTCATCTCCAATATGGACCCGTTCAGACTTCACAAGCTCTGTCTACCTCCTTACAGTTGCTGAGTCTCTACTGCCTAATGGGGAGTTCCAAGAAATATAGGCCAGGCTTCATTGTTTCTATGTCCCCCCACCCTAGCCCAGACCTGATACTATCCATGGGTCCCCCAGAATGGCTAAACCACAGAGCACAGGGCTTAGCATCCATTATGTCTTCCAAGACAACATCCCAGTTTCCTCCTGAAATCAGCAGACCACCACCACAGAGTCAGGACTTACCATCTAACAGAGGGTGGGAGCCCCAAGCCTTACCTTGGGAGGTAGGGCCCCCAAAGATGGGAGAAATAACCTGGGGTGTCACTCCGGCTCCACAGGAGCCTTGTGGCCACAGAATCTTCTTTAGAGACTCCTCAAACAGGCAGTCTCTTCTGTCTCCTGAAAATCACGAGGGCGGACCTGAAATAGGCCCAGCCCTTTTGGGCAGGGGGAAGAGGGGCTCCACCTCAGGCTAGTTCTTTGACTCCAGCTGAACTCTGGAGTCAAAGAGGCTGAGGCTGTTAGTCATTCCACGTGTCCACATGAATTCTCCCAGGCACAGCCCAGAGAGTTTGCAGGGTAGGGAGGGAACAGGGCACAAGCCTAGTTATTAGGTGGTGATAATGTAGCACACAATTGAAACTACATTATCTGTAGTTTGGATTGGCCACTCACCTGCTGCAGGAGTTGAGGAAAGTCATTTCTCTGTCCAATAGCTGGCCTTACTTGCCAGGGGTGTTGTGAATTAAGTGGATTAGAATGTATGAAGGGCTAAGTAATTGCTGGCTATAATTATTATATCATGGGTTGCGCTGGGGGATGTCCCCAATGAGGACTGCATGGCACAGGGGACATTGGTGGTCCTCTTGCTAGCTACATACTTCCCCTGTGGATTTCCTTCTAGGCTACACAGGGAAAGACAGCAACAGCCTCAGAGTCCCTGTGACTTTTGGCAGCACGCGAGGTGTGTAATTCCAACAAGAAGGAAGTGGAGTGGTGACAGAGGCAGAGGGTTCCCCTCTTCAAGACTTTTCCCTCCAGAGGGCGCATCTACCAGTGAGCCCCTCCAGGGAGCCCCTCCAGGCTGACTCCCCATTCTGCTTCCCCCTGCCCCTCCCTGTTCAGAGTATCTGAACTCAGAGCCAGACAGGGTGTCCCAGAGATAGTCTAAGGATGGAGTTCCTGTCCCCTCCTCACAACTGTGGGGAGCATTGCAGATACCAGCATGAAAGGGCTTTCTTTCCCCAGCTCAGCAGGAAGGGAAATGATGGATGGCATAACAGGATGTGCCTCCACATCTGGTATGGGAAATTAGAGCCTACAAGTCCTCAATGCAGAGGGGAAACTGAGCCCCTGAGCAGAGGTGGGCCCAGCAGGCAATCATGCACAGATTACTACCCCATGTATCCCTCAGGAGCCACCATAGCCCTCCTCTCCACACCGCACAGCACTTCCTGAACTGAACTCCACCCAGCCTCCTCCCCATCATGCCTTCTACCAACTCATCCTCCAAAAAGCATCCAGAGGGTTCTGTCTGTCCCAAAGTGCCAAACAAGCCCCAACCTCCTCACTGTCCAAGAGACAGGCTACACCATTCACCAGGACTGATGGCCTGGTAAACACACAGGCACCCTAGACCCTAGTCGGGAACCTAGGTCAGAGTCAAGGGTTTCCTGATGAGAAAGTCATACTGGGAGTTCCAAGGGGCTTTGGGATTAGGGCCAGCAATAGAATATCATCTATCGCAGATACAGAATATTTCCATCATGTGTGGTGCACCAGGGACTGAACCTAGTCAGTGGGTGGGCCCCCTCCCTGAGCCCAGAACAGCCTTCATCCTCTCTGGGCATCTGGGGCTTTATTTCTTCTGGTTTGAGGTTGTGAGCTGAGACTACCTCAGGGTCCTGGGGGTGGGCCAGCTGTGATGTCCTGACACACGTTTCCAGCCTTCCTTGTCAATCTGTCTGTGCACCCAATAGCCAAGTTAGGGCACTTAGCAAGGCTCAGGGAGCTTGGGGAGGGGAATAGGTGGTACTGAGCCCTCTTCCTTCTTCCAGGACAGTGTGACAAGGAGGGCTGGCCCAACCCCCAAAGGGCAGATGTCCCCAGCTCAGCTGAAGACACTCCGCTGGGTAGCCAGGCTTCTATTTCCCACCCCTCCACCCCCAAGTTTTCTCAAAGACTCACTGAAAGAATGTTCAAGCCCAGAATATTGGCTCTCACCCAAATCAGTATCAGGAGGGGAAACGGAGGCTAGAGATTGGGTCAGACACAGCACTGGCCTCAAACCCAGACCCCCCTCCTTGTAATCCTAGCAGGTTTACCTGAGACCCAGGGCAGCAGCGAGGGACCCAGGAGAGAGCCCCCCCCTCTTCCTCAGAAGACAGTTTTGGACAGGGGTGCGCACAGGGAGGAAAAAGCCAGTTTGTCTGCCTAGGAAAGTTCTGGCTCTATTTGCTGAGCCCACAATTCCAGCCCACATGGAGCACTATCTTTTAGATATATTTTTGTATGTGTTTTGCCAGAATTTTTATTAGAATTTTTGCATCTATGTTCATCATGGATAGTGGTCTGAGGTTTTTTTCCTTGATGTGTCTTTTTCTGGTTTTGGTATGGGATGATCAATATCTTATAGTTTGATTCATATTTGCTACTCTTTATTTTTCAATTGTAGTTGGACACAATATCTTTATTTTGTTTATTTTTAAGTGGTGCTGCCTCTGAGCCACACACCAGCCCACCCTACTCTTTTATAAAGTTTTTTTTATTTTTAGTTGTAGATGGACACAATACCTGTATTTATTAATTTTTATGTGGTGCTGAGAATTGACACACATGTGAGGCGATCGCTGTACCACTGAGCCACAACCCCAGGCCCTGTGTTTGCTATTTTTATGTGTTTGCTTGAGGTTTGGGGGAAAAAAAAACAAAAAAAAAAAAAAGCAAACAAAAAACAAACAACAACAAGACAAAACCAAACATGTTGTTTTTGCAATATGAGATTTTATCTTATAAAAGAAAACAAGTGATAAATGGGTTAAATTCAACTTAAGGAATGGGAAAAATAGAAATGACTCCAAGAAAGTAAAACAAAGGAACTACCAAAGTCAAAAGAAGAAATTTGTGAATTAGAAAACCAATAAATTTGATCAATAAAGTGTGAAAAAAATATCTGAAAGGATAAATAAAAGACAACCCTCTGGTAACAAATGATTAATAGAACAAGACACCAATAACTGGCCATAAGATAAAGAAGTGGACGCTCTCTGGCTTCTCACCCAAACAATGGACCTGGGATTCTTGTCTGGCCCAGGTGGTTTTAGAGAGTCTCCAATTTCTTTGCAATGGAGAAGTGAGGGGGCCTTTGGATCTTCATCTTAAAACTGCATGGTGATGGGCATGTGGTGTATTTTCTGTGTGATTCAAACTTTTAAAAAAGCCAATATTTCCTAAAGATGGTTCTATTCAAATGTACCAAAACGAAATGGAGACATCTATCCTCCCTGTAGACTATATGCTATATTAGAATAGCCTTGAGGAAACAGGTGGAGAGATCTGCATGGGGAGGGTGCTGCATAGAGACCACCTCTGGGCGGCATCACCCCAACTGTCCCTGGACACGCATCCAACCTCAAGACAATAGGAGGCAGAGGGCTGAGAACCAGCGCATTCCTCAAGGGCTGCAGACTTGTGCAGGGGCTGACAGGAGGCCTATGCTGCATGCTCAGGCCAGGGGCATGAGCCAGTGATTCTGGGAGGGAGGTGGGGCGGAACTGGGGTCGGGGCGGGGTGGCTTGAGGGACGGGGCGAGGAAGGCCAGGGGCAGGGGCGAAATGGCCGCCCCAGGGGCCCGTGGCCAGCGCTGGGCATGTGGAGCTTGGGCCGCGTTCGCCAAGCTCGCTGCAGTTTGGGTGCCGTCACTGCCCTCGTCCAGGTGCCTAAGCAAGTTAGGCCCAGTCCGGCCAGGAGGCCCTGGAGCAGCCACCGTCCTTGCTACCGCCGGACGCGGACGGCACAGGCGTCACCGAGGATAGAAAGTGAGCGTTGTGCCCAACCGTCGCCTCGCCAGCGGCCGTGAAGTGCCCACGTTTGTCGCCTCCCGGGCGCCGCGCTCGTTGGTCCTCCCCCGGAACCAGCCAGCAGTCCCCCGAGGACCCCCGGGAAGAGATGCGATGCCGCCTGCTGGGCCTCATCGAGGGCAGCCGGTGATAATCTTCAGCAAGACCTACTGCCCGCACAGCTCGCGGGTAGGCGGCGGGGCCGGGCACGGAGGGCGCTGCGGGCGGGCTGGCCGAGGGGCAGGGAGGGACCGAGGAAGGGACACTGCGGGCGGCGGGGGGACCAAGGGACCGAGGGAGGGACGCTGCGGGCGGGTGACCCAAGGGCGGGGGACTTCCGGGACATCGGGCTGCTAGAGCCTGGGACTGCCGCCTACTGGTCACCCTCCTGTCCTGGCTCTTACTGGCCTTTAACCTGAAGTTGGCTTGTTAAAAAAGTGTCTCTAGACTGAAAAAAAAAAAAAAGTAAAACTGAGATTTTAAGAAAAGTTCTGCCTTGTAACACGGAAGTGCCACCAGTGGTGATGACTGAGTCTGCAGAGCACGCTCAGAGCCCACCCGTCGAACTGGGTGACCTTGACCAGGTCCCAGAGCTGGCAGACACTTCCTTCCCACACCTTTTAAATGAAGTAAAGGAAGATTGTGAAGAGGATCAACAAGTGAGGGTGACTTTAAGCCCTTCTGTCCACGACCTTGACTTAGGGGCTGCCTAGGCACTCAGTGTTATTTCTAGGGATAACTGTGCTCCGAGTTTTGAGGGCAACCCACTTAGAAATGGACCTTTGGAAGATAGACCCACCGTAAGATAGGGACTTTGTAACGTTTTTGAAAATTTATTTTGCGTTAGCAGAAAAGATGGAAATAATGAAAGTTAGAAGATAATATGCAAAGCCCTGAACTGTTGTGTCAGGCTTATGAAATGATAGGCTCTTATGTCAAATTTGAGGTTACACGTGAGGTACATCTATAGTTTCTTAGAACCTGTATTCATGCATATCAATTTTAAAGTAGTAGCAAAATGATGCTAGTAGCTTGGAAGCCTCCCCACCCCCGGTTAAGTTAACCGCTTACCCTTGTTTACAGTTTCATCCAGCACATATATGTCGTTAAAAAAACAACAATTTGGGGGGGTTTTTTTGCCCTCTTTGGGAATCACGCATGTATTCTTTTTGCAGTTTTTCCCTTCAAGATTCATTCATGTTTTACTACCTACCCCTGTGATTCATTAATTTTTTTATTACTGTGCTATTCCATAGGGTGAATCAGACCACAGAATTTGATTATGCGTTTCGGTATTTTGTTCTTAAAAAAACAATAGGGCTCCGGGATGCCTATTCGTGACATACCTCCCACCGTGCACACATGTAAGACTTAATTCTAAGGTATCTTGAAGCTGAATTGGTGGGTCATGGAAGATGCATGAAAATCGCCACATTACCAAGGTAATGCACAACTGCTTTTCCAAGTGGTTATACCTCGGTTTGGCCCTCCTTGGTAGTATATAATAGTTCCTTTCAGTCTATATCTTTGCTAACAGGTGATATATTAGAATTTTTGCTATTCTTACAGTTAAAAAAAAAAATAAAAAAAGTGGCTTGAATTTTACATTTCCTTGATGAAGCGCACATATTTAGGTTCATTTGAAGTTCCTCTTCTAGGAAATGATCAAGTCCTCTTGCTTACTTTTCTACCAAGTTTTGGTATTTTGTTGTGCAGATTTTGTAGACCTTCATTATATATTTTGCATACTAATCATTTGATTATGTATATGTGTATATATACATATGTCTATGACATTTCTTATTTGTCAAGTGAAGTTTTGCAAACGTTAATGTAGATGAAACCTATCAAACTTAATCATTCTTTTTCCTTTATAGTTTTTTTTGTTTGTTTGTTTTGTTTTTTGTACGCGGGGATTGAACTCAGGGGCACTCGACCCTTGGGCCGTAATCCCCAGCCCCCCCTTTTTTTGTATTTTTATTAGAGATAGGGGTCTCACTGAGCTTGCTAAGCGGTGCCTGCACCATTGCTGAGGCTGGCTTTAGAACTCGCCATTGTCCTGCCTCAGCCTCCCAAGTTGCTGGGATATTTACAGGTGTGCGCCACCGTGCCCAGCTTATAGTTGTTCTTTTTGTGTCTTTTGATTTTGATTTTGATTTTGGTGCTGCCTAGGGACTGAACCAGGGTGCTTTTCCCCCACTGAGGCTCATCCCCATCCCTTTTTTTTTTTTTTTTTTTTTTTTTTTTTTTGTTGGTACCGGGGATTGAACTCAGGGGCACTCGTCCACTGGGCCACATCCCCAGCCCTTTTTATATTTTATTTAGAGACAGGGTCTCCACTGAGTTGCTAAGTGCCTTGCCATTGCTGAGGCTGGCTTTGAACTCGACGATCCTCCTGCCTCAGCCTCCCAAAGTGCTGGGATTACAGGCGTGTGCCACACACCGCGCCCGGCTTCCCATCCTCTTTTTATGTTTTATTTTGAGACAATTGTCTCACTACGATGCTGAGGCTGGCTTTGAACTTGAGATCCTCCTGCCTCAGCCTCCCAAACCCACTGGGATCATAGGCAGGACCTATAATGTATTATTATTTAGGAAATCTTTCTATTCTCTCATGTCGATAAGATCTTTTTCAGCCTTAGCTCCTGGAAAGTTTTATAGCATGCTTTTTCACTCTCTCTCTTTTGAACTTAACTTTCTTTAGTCCATGAATATTGGTAATGTGAGTGAAAATCTAGTTTGTTTCTGTATGACTTGAGTTGGCCTGTTTCATTTATTCCTTTTCCACCTGGGCTTGAGTGGTCACTGTGTCATTGATCAGGTTCCTCAATATGTAGTTGGTCTATTTCTGGGTCTGGATTTTTTAAATTATTATATTTTCTTTGAGTTGTCCTTTGGAGTTTGTAGAAGAATTGCGAGTTCAGATCTGTCCTGTCCATTGTATCACCTGTATTCCTGGAATAGTATCACATAATGTAGGTTGAATGAATAAATAGCCTTAGATGCATTCTAGCCAAATCTTCGCTGATGCAGAAAAATCTGTAGGGCATGTGAACTTCTATTCTGGGGTATGTCATTCTTCAGGTAATGATTGTTTTTTTTTTTTTTGTATTGAGATTAAATACAGGACACTTAACCACTGAGACACATCCCCAGCCCTTTTATATTGTTATTTTGAGACAGGTCCTCAACTAAATTGCTTATGGGGCCTTGCTAAGTTGCTGAGGCTGCTGGCTTTTGAACTTGTGATCCTCCTGCCTCAGCCTCCCCCCAGCCACTGATATTACAGGCATAGTGCCACTGATCAAGGTTGGTGAGTAGATAGTTAGTACACAGCATTTTTGTCTCAAATGCCAACAAGACTGACTTCTTCCCCATGTGCTTTGTTCAATCTAATTTACTCTTGTATCTTTGGAATAGTAATGAGCAAATTTTGTCTGTGTTCAGCCATGCAGATAATGAACCCTTATGTGAAAAATCATTTGGTATAGACTTTTCTTCTATATGTGTTCATATTTGAAGGAATGGGAGTGGGAGGAAAATAATATAAACTGCTATACTTAGAAAACATGTTGAGGGTATTTCAGATACATCTGCCAATTTGCTAGCAAATAGCTGAAGCTGTTGAAGAATGAAAGAAATAGACTTCCACTTCCTGAGTCCCTGTCACCCAGGGAGGAGGGCACAGTGAGCTCTTAGTGTTATACTTTAGACTCCTTGGCATCAGTGCATCTGATTCATTGAACACTGTGCACATAGGGTGCTTTGCAGGGCTGGGGACAGTGCACCATCATAAACTAACACTTGATCACTGTCCTTCATGACAACTGGCTTGTATTCCCCTCCATGTCACAGTACAGGAAGTGACATAATCATGAATCCTTTATTATTTTTACTTTTTGGTACAAGCATATTGAACCCAGGGGTGCTTACCACTGACGCCACATCCCTGGCCCTTGATTAATTTATTAGAGACAGAGGTTCCTCACTGAGATTTCTAAGGGCCGTCCGCTGAGTTGCTGATGCCTTGGTCCTTTAAACGTATTATCCTCCCTGCCTCAGGCTCTGGATGCCGCTGGGATGACAGTTGTGTGCCACTGTGCCTGGCGAAATATAGCCATCTTTTTTAAAATATTTCTTTAGTTAACTTAGTTGTACACACTGCAATGCCATTTATGTTTTACATGGTTGCTCGAGGATCGAAACCGGCCACGCGCATGGGCGAGGTGAGCAACTCTGCCGCTGAGCGCCAACAGCCCCAGCCTAATTTTGGCCATTCTTAATAGGGTGCATAACTCATTGTTTCAAAAAGCTTTAATTCCTTTAATCACAGAAGTATATATGTTGAATACTAGCAAAAGTGTTTTTTGTTTCACTAAGGAAATGTATGTTGGCTTTTTCTTCTAACAATAATCAAGGAGTGAATTTACATTGGATAGATCTTTACTAAAGGCTTAACACATTCTTGCAAGTCCTAAAATATCTTTCAAATATACCATCTGAATGCAATTTTCAAATTCTTAAAAAATAAAAAACAAACGCAAACAATTAAACTTTTTAAAGACAGAACTATAAAATAAGAACCAAAGGGCTGGGGTTGTGGCTTAGGTTGGTAGAGCACTCGCCGATGAGCATGTGTGAGACACTGTGTTCAAGGATCCACACACTGCCTATAAATAAAACAAATAAATGCATGCCTGTCCCATCTGCAACTACAAAAAAATAATTTTTAAGAAAGAACCAGAACGAAGCTGGCGCGCTGGTGGCACCACACTGTAATCCCAGCCCTCGGGAGGCCGCGGTAGGAGGATCGCAAGGTAGAGGCCAGCCCTCAGCAATGGCGAAGGCACTTCGCAACTCAGTGAGTTGTCTCAAATAAAGTCTGTCTTTCTAATAAAGTGTACAAAAAAGGGCTGGGGAATGTGGCCGCAGTGGTCGAGTGCCCCTGAGTTTCAATCCCTGGTACAAAAAAAAAAAAAAAAATAAGGCTGCTAAGAATCAAGGACCGAGGTTTTGTTTGCCTGTCCATGTTGCCAGGGTTCTGCTCTGTTGTATTTGAAAATTATGGTGGAGGCCGCAACAGATAAAGATTCTCCTTATGTGTACCTGTTTAGGTTCCACTTTACTCTGGTGACTTTTCGTTATACTGCCAGTTGTGTAACCTGGTGCCTTTAGATCGTTGAGACCTGGGAGTCTTTCATTATTTTTTTATAACAAAGTGCACAGATGCCAAGTGCACAAAGCAGCTTGGCAAATGATGAAGTATATAGCTTCCCGATGGGCCACTACCACCAACCAAGATGGTAAGACCATTCATGACCCCAGAAACACATGCTGAACAACATCTTCCTGTTGAATTTTCCCTTCCTAGCAGCAATGGTGTTCTTGTTTTCAGGGTACAGAATTTTTGGCACTTTTTTTTTTTTTTTTTTTTGTACCAGGAATTGAATCCCAGGAATGCCTTAAATACCACTGAGCCACTACACCACCAGCCCTATTTTGTAATCTTTATTTAGAGTACAGGGTCTCACTGAGTTGATTAGTGTCTCACTAAGTTGCTGGGGGGGGAGGCTGGCCTTCTACTTGAAATCCTCTTGTCTCAGCCTTTCAAAGCTACCTGGCTGACAAGGTGTGCAACCTGGCTCCTGGCCTTAGTGAAATGAAATGACCTTTGGAATTGATGAATTCCATTTCATTCTGAATAAATAATTACCTCCTATTTCTGCTCTTTATTAGTATTTTCATTCTATCATTCTTCGTTCATATTTTCTTGTTATTGTTTCCCGTAGATGTGTCTCCCATAAAAATGCAGACAGTTAGGGAGACTAGAAGATTTATTATGATTCAGACCAGAATCTTTTTCTTTTTAATTAGTGCTATAAATCCAATCACATTATATTGTAATGGCCAACATAATTAGAAGCACATTATACTATTGATTTGTTTAAATTTTCAACCATACGTTTTCATTTTTATTCGTTTCCACTTTACATTTTGCCTTACCACTTTTTCTTTATTTTTTTCAACCTTTTGGGAATGCAGAATTGGGCCGGGTGCAAGTGGCACATGCCTGGTCATCCCAGCGAGCTCTGGGAGGCCTGAGGCAAGAGAATCGCAAGTTCAAAGCCAGCCATCAGCCGAAAGTGAGGTCCTAGGCAACTACACGTGAGGACCCTGTTACTAAATAAAAAAAGAAAACTGGACTGGGTATGTGGGATCAAGTGGTCGAGGGCCCCTGGGTTCAATCCTAAAGTATATGGCTTTGATGAATTATGGTTCAAGGTCAGACCAAACAACGTCCATATAAAATCCAACTATATGGACCGATTATTCCAGAACTCTGAGTCCACCTCGGGATCAATCCTATCGCCGAGCCCAGGTAAACGACAATACTGATTTCCATCAACCATAAAATCAGCTTGTCCTCTGTTATCCAACTTTAAAATATTAGGAAATGACAGTAATTGATTCCTTTGTGACTGAAGGCCACCGTTTTGACCATGTGCCCTCTAGACTTGTCCCCTACAGGGGCATAGCAGAGGCAGGTCCCTTTTCTTGGTCCTGATGGTTATTCCTATTTGACATTTTCTCTTCGACTCCGTGATGATGAAATAATCCAGGTTACTGATGATGAACATGATGTGGGTGCCAGTTTGGGAGAGGTTGTAAATAATGCTATGAACATTTCAATCAGCCTGTCATTTGGGGACAGGTTTCCAGAGCTGTCCCTTGTGAATACGTACCGCATATATCCAACCAGGGCAATGGGTACCTGGAGTCTCCTGCGTGGATGCCTACCTTATAGTTCCAGTCAGGCAGGGCACCATATTGTTTATCCCTAGGGTTGCTTTAGTTGAAATCATCACCACTTACTCCTAAAACATATGCCCTTGTGAAATGGCAAATTAAATACTACACAGGGATTGCATCCCACTCCAAGGAAGAATGGCAATTGTCAAGAATCCAAGTACCCCATTAGATGTTGGCGAGAGATGTGGGGTGAAAGGTTCACTCATTCCATGGCTGTGTTAGGGCCTGGCAGATTGGTGCAACCACTCTGGAAAGAGCAGAATGGTGAAATTTTCCTAGGAAAACTTTGAATGGAAACCACAAATTGAACCGAACAGGTTATTCCACTCCTCGGTTTTTTACCCCAAGAGACTTTAAAGTCAGCACACTACAGTGACACAGCACAGCCAGTGTGTAAATTAGCTCAGTTCATAATATGGAGAAGCCAACCTAATTGCCCTCAACAGGTTGAATATAGAAAGCAATTCTGGTAACAATATACACTAAGGAATAGTACTCAGCGCATACCAGAAGAAGGGAAATGGGGTGGCATTTTGCCCTGTAAATGGATGGACCTGGAGAGGCTTTGAGCTTAGTGCAACAAGCCAAACCCAGAGACCAAATGATCTCTCTCATGTGCAGATGCTTATTAGCCAGTTGTGAGAGGGAGGGGAGAGTTCACTGGTGTTTGAGGTGGGTGAGTTGGTGGGAAAGGGAAAAGAATTGGAATAAGAAAGACCGTGGATATGAATGGACAATACTTTTCCATAGTTTCACAAATGAACACACCGGCCAGGGACACGTCCACATGCATGTCCACAACCACAGAAATGGAAGTTGATACCACCATGAGTGTGGTGGTATGTGGTCCAAAAATGAACTCAGTCGGTCCATGGAGAATCTAAAAAAACTAAAAACAAATACAAAAAACTAGCTCTTGGTTATTTTTATCCCCCCCACATTTTCTTTGCCCCATTTTCTTTCACATGTCGGCGTCATATCTTCCTGCTAGAACACCATATACTGGGTGCCTATTTTAGGAAGTATCTGTGGATCTCAAAAGGTTTGTATCTTGCTTTCATGTCCTACGAAAATGTCTTTATATTTGTCCTCATGGTGTGATTGATAACTTTATAATGGGCTGAGTATTAAATTATAGGTTCTAACTTTGAAGATCTCACTATATTATCAGCTTTCATCACTGGGAGGCCCTGTCAGTCTTAGCGTTTCATGGATTTCTTGTTAAGAGAAAAACCTATATTGCATCTTAGAAACAAATATCTCTCTTTCCCTCAATTTTCTCTAACCTAGAGCTTTTTAACTTAATGACTTTTGCAAATTCAGTACATTGTACATCCTGTAACTTTTTTATGTGTTGTTTGGGTAATGGGGATTGAAAACTCCCCCCCAGAGGCAATCAAAACCACTGAAACCACATCCCCAGCCCTTTTAAATATTGTATTTAGCAATAGGATATTGCTGATTTCCTTAGGAGTCCTCAGTCACCATGGATACTGAGGCAAGGCCTCAAACATGCCAGCCTCCTGCCTTCAGCATTCTAAGCTACTAGGATCACAGTGTGCACCAACCTCAACCAGTCCAAATCACATGCTTATTAATTCTTAAATCATCTCACAGACGCACAAACTGATCTGAGCAGTGATCAGCACTGAAGACTCCACCTCACGCACAGTCTAAATGTAGAGGGGTTCCACATCCACTGCTCTTCCTAGGGAAGTTAGAAGTGGACAGCCATGCTACCGCTGATATTGGCTCTTCCTCTCCATCCTCTTTCTCTTCTCCACTATTTGGCATTTTCTATCCTTGGCTTCCCATAGGAAAACTCAGCAAACCCTCCTATACCGGATCCCTGTGGGCGGGCTATAAGGTGGGTAGGTGGGAGGATACCTGCAGGCCCTTGGGAGACCATGCCAAGGTGGAGGGGTCTGCATGGGGCACAGGACCTGAGGAGAAAGGAAGAGGAGAAAAGCAATTGATAGGTAAAACTACCCTTGAAATAAGAAGGGCAGGGTGGGCACATGCCTGTAAGTCCTACCACTTGGAAGCCTGAGGCAGGAGAGCTTATTAATTAAAAGACAGCCACAGGGGCTGGGTTGTGGCTCAGCTGAAGAGCGCTCCGTCTCCGCCTCGCACGTGTGCACGGCCCGGGTTACGATCCTCAACACCACATAAACAAAAATGCATTGCATTGTATACAAGCAAAAGGTAAATAAATAAATATTAAAAAAAAAAGACAGCCCACAAAAATTGGCAGGTCACTAGAACTCTATGAGAACCCTAACGCTAAATAAACACACAAAAAAATCGGGGCTGTTGCCCGAGTGCATCCAGGGCTCCTGAGTTTAAAGAACGGTACAATAAAAAAAAAAAAATACCTAAATATATCAAGGGTAAGGCAAAAAAAATAAGATCATTATGTTTTACGGAATGAGTGGTCTACATGGAAGCTAGAGTAGTGGGCCATTGACCCAGGAGAAAGGGCGTTTTATTTGTTATGAAATTGTGATTAATATGGAGTGGTGGTTGGAAGAAAAGGCTCTGGTTGGATGCTGTTGTGAATGTCAGCACTGAACCTGAGTTCTGGAGCTTCCCCAATAAGGTATGGCATTGAACTGTGCTCCAGAGTTTAAGGTATTCAAGCACCAGAGGTATCCATGAGAAACTTAGAGCTACAATTCAAGTGGGCCCAGTGGGGGATTTTCGTCCACAACAATAAGAAATATTTGGGCAGGATCTCACAAAGCATTTCTTCTATGTAGCAGATTGTCAACCAAATGTGAGATTCTGGAACACAAACTGTACCTACCCATTGTAGAACACATTTCGCTGGCTGCAAATGTGACCATTGGCACCCTATTATAGGGAACCCTCCCTGGATATTTTCAAAAGTTCAAGCTGAGAACACACTTACAGAACTGAGACAGAGAGGAGCAACTGCCCTTCGATACAGAGAGAAATGCACCACTCAGGATGACACTGTAAATCGAG
The DNA here is from genome assembly GCA_025594165.1 of Tamias sibiricus. Lineage (NCBI taxonomy): Eukaryota > Metazoa > Chordata > Mammalia > Rodentia > Sciuridae > Tamias > Tamias sibiricus. The sequence continues at coordinate 4,025,639 of CM046666.1, forward strand.
GTAGAACCCTCTCTCCGAACAGCGTGCCTGTGTGTTGTGAGTGTGTGTGTAATGCGTGCGTAGTGTGATGTGTGTTTTAACCTTCTGGTATGGATCTCTCGCGTCCCCAAGAAGAGTTACGAGGGGAAAACCATTTGTTTGGGATTTTCAGTGAACTGTGATGATACTGAGTCCATTGGCTAAAGTTCTAATGACTGTCCTGGAGATGTATTTCTCTTCAACTGTCATTCTAGGGACAATGTGAAATAGAATGCATCTTCCGGATGTGTCCTATCTAGTGACAACATTCCCCCGTGCCAGCTACCATTCCTGGAAAATTTGATAGACTTGCTGTTTTGGACTTGCGCCGTTGGGGAACGCCAACTATGTTCCGAAGTTCCTGTGTTCTCTCCTTGAAGTTTTGGCACTGCGCCCAGAATGGGCTTATTGGTTTATTGTGTGAAAGGATGGGTGGTGCCAGACCTCCAGGCGGTCTGCAATGGCCATTTATTGCTGTTGGAAAAAAAAAGGTATAGCTGAAGGTCACTGTGGAACTCAGGAATCCCCTTGGAAAAAGTCAAGGTTGCCAGGGGAACCCGCTTGATGAGATAGAAATCCAAGAAGGATAGAGCAGTAGGAAGACTCAATTGACAACGGTCTTAGGTCCTGTGCAAAAGTTCCTGACCAAGTGCTTTGTTC
>CM046666.1:4026416-4086449 GCA_025594165.1 Tamias sibiricus
ATGTCCATTGATGTGAACCGGAAGACATCGTTACTGATTTTTCCATCGGTCCTGAGGAAGCAGAGCCGAATTGTCTTCCTGAAGGTGAATGTGGCCACGTCTGCCTGTGTGCAATGTGAAGCTTTTGGGTCATCCTCAAGTTTTCTGGGCTGTACCGGCTGCATCAAGTACGGGGATGTTGTGATTGGATTCCAAAAACATGAGAAAATCCAGTGGGACACAGCGCTGGAGGCAATTATACCACGTGTGGTGAATCTCGGTCTGCAGTAGGTAACACCCATCTGACAGCCATCTCAGACACCTCGCGCAATACAGAGGAGCCATCTGATTCTGAGCATCGCCCCGAACCACTCCCCACAACAGGATGCCTTGACATAGAAATGCCTGCTGGCTGCATGGTGTCAGTGACATTCTGCTTGGAAGCAAATGCCAGATGCATGTGGCCATGGCACAGATTTCGTAGCACATAGCTATACTCCTCTGCCCAAGGCCCCATCAGCAGCAGGCTCAAACTCACTGGTATCTCTGTTCTCCTGCTTTTTCATGAGTTGTGCTCAATGAAGTCCTCCTGGGGTTCAGTCATAATGAGCATCAGGATTTCCTCAGGTGCTCTAGCGGTTCTTGGTCAGGGGAGGGTCAAAAATTTCAGGGTATTAATAGAGCTCTATTTCCAGCATCAGGGAGGTGGTGCACTGGGCTTGTGATTGAGACAGGGACCAATAAGTGGTGAGGAATCTTTTTCAGCTGGAACTCTGGAGTAATGCAACGAGGACTTCCAGCATAGGGGCCAAGGGGTCACATAGAGCCATGCCAATGGGTCTAAAAAGGGGAGGTGCAGGTGTGTACTGGGCTCTCACATTGGGCTGGCAATCTCCACAGACAAAAATGCTCTGAGATCCTGCCCGATATGCCTAGTGTTGTGGAGAAATCCACACTGGGCACTCGGATCAGCTCTAAGATACCAAGGACACCTCTGTTGCTTGAGTACCTAAACTCCAAGCACAATTTGCTGTTATACCTCTATCGGGGAAGCTCCAGAACTCAGTTCACTGTTGACATTCACACCAGCATCCAATTAGAGCCTTCTCTTCCAACCACCACTCCAATAATCACAATTCCAACAGAAACCCTCCCTCCCTCATGGCCCAAAGGCCAGTCCTCTGCTTCCATGTAGACACTCATCCTAAACATCTGGCAGCAGGTGTCCCTACTTAGAGAAGTCCAGGATCGTGGCCAATGTTCCTTTCCATGAACTTCATTTGCCTAAAGTCATTTTGGGCTCCACAGCCTTCGTGCAAAGGAGGGAATTCAAAATGGCCTCGAGTTCATGCTGCTCCTCTGCCCAAATCAGGGGCCTGTTGTTCAGCTTTGCTAGGCTTTTCATGTGTCTTTAAGCCAAAAAAGACACAACCACCTCTTTTGTCACGACTTGAGGGCGATCAAAATCTCATTCTACCCAAAGGGTCTCTGTTCTCACTTCTTGAACATCAGGAGCCTTAGCAGATGGAATGAAGAGCAAAATAGGCGGGTGGGGTGTAATTGCACTTTTAGGTGTGGATAAACCCTAATACATTTCTGAGTTTTGATGTGGCACTACCATCTAAGCCAGTGTCTCAGAGGTGAAGGCAAAGGCTTTACCACTGAGCAACAGATACAGTCCCTTCATTTCCATTTCAAAAACTGCTTTTTCTGAGGCTTCACCCAAGAGAGGCCTGAGGCAAAATCTTCTTCACATTCAAGGTATAGGACAATGGGAAAGGACAAAGCCCTGGTCAGACTTTTGCACAGGACCAAGACTGTGTCAATTAGTCCTATTGTTCATCCTTCTTGGATTTCTATCTCATCAAGCAGGGTTCCCCTTGGCAAACTTGACTTTTCCAAGGGATTCCTGAGTTCCACAGTGACCTTCAGCTATACCTTTACCAAGCCAATAAATGGCCATTTCAGACCGCCTGGAGGTGGCACCCATCTTTCACACAAAACCAAAAGCCCATTCTGGGCAGTGCCAAACTTCAAGGAGAACACAGGAACTTAGGAACATAGTTGGCGTTCCCCAAGCACAATCCAAACAGCAGTCTGTCAATTTTCTAGGATGAGTGCCGGGAATGTTGTCACTAGACAGGACACATCCAGGGATGCATTCTTTTCACTTGTCCCTAGAATGACAGATGAAGAGGGATACATCTCCAGACACACAGTCAGTAGCCTTCAGCAAAAGGACTCAGTACTCTCCAGTCACTGAAAACGCAAACAAATGGTTTTCCCCACGTACTCTCTGGGAATGCGAGAGCAAACCACAAGTACAAACACATACACACACTAACACACACAAACGCACACACACACAAACACACAGACACACACACACACAAACACACACACACAGAGGCACGCTTTCCTGGTAGAGTCTACCTCGATCTAAAGTGTCACCTGAGTGGTGGGTTCCTATGATCAAGGGCAGTCGCCTCTCCCGACTCAGTTCTGGTCTTCTTGAACAAACCCAAAGCCTTTGTCATGACTCCCTGAGGATCCAGTACATTCATTCTCAGAAATGGCCCCTCCTCAGGGCACTCCTTCCTTTTGCAAATCCACACATCAGTAGTGGCCAAGAAAGAATGGCTCTGTGCTTGGTATCAATCCAAACAAGTGAGCAGACTGAGACTGTGGCTGGCTCTGTGTGCCTAGCAACTTGGATTCCAAGTTGAGTGAGTTCCGTCACCAAGGAAGTGAGGTGAGCTTACTTCCTTGAAGGAAGGGAGGTGAGGTCACTTCCTTGAAGGAAGGGAGGTGAGGTCACTTCCTTGGCAACCACTCTCTCCTGCCAGTTGTTTCCAAGGGTCCCCTGAGATGGAGGCTGTTGGATTCTAGGCAGAGGCTGCACCTCCCAGGCAGAAGGCCACACCTCCCCAGGTGCCTTGTGAAAAACTACAGCTCCCAGGATCCTCAGCGTGACCAAAACCTGACCAGCAAGTCCCCTGTCCACTACCCCCCCTGACCTCTGCTGGCCTATAGGACAAGGACTCACTCCAAGGGGGTTTTATGGCCCCTACTCTATTTAAGCCAGTCCCCCTGTTCCTGCCGTCCCTTTTCCTTGTTCCTGCCGCCTTTTGTTCCTGCTCTTCGTTCCTGCCTGTCCCTATTCCCCTCCATCCCTTCCCTACCCCCCTTCCCTTCCCTTCCTTTCCCTACCCTTGCCCACGTGGCACCCCAATAAACCCTTTTATTTCACTAACACGGTGTTCCCAGCTAAGTTAACTATGTTTCAGCAGTTTTTCTAACATTTGGTTCCCTGACCGGGAAAGGAGAAGCGCATCTCTAATCAAAGAACAAAATTTTCTGGGAACACCTTTTCACCCATTCTCCGCCCCTCTGCCCCAGAACAGCAAGTAACAAAGTTTCCTGGTAACAGCTTTTCATCGGTTGGTAAGCCTCCCTCCGGTTCTAGGGCTTTTAACCAGCCCGCGCGCGCTTCTCCATTTACACCCCCTCCCAGCGCGTCTTTGCGCCTCTCCGCTCGCCCTCCAGTCCACTCTGACCCCCCGCGAGTTCACACACTTCTCTGGCCGCGCCCGCCCCTCGGTTCGCTCCCACGCATGTCCCACTCCCGCACGTGTCTGTCCCGGTCTGACCCCGGGGACTCTCCCCCCCTCCCCCACCTTTATCCGCCCGCTTTAAAAATTTCCAGCTGTAAGACTACGGCTCTCGGCTTTCTAGGAAAGTTCCCCTCCGCACTCCGGGCTTGAGCTTCCGTTTTTTCCGTTCGGAACGGGAAAATTCCGAAAACCTCCGTTGAGTAAGCTCATGGCTCCAGCAGACACACCTCTCAATTGCCGTACCTCCCCCGTACCAGCAGTCTCGGAGGCTGCTCCAGACCGCTCCCTCCACCCCCCCAGCTCAGGCTTTAGATTTTGAAATTGGCGGGCTTCTGAGCTTAGATCCTCCCCCTCCCTTTGTCTTCATCCTTCGCCCCGCCCCCTCCTTCCGCTCTGTCAGAATCCTCCTCTGTAAACCCTCCCTTTCTTTCCACGTCATTTCCGGTGCCTTCCGCCGTTACCCCCCGCCCACTCAACCTTCTGTTCCTAGCTCCAACCTCTCCCGCAGTTATCCCCGCCCCCAGCTTCCGCCGCTTGGTTCTCCATGGTCCCCCGCCCTCTTCGGCCATGCGGGCGTTACTGGACGCATTGCCCCAGACTTTAGCCCCCACTTCCGCAGATTCTGCGACGTGTCCTTTACCAGACACGCTGCCTCTGGCTTTGGCCCCCTCCCCGCGCTTCTTCCTCAGTGTCTTTCATCCTCAAATCTGCGCGCTTTACCCCTCTCCCCCCAGCAAATGGTGACCATGTGTTCGCCATTCATGTAAGCTGCTACCGCTCAGCGGTGCGCTCCCCGTCCGCGCTCCCAGCCCGCGCAGCGGGCGTGCTCCCTGTCCGCGCTCCTAGCCCGCGGCCGCGGTGCGCCCCCAGCCTGCTGCCAATGCGGCTGCGGCGCACCCCTTGCTCGCTTTTTTTGCTCTCTTATAGGTCCAGCTCTGACTGGCGCTGTCCCGCCTGCTTCCCGCGGGCTGCTACCCTCCGATAGCCGAGCGCTTCTTCCCTCACGGACCAAAACCCCACCCCCCACCCCCATGCGTCCTCCGCGCCGCTCACAAAGGCGCCGGGGCCGTGAGCCGCGCCCGCGGCTCCCCCGGCCGCTGCGGGCGCCCCGACCAATGGCCGCACCGCCCGCCGGCCCGCGCCGCCGAGCCCTGGGCCGGCCCCGCACACGGCGACCGGCGCCCCTGCCCGCCCCCAAGCGAGGCTGCCCGAGCCTTCGCAGCGAGTCTGTGCAGGCTCCACGTACAGCCCCGACTCAGCTCCCTCTCCCTTCCTCCGATCCGCCAAGTCCTTCCGCCCAAATCTGTCTCCAAACCCAGGTAGACTTAGTCTGTGCCTGGGTATATTCTCTCAACACGTTTGTGCAGGCTCGTCTGCAGCGGTGCGCTCCCAGGCCACTCCGCGGCACGCTCCCAGCCCGCTGCCGCTGGAGCCCCAGCGCGCCCCTTGCTCGCTTCCTCTGCTCTCTTAAAATCATCTTTGCCTCTTTAGCTCCTCGCTTCCCTTTCCAAAGTACACACACACACACACACAAAAATGACTAATATTCCACTAAAAATACCATAAAAACATTTTGCCATTTTTCCAAAAAGGTTATTAAGATATAAAATAATTCGTCTAAATTCAAATCATTATAAAGATTGTTTCAAAGGATGAACAGAGAAAGGAGTTAACACGTGAGAGAAATAAATTAGAAAGTTATAAGTGTGGAAACCATACTCAATAGAAAGAAAAAGAAATGTTTAAAGATAAGAATGTCTTAAGAGGGTTTATGTTTCAAGATTAGAGGGTTTAAGTAAGTGATGTAAAGGCCTGTGTAAGTTAGTTGAATAAGTATATGAGACAATCAGCAAAAACTATGTACTCCCAAAATTTCTTTACTCAGTTCTAATTGTAATATTTTGTCAGCTAAATGCTCTCAGCATTTCTTTAACAGAAATCAAACTTCAAAACTTAAACACCTGACCTTCGAAAACCATCAAGACAGACAGGTACCACAGATCCTGGCTACTGTAAGTTTATGAATTAAAGCCCAATGTTCTCAATTTAAGATTAGCTTACTGGATGGCTAAGATCAAAACTTTTAAATTAATCAAAAGGGGCCAAGAAGACCAGTATTTGGTTCTTGTCCCAGAGTCTGCCTGTGAGAGAAGAGGAAACATCTCTACAGAGCTTTGCATCTCTGGGCCACATAACTTCCCGATCAGAGAGGTTGTGAGACCTATGGAAGAGACAAAAAAGCCAATCAGTGCACTTGCTAAAAGGAGGGTCCATAAAAAAGGGAAAAGCATCCCTAATGCTTCTGAGGAAAGCCACAAGGTCAAGCAAGACCTGGACCCATCCTTACAGAAGGCACCAAGCAGAAAATCTGCTCTCAAGTTTCCCCAAGATTCCCATCAGAAACAGCTGACTCTTACCAATGGTCAAAACAAAAGTCAGTTTGACAAATTTCATCCTAGACATCCAGTAACAGTTAAAAACAGATGCACAACCATTTCTGAACATTTTAGAAGCAAAGGTAACTTCAGCCCTAAGTAAAGTATTGTGTTTACATTCCCGATAACTCTATACATGCTAAAGCTTTAAATTATCATCTTCATGGTATACATTGACGTCTCAGATGCTGCAACATTTATTCGGTACTCATGTTTTTTGTTCCTCCAATAGAAGCTTCCGTCCCTGATGACTTACAACCTTCCCCAGGCTTCAATCTGACCTAACTTCTACAAAAGGAACTCCAAACTACTGCCCCCATCACTTTGCCCCCTTTCAGCCTGAAGAAGCCAGATTCGGTCATCGACCCATTCCCTTACTGTAGTAAGGAGTTCCTAAGGTTAGAAGGGAAGTGAAGCCAAAATCTTATAGGCAGTCAGCATACATAGGTAAATCGAGTCAGGTCAAAAGCCAATTTTGGAAAGTTGGGAAACTGTCCCCTGAGGGATTGAAATGCTGATTCCCTCAGAGCCCTTCGTCTACCCTCAACAACCTGCCCCAACATGTTGCCAAGGTAACCCATCTCAGGAATTGCACCTCCCTACAGGGAGCTATCTCAGATCTTCTGCAGAAACGTTTTCTCAGATCCACCCATTCCCTTATAATATCCCTTCTCTGCAGTCCCTCCTTTTTCATAGCTCGTGAGTACTCTTACACTCTTTTAAACTTTCTTTCCTCTCGTGGGTATCGTGTTTCCCCGTCTACCTTTCTAAACAGCTTGAACCCACACAGTTCGTTGATGAGCCCCCTGTCTTCGGGCTCTGGCCGCTGCTTACCTACTTCTACAGAAATCTAAAAAGCTAAATTTGGTGCTCATGTCACTATTGCCTCTCCTCACCATTTAAAGACTAACATATAAAAGCCTTCAAACTCTCCTGCCCTGTCGCGCTCAGCTCCTCAACCTCGTTCCAGTTCTGCTCCTCTTTACACCCAGTTTTCCTTCTCCCAGTCTCCTCAGAGCCCCCAGAACATGATTCTATAGAGACGCTTCAGGCTTAAACTCCTGCAAGCCTCTCTTCTGCCCAAACTAATAGGGATCTCCCATTGTCCTTCACAACAAAGTGGAGACTCTCCCATAGTTCAGGGAAACATGAATGCTGAAGCAGCACTGTCTTCTCCTTCTCTTCTGGCTTCAGTCCAATCTACTACCCAGGCCCCCACATTCCCTGCCATACAATCAATCCTCTCCTATCTCCATTCACTTTTCCATCCCATTCCAAGGGCATAAACCTTCTGGAATCGCCTGACTCAGCCTCCGCTCATCTTTTCGACCGCAATATCATTAAATTTGGTGTCATTCCGGCAACATTTTGCCTCTCAGCTGGAGACGGATACAGAGGTTCCTTTCCGGCCCTTTGGCCTACTCCGGACTTGAGTCTTTCTCTTTCCTCTCCGGGACAGGACACGGAAAACCCTTGCGCAAGGTGGCTCATAGTCCTCCGATATCTTGAGCGGCTCATGATATCCCACGTCTGCCTGGCTCCGGTGACGACCGAGTCACAGACCTGGTTCTCCCTCTAATACTTACTTTGAAAAGGACGCTTTTCAAAGTATTGTATTAGTCGTTGGAACTTCTTAATCCATCCTGGCTGACACCCCTCTAAAGTCCCTTAAAAAATTTGTTTTCAATTTCTACTAACGGTCGAAAATATGGGCAAAAATTCTTTTATATCCAAGCTTTCTTCCTCCTCTGATCAAACCCGATTCAGTTGTGCTCGTTGCACTAGTTACACAGAATATATCTACTTCCCTTAACATTCCTCGGCATTTTTACATCCCGTATCACCCCATGTCTTCAGGGAAGGTAGAGAGTAATAGAACTCTTACTTCCCCTCGCCCTCTTTAGGCTCAGAGTCCTCCCCAAAAAGCCCTCCTTACTATCCCCTTTTGAGGTTATGTTTGGGTGACCAGCCCTTCCACCCGGAGTTTTCCCAACTCAGGGACCCTTACCCAAAGATCTCTCTTCTCCTCTCTTGTCCTTCATCAGACATCAGCTGTGAAAGTGCCAAGATTTCATTCTGCCTGACCCAGGTAGACTCACTGCTTCATTCCCATTGACACCCGGTTCTTGGGTATATTTCTCCCCTCCCCAGGACACAGGAACAATCTCCTTTGTCCCAAAGTGGACAGGACCTTTCCATGTTGTGCTGTGCACACCCACAGCTGCTAAACTTCGTGAAACCTCAGAAAATTTGACTTCTTAGATTCGTATTTCCAGACTGAAACCAGCTGATCAACCAACTGAAGATCCACAAAAAGACAACTACGTCAGTATACTTGCTCTCCCATTCCCACCGGTCCCCTAAAAATTCGTTTCTCTTGTGTTCCTGATACTGACTCAAAATAATCTTTTCTGTTTTTCTCGTTTTGAACCTTTAACCAGTTTTTCCCAGGGACCATCAACTGTTAAAAAAAACCAACAAATGACCTTCCAACCAGAGACCCCTGCTGAGTCCCGCCCTTACGCTGCCACCAGATGCTCATTATGATGTGTTTCGCACTCTCCATTGGCCTCTTCACCGTAAGTCCCACCTGGTGGAACACAGGCCTATGAAAAATAATCCATCTCACCTTCTTTCCCTTTGTTACTTCCATAATAGTGTTACCTGCAAACTCGCAAGACACACAATTTCTACATGCTCTCCGGCTGACTCCCTCAGTGACTTTCTTCAAAGGCCTGGTTTGACACCCTCACCGACATATGGCTTCAAAAAAACTTCACCCATCCCATACCTGGACAGATTCATCTTTTCCACGCCTACCTCCTGGAAATTTTTTCACCCTCCAGCTGGACCTGCCTGCCCACATTTCCCCCCCCCCCAAAACTACCCCACGTCGCCCCATTTCAGCTCCGAACAGCCAGATCGAAACACGACGCCCCACTTCCTAAGAAATCAAAAAGGGGGAAATGTTGGATTCTAGGCAGAGGCTGCACCTCCCAGGCAGAAGGCCACACCTCCCCAGGTGCCTTATGAAAAACTACAGCTCCCAGGATCCTCAGCGTGACCAAAACCTGACCAGCAAGTCCCCTGTCCACTACCCCCCCTGACCTCTGCTGGCCTATAGGACAAGGACTCACTCCAAGGGGGTTTTATGGCCCCTACTCTATTTAAGCCAGCCCCCTGTTCCTGCCGTCCCTTTTCCTTGTTCCTGCCGCATTTTGTTCCTGCTCTCCATTCCTGCCTGTCCCTATTCCCCTCCATCCCTTCCCTACCCCCCCTTCCCTTCCCTTCCTTTCCCTACCCTTGCCCACGTGGCACCCCAATAAACCCTTTTATTTCACTAACACGGTGTTCCCAGCTAAGTTAACTCTGTTTCAGCAGTTTTCTAACAGAGGCTGCACCCATCTTCCTGAGACTTTTTCACAAATGGACCAAGTTATACCAACGCACCCGGGAGCTCTTATCCAGACAGACCTGGATTTTTCGGTCCACCTTCCCTGGGTTGAGAGGACAGAGCTCGATTCAAACATGTCCCCTCATGTGTACCAAGTTTCTAATCCTGGAAGATGACCTTATGTCTCTCAGGGCCTACACAGCTGCCTTACTCTTCATCAGGGAAAATTCTGATGTCTACCTTAGAGCATCACAACAGGCCTCGATGTTTGACAGGCCTGTACTACAAGATCAAACCTACGTGTGCTCTCATATTAAATGAGAATTCGGTAATGGAGTTGAAGGAAGGATGAACATGATATTTCTATTTTGGTTATGAGGAAATCTCCCGGAAGAATGTCGGTATTGTGAAACATGAACATTCATAAGAATGTGTTGGTGAACATTTATTGTGGAAACATACAAATTAGTAAGGGGTGAAACTTAGAAGAATATTAGGTGGGTAATTTGGATAGTTGTTATTATTCAAGATAAATGTTAAGAATTCTTTCAGTTTTATTCAATATATTAAGTGAAGAGTTGAGTATATTTGAATTAGGGGTAGCAGGGAAGTATCCTACAAGTCAATGTAGGATGACATGTGTACGTGTACCATTGACAATGGAATGCATATATGTCAACATCCACTGACAAGTGCACCTTACGCAGCTTTGCCAAGTAGGGTCCCGAAGAAGAATGAGTCTAGGATTAGTTTTGAATTTCCTCATGAATCAAGGTTTTCCTTAGATACAAAATGTGAATGTCAGCATGTGAATATTCACAAGACTATGAATGTAAAAATGTGTATGAAAAAAATTCATATATAGAAATTGTGAGGTAGTCAAAACTATCACGTGAGTTATACACTGATGAATCTATGTCAATTGGGATGGCTAAATATTTAATTTTCTGAAAACTACAATTTATTTGCACCGCCCACATTTGAAATTTGAATGGATTCATCAACCAATACTCCAACGTTCATAAGGCTACATGCTGTAATTTGAAATGAGGTTTTGGAATGAACATAAGTTCAGGGTGAGTAATGAATTTTGTGACAGTAGAGTTCCTGGGATGAAAAGTAGTTGTGTCTGAGGTAAGGAGAGAATTTATACCACCAAATATGTGAACACTTTTGAAAAACCTATAAATGAATGTATGTGGATCGAGAGACCTATACTGTGTTTTCTATCAATACGAATTGATGACTAGGAGATACAGGAATCGATCTGAAGATGAGTACGGATTATCATAAAGGCGAATGTAAAAGGGTGTATTGAAGTTAGACTTTACAATATAAATCAATCAGATCTTCAAGGACAAGCATGATAGAAAACCAGGGGCAGTGTTACATACAGGGGGTCTTTGGGTTTTGCTAGGAGAGGGAGTATAGATACTGAGAGCTATGTGTAATTCAAAGATGGTTCATGTCAAAGTGTGTAGGAAAAAAGTGTGTGAACATACGTAATCTAATACAGGACATGATGTACAGGCAATCCTAGGAATACATTTTTTGAACTAACGGATGAATGGATATCCCACACGATGAATATATACTAAGAGAAAGGCTCATACACCCCTGAGAAATGAATGTGCAAGTTTGAATACACATCCTATCTCACACAAATGTACATGCAATGATGTGAACTTAGGTATTGTTACAGTGGTACGATTGGGGTTAGTATTCACTATTGGATGGGCTAGTGTGAGTATGAGAAAATGAATATGTGTATCAAGAAATATGAATTGTCCTGAATGATTATGTGTGAAAAATGCACAACACTCCACGTAAATGCACTTTGAGGACTCAGAGTATAATGTGACTCATGTATTAACTATTTATTAACCTGTGGACTGGAAAATAATTCCATACATGAGGATAGACAAAGACATAGGAAAACATGCCATTGATAGTTGCATACATATCATTCAAAGTGCAGATAAGTGTGCATTTCTATGTGCCTGTTTCTTTGTACCCATGGGTTGAGTTATGCAGGTCACATTAGGGTGAATTTTGAGTTCAGCCACGTTTTGTGTGGAATGTTCTGGTGAGGGAATTTTTTTATCTTCCAACATCAGAGTACTCTTAAGGATGTACTATATTCATAGCATGTGTGACAATACATATGTTTATAAAACTACATGTTCTGTACCGGGGAACATGGTTAGCGAGAGTCAGGATATTAAACTTTTCTTCATTTGAGGATTCATTCATAAGTATGATAATGAAAATGTGACTAGTTTCATAACACATACCGTTGACAATGGCACGGGCAAGTCACAACATACCCGAATTTTCTCAGGATCTGACTGTATTGCTATGATACTGGGATGAGTTTTTTGCCAAATATGTTAGAAGAAGTGGTAACTCTTTTGTAGGGGTAGGGGTAGGGGTAGGGGTAGGGTTAGGGTTAGGGCTAGGGTTAGGGTTAGTTTTAGGTTTAGAGGAGAACACACCAATCATACGATATACAAATTCAAAAAGAAAACGTGCGAGCATAGGCTACTCAGAAATGCTTACAAATGCCATTCTGAACAACGACATGCAATTATCATCTCCCCTAAAGAGAGACAATTGGAGAGAGCAGAAGAAGAACCTCTCTTATGGCATATCTGGAAACGGAAATGCTCAAGAGCTCACACCTTTGGAGGTGGCAGAGAAGATTCTGAATGTAGGGTAGATGGGAACATGCCACACCTGAAGAACTAAGGGCCTAATTGTGTCTGGACAACGTTCCACTAAGCTCTGTGTGCTTCAAATTGATGTTGCTTTCAGGAGCATTGGCTCTTTTTGGAGTGATACAATCTTAGCTGTATGTCCATTGATGTGAACCGGAAGACATCGTTACTGATTTTTCATTGCTCCTGAGGAAGCAGAGCCAAATCGTCTTCCTGAAGGTGAATGTGGCCACCGAGGGCTGAACGTCTGCCTGTGGGCAATGTGAAGCCTTTGGGTCATCCTCAAGTTTTCTGGGCTGTACCGGCTGCATCAAGTACGGGGATGTTGTGATTGGATTCCAAAAACATGAGAAAATCCAGTGGGACACAGCGCTGGAGGCAATTATACCACGTGTGGTAATCTCGGTCCTGCAGTAGATAACACCCATCTGAGAGCCATCTCAGACACCTCGCGCAATACAGAGGAGCCATCTGATTCTGAGCATCGCCCCGAACCACTCCCCACAACAGGATGCCTTGACATAGAAATGCCTGCTGGCTGCATGGTGTCAGTGACATTCTGCTTGGAAGCAATGCCAGATGCATGTGGCCATGGCACAGATTTCGTAGCACATAGCTATACTCCTCTGCCCAAGGCCCCATCAGCAGCAGGCTCAAACTCACTGGTATCTCTGTTCTCCTGCTTTTTCATGAGTTGTGCTCAATGAAGTCCTCCTGGGGTTCAGTCATAATGAGCATCAGGATTTCCTCAGGTGCTCCAGCAGTTCCTGTTCAGGGGAAAGTCAAAAATTTCAGGGTATTAATAGAGCTCTATTTCCAGCATCAGGGAGGTGGTGTTGTGGGCTTGTGATTGAGACAGGGACCAATAAGTGGTGAGGAATCTTTTTCAGCTGGAACTCTGGAGTAATGCAAGGAGGGCTTCCAGCATAGGGGCCAAGAGGTCACATAGAGCCGTGCCAATGGGTCTAGAAGGGGAGGTGCAGGTGTATTCCGGGCTCTCACTTTGGGCTGGCAATCTCTACAGACAAAAATGCTCTGAGATCCTGCCTGAAATTCCTAGTGTTGTGGAGAAATCCACACTGGGCACTCGGATCAGCTCTAAGATCCCAAGGACACCTCTGTTGCTTGAGTACCTAAACTCCAAGCACAATTCGCTGCTATACCTCTATCGGGGAAGCTCCAGAACTCAGTTCACTGCTGACATTCACACCAGCATCCAAACAGAGCCTTCTCTTCCAACCACCACTCCAATAATCACAATTCCAACAGAAACCCTCCCTCCCTCTTTGCCCAAAGGCCGGTCCTCTGCTTCCATGTAGACACTCATCCTAAACATCTGGCAGGAGGTATCCCTACTTAGAGAAGTCCAGGATCATGGCCAATGTTACTTTCCATGAACTTCATTTGCCTAAAGTCATTTTGGGCTCCACAGCCTTCCTGCAAAGGAGGGAATTCAAAATGGCCTGGAGTTCATGCTGCTCTTCTGCCCAAATCAGGGGCCTGGTGTTCAGCTTTGCTAGGCTTTTCATGTGTCTTTGAGCCAAAAAAGACACAACCACCTCTTTTGTCGCTACTTGAGGGCCATAAAATCTCATTCTACCCAATGGGTCTCTGTTCTCACTTCTTGAACATCAGGAGCCTTAGCAGATGGAATGAAGAGAAAAATAGGTGGGTGGGGTGTAATTGCACTTTTAGGTGTGGATAAACCCTAATACATTTCTGAGTTTTGATGTGGCACTACCATCTAAGCCAGTGTCTCAGAGGTGAAGGCAAAGGCTTTACCACTGAGCAACAGATACAGTCCCTTCATTTCCATTTCAAAAACTGCTTTTTCTGAGGCTTCACCCAAGAGAGGCCTGAGGCAAAATCTTCTTCACATTCAAGGGTATAGGACAATGGGAAAGGACAAAGCCCTGGTCAGACTTTTGCACAGGACCAAGACTGTGTCAATTAGTCCTATTGCTCATCCTTCTTGGATTTCTATCTCATCAAGCAGGGTTCCCCTTGGCAAACTTGACTTTTCCAAGGGATTCCTGAGTTCCACAGTGACCTTCAGCTATACCTTCACGAAGCCAATAAATGGCCTTTTCAGACCGCCTGGAGGTGGCACCCATCTTTCACACAAAACCAAAAGCCCATTCTGGGCAGTGCCAAACTTCAAGGAGAACACAGGAACTTAGGAACATAGTTGGCGTTCCCCAAGCGCAATCCAAACAGCAGTCTATCAATTTTCCAGGATGAGTGCCGGGAATGTTGTCACTAGACAGGACACATCCAGGGATGCATTCTTTTCACTTGTCCCTAGAATGACAGATGAAGAGGGATACATCTCCAGACACACAGTCAGTAGCCTTCAGCAAAAGGACTCAGTACTCTCCAGTCACTGAAAACGCAAACAAATGGTTTTCCCCACGTACTCTCTGGGAACGCGAGAGCAAACCACAAGTACAAACACATACACACACTAACACACACAAACGCACACACACACAAACACACAGATACACACACACACACACACACACACACACACACACACACACGGAGGCACGCTTTCCTGGTAGGGTCTACCTCGATCTAAAGTGTCACCTGAGTGGTGGGTTCACCTATGATCAAGGGCAGTCGCCTCTCCCGACTCAGTTCTGGTCTTCTTGAACAAACCCAATGCCTTTGTCATGACTCCCTGATGATCCAGTACATTCATTCTCAGAAATGGCCTCTCCTCAGGGCACTCCTTCCTTTTGCCAATCCACACATCAGTAGTGGCCAAGAAAGAATGGCTCTGTGCTTGGTATCAATCCAAACAAGTGAGCAGACTGGGACTGTGGCTGGCTCTGTGTGCCTAGCAACCTGGATTCCAAGTTGAGTGAGTTCCATCACCAAGGAAGTGAGGTGAGCTTACTTCCTTGAAGGAAGGGAGGTGAGGTCACTTCCTTGGCAACGACTCTCTCCTGCCAGTTGTTTCCAAGGGTCCCCTGAGATGGAGGCTGCACCCATCTTCCTGAGACTTTTTCACAAATGGACCAAGTTATACCAACGCACCCGGGAGCTCTTATCCAGACAGACCTGGATTTTTTGGTCCACCTTCCCTGGGTTGAGAGGACAGAGCTCGATTCAAACATATCCCCTCATGTGGACCAAGTTTCTAATCCCGGAAGATGACCTTATGCCTCTCAGGGCCTACACAGCTGCCTTACTCTTCTTCAGGGAAAATTCTGATGTCTACATTAGAGCATCACAACAGGCCTCGATGTTTGACAGGCCTGTACTACAAGATCAAACCTACGTGTGCTCTCATATTAAATGAGAATTCGGTAATGGAGTTGAAGGAAGGATGAACATGATATTTCTATTTTGGTTACGAGGAAATCTCCCGGAAGAATGTCGGTATTGTGAAACATGAACATTCATAAGAATGTGTTGGTGAACATTTTTTGTGGAAACATACAAATTAGTAAGGGGTGAAACTTAGAAGGGTATTAGGTGGGTAATTTGGATAGTTGTTATTATTCAAGATAAATGTTAAGAATTTATTCAGTTTTATTCAATATATTAAGTGAAGAGTTGAGTATATTTGAAATAGGGGTAGCAGGGATGTATCCTACAAGTCAATGTAGGATGGATGACATGTGTACGTGTACCATTGACAATGGAATGCATATATGTCAACATCCACTGACAAGTGCACCTTACGCAGCTTTGCCAGTAGGGTCCATAACAAGAATGAGTCTAGGATTAGTTTTGAATTTCCTCATGAATCAAGGTTTTCCTTAGATACAAAATGTGAATGTCAGCACGTGAATATTCACAAGACTATGAATGTAAAAATGTGTATGAAAAAAGAATCGATATATAGAAATTGTGAGGTAGTCAAAACTATCATGTGAGTTATACACTGATGAATCTATTTCAATTGGCTTTGCTAAATATTTAATTTTCTTAAAACTACAATCTATTTGCACCCCCACATTTGAAATTTGAATGGATTCATCAACCAATACTCCAACGTTCATAAGGCTACATGCTGTAATTTGAAATGAGGTTTTGGAATGAACATAAGTTCAGAGTGAGTAATGAATTTTGTGACAGTAGAGTTCCTGGGATGAAAAGTAGTTGTATATGAGGTAAGGAGAGAATTTATACCACCAAATATTTGAACACTTTTGAAAAACCTATAAATGAATGTATGTGGATCGAGAGAGCTGTACTGTGTTTTCTATCAATACGAATTGATGACTAGGAGATACAGGAATCGATCTGAAGATGAGTACGTATTCTCATGGAGGCGAATGTAACAGGGTGTATTGACGTTAGACTTTAAAATATAAATGAATCAGATCTTCAAGGACAAGCATGATAGAAAACCAGGGGCAATGTTACATACAGGGGGTCTTTGGGTTTTGCTAGGAGAGGGAGTATAGATACTGAGAGCTATGTGTAATTCAAAGACGGTTCATGTCAACGTGTGTAGGAAAAAAGTGTGTGAACATATGTGCAGGAGCCCTGTTTGGGGAGATAGCTAAGATTGCGGTTGACTATGGGCCATAGACATTTTTGGGCATTGTTGCCTTCCGTAGTCTCACGGGACTTGGCCCAGGATCTCGAGAGATTTGAGCAATGACTCAGCAGATTGACATTTTTGGGCATTGTCGCCTTCCGTAGTCTCACGGGACTTGGCCCAGGATCTCGAGAGATTTGAGGAGTGACTCAGCAGATCGAGCAAGCACCATTCCTGCTCGGGCGCATGGGATGAGACCAGAGAGAGAAAGGACAGGGTTATCGCTATTGTATAGATACATTGTAGTTTCTTGTAAGAGTACATGGCTTGGTTTCTTGTGAGAGTGTGTATGTAGTGTTAGAAATTACAAGAGACAGAGACAGAAAGATTAAAGAATTTTTTCGTCTCCATCCTGTCTCCGGACTCCTTCCCACGGCGCTGCCGTTCCAGGCTGCAATCCCTTTCCGGCGGCTAACAGTTGGTGGCCCATACGGGGAATTCAGCAAGGCAGGTAAGAACTGAGAAACCTCGCAGGAGTCTCTAGTCAGAGCGGTTAAAATGGGTTCGAAAATAACTAAGACCCAAGTGTACGAGGCTCTTGATGAATTCTTTGATATGGATGAGTCTGTCGTTAGTGAGGAGGATTTAGAAAACAGTGAAGGCAATCATAAAAGCGTAGATTCCGCTGAGTCAACTAAGACCAGTAAGGAGAGTATTAGAAGTGTCCCCAAAATTACAAAGATCCGAGCTGCTAAAGCTATTCAAGATTTATTAGAGATATTTCAAGGATACATGGTCTCAATTGAACCTGGGACTCAGGATGTTACTGAGTCACTTAGGACCAATGAGAGTAGTAGTAGTGAGGAGGAATTAACTAAAGGTGATTTTGAGAAAATGAATAAAAGGAAATTAAGGAAGACCAAGATAAGGGATCATCAAGTGGAGGAACTTGTGTCCTCTACTCCCCCATGGGTGAAATCGATTACAGAAAATATGAAGGGTATCACTAGACGTTTGCATACCCTAGAAATAGAAATAAAAAGTCTTTCTGAGCGCTTATGCGCTCTCGAGGGTAACTCACAGATACATTGGGAACTGCCAGTATTTGAATATGAAAATGGACAGAGGGGCCACCAGCCAATAGATTTCAAAACAATAAAAAATCTCAAAGAGGCAGTAATGACTTATGGACCCCAAGCTCCTTTCACGTTGAGTATACTGGAGTCCCTTAACACCTTTAGCTTAACCCCCGCAGACTGGAAACGTCTATGTAAAGCAACATTAAGTGGGGGACAATACTTGGTTTGGCGATCGCAATTTCAGGAACTTTGTATAGAAACAGCTAAAAGAAATGCAGATGCAGGGTTTGCAGACCATAATATAGAAATGCTCACAGGAGAAGGGCAATTCGCAGACATACAGGATCAAAAACACTATACCCCAGGAGTATATGCTCAGATAAATGCAGCTGCCTTAAAGGCATGGAAAACTGTACAAGGACCTGGGGATCTACAAGGTAGCTTGTCCAAAGTAATTCAAGGACCTAATGAACCATATGCTGAATTTGCTGATAGACTTTTGAGAACTGCAGGTAGAGTTTTTGGAGACATTGATCAAGTTATGCCATTAGTTATTCAATTAGTGTACGGAAATGCTAATAAATATTGCCAGGAAGTCATCAGGCCATGGAAAAATAAAAAGGATCTTTCCATATATATACAACTATGTAAAGATGTAAATGATGCCTTTGTCACAGGGAATGTGATTGCAGCAGCTGTGAGAGATGCTGCCCCTCAAAATTTTACAAGGGCTCAACATAGACATTATAATCAATCAGGATATTCTAGGCAAAATTATCATAATCAATCAGGCTATTCTAGGCAAAATCCCAAAAGAGAAATAAGACCAAATTCATACCGTACTCCAGGTTGCTGCCCCAGGTGTAAGAAAGGAAATCATTGGGCCAATAAATGCTATTCAAAATTTGACATCCATGGAAATCCTTTGTTCAGGAATTCAAAAAACAGGGCACGGGGCCCAATGCCCCGGGGCCCACAAATGTACGAGGCATTGGAGGAGGAGTATCCTCAAGCATCCACTCAGATGCTTCCCCGACACAATCCCTATTACCCATCCACTCCCTCGCCAGAGGAACAGGAGGAAATGCAGGATTAGACCTCTGTTCCACCGCCCGAATAGTGTTAACACCTGAAATGGGGGTTCAACTGATTCCCACAGGAGTCAGGGGACCTCTTCCCTCAGGGACTGTAGGACTTATTATTGGACAAAGTCCTGAAAGCTTATTAGGTTTGCAAGTGACCCCAGGCATAATAAACTCAGACTATAAAGGGGAAATAAAAATAATGCTTAGCTCACCCCAAAGTATAAGTTCTATTAATCAGGGAGATAGAATTGCTCAGCTGCTCCTCCTTCCAAATTTACATAATTCATTTAAAATGAATATGCCTCTAAATAGGAACAATAGAGGATTTTGTTCCACTGATTCGAAACCCATGGTTTGCTGGGTTCGGGACTGTACAAGGAGGCCTATGTGTAAAATAAGAATCCAAGGAATAGAAATGGAGGGTCTTATAGATACTGGAGCTGATTCTTCCATCATTAATTTACGTCAATGGCCCAAACACTGGCCTCTACAAAAAGCTTCAACCAGTTTAAGGGGCTTGGGATATAATAACCTCCCAGAAAAAAGTGCGGTAATTTTAAAATGGGAGGATGATGAAGGACATAAAGGCACATTTCAGCCTTATGTTTTACCTAATCTACCAGTTACTTTATGGGGAAGAGATATTTTACAACAAATGGGAGTACACCTTGCAACCAAACCTGCAGGTGTTAAATGTAAAAACATACAGGGTAATCTTAACCCTAAAAGAAATCATCAAAAAAGTACAGGGTAAGCTTAACCCTAAAAGAAATCATTATCATATAGGAAAAAGACATTTTTCTTTGGGGCCACTGAGAAAATAATTTTGAAAATACCATGGCTTTCTGATAAGCCAGTGTGGGTCCCTCAGTGGCCCCTATCTAAAGAGAAATTACAAGCGGCCCACCTACTAGTTAAGGAACAATTAAAAGCAGGACATATAGAACATTCCACCTCTCCCTGGAATTCCCCCATATTTGTGATCAAGAAAAAATCAGGAAAATGGCGATTATTACATGATCTTAGACAAATTAATAAAACCATGCAAGTCATAGGTCCTACTCAACCTGGACTTCCGAATCCTATAGCTATTCCAAAAAATTTCCATGTTATTAGTCTTGATATAAAGGGTTGCTTCTTTTCTATTCCCCTACATCCTCTGGATGCCCCCAGGTTTGCTTTTTCAGTTCCTTCTATTAACAATAATGGCCCTGATCAGAGATATCAATGGAAGGTTTTGCCGCAGGGAATGGCTAATAGCCCCACCATATGCCAAATATATGTGGACAAGGCTATCCAACCCATTAAAAATAAATATCCAAACCTCATGTGTCTACATTACATGGATGATATTTTACTGGCTCACCCTAATCAAAAAATCTTATTTAATATATTCAGTGACATGGTAGAAAATTTTAAAAAATACGGATTATATATAGCAGAAGAAAAAGTTCAAACCAGATCTCCCATATTATATTTAGGATTTAAAATCATGGATACTTTTGTTAGACCCCCAAAAATTTTAATAAATAAAGAACATTTAACCACCCTCAATGATTTCCAAAAACTACTGGGAGACATTAATTGGCTTCGCCCTACACTAAACCTCACTACTGGCCAATTAAAACCTTTATTTGATATCCTTCGAGGGGCCCCTGATCCATCCTCACCGCGAACATTGACTCCTGATGCTAGGAAAGCTTTAAAGGTAGTAGAAAAAGCCATAGAAGGAGCTCATTGTGACAGATTTGATTTAACTCAACCGCTGATATTGATTATTATTTCTTCACAATATACACCGACAGGAGTACTTTTGGCAACAAGGGCCTTTATTATGGATACATTTGCCTGTCTCTCCTAAAAGCATAATTGAGTCATATACCTCCATGGTGGCTAAACTTATTCTTCAAGGACTTAAAACTTCTACTAAAATATTTGGCATTCACCCTGCTACTATTATTACTCCCTATTCTTCGTCACAGATTGAATATTTATGCTTCAATGATAATGACTGGGCTATAGCTAGATGCTCTACCTCTGCAAATTTTGATAATCACCTTCCTAAGTCTCCTATATTATCTTTTTGTATTAATCATCCTATTATATTTCCACAGGTAATAAAAAATCAACCTATTCCTAAGGCATTTAATGTATTTACAGATGGGTCCTCAAATGGTACTGCTGCAGTAGTCACTACAAAAGAAAATATGACTTACATAACTGCACACAAATCAGCTCAACTAGTGGAATTGGAAGCTGTGGTAAGAGCTCTGGAAAATTTTAGAGACCAGCCCATAAACATTTTTTCAGATAGCCACTATATTGTACAAGCCATCCCAAAATTAGAGTTAGCAGGACCAATAGCACCTCATACTCCAGCCTTTAAATTGTTTTATCAATACAAAAACTTTTGTGGGCAAGAAAAGAACCTCTATTCGTAGGCCATATTAGAGCACATACTAATTTGCCTGGCCCCCTCCATGAAGGTAATCAAAAGGCAGATGAACTTACAAAAACAATATTTATACTTTCAGCACTACAACAAGCTACTTTATTTCATTCCCAGTTTCACGTCAACAGCACCACCTTGCAACGTAGGTTTAAAATCACAAAGGAGCAAGCCAGAACAATTGTAAAAGATTGTAAATCTTGTATAACACATTTGCCCAATCCTCATTTTGGTGTTAACCATAGAGGATTAATGCCCAATCATTTGTGGCAGATGGATGTTACTCATGAGCCAAGCTTTGGAAAATTGCAATTTATTCATGTAACCATAGATACATGCTCAGGCATGATTTTTGCTTCCTTACATTCCGGAGAAAAAGTTAAAGATGTCACATCTCATTGTTTACAAGCTTTTGCTGCATTGGGCATCCCCAAAATGCTTAAAACAGATAATGGTCCCGCTTATATGTCCTCATCTTTCAAACAGTTTTGCGCAAAATTCAACATATCCCATAAAACAGGCATCCCATACAATCCTCAGGGTCAGGGCATTATTGAAAGAGCAAACCGCACACACTAAAAGTTATGTTGTTAAAACAGAAAGAAGGAAACTGGAAAAATCCTAAGGACAGATTGGCAGTTGCCCTGTTTACTTTAAATTTTTTAACTTTAGACTCTGATGGTTATTCTGCTGGAGACAGACATTGGCACCCACATCAACAACATAAACCTTTGGTTTACTGGAAGGATGTTCTTTCAGGTACATGGAAGGGTCCGGATCCAGTATTAATTTGGGGGAGAGGATCTGTTTGTGTCTTTCCAAAGCATGAATCCTCTCCAATATGGATACCATCTAGATTAATAAAGCAGGTACCACATCAAAAGGATCAAGATGAAGTTGTTGAGGAATCAAGATTAATAAAAAAGGTACAAAATCAAGAGGACCATGATGAAGATATGGAATGATTCCCTTAAAAGAGTCCTTCAAAATATGTCACAACTTAAGTGTCATTCCTCCCGGCTGGGGCGAAGAGATCTCTCTTTAGTGTGCACACAATTATATATATATATATATATTTTTACTTTTTATATATGTGTTTATGTCTGTGTATTTGTCTAAATTTCATGTTAATGTGACGTCACAAATATATGTTTGTATGTGCGTCTGTCCAGTGTGACATCAAAAATAACAAAGCGCTTGTGAATATATATATATATATATATATATATATATATATATATGGATCCAAATAACTCTAATTCATTTAAGTTTAAGAGTATTCAAAATGGGTAAATAATTTAATAAGTGAAGGTACCTTCAATTTTGTTTTATATGTGTCCCAGGGACTTCTCTTTAGCAAAAAATATGACTAGTGCTCTATAACCTGATATTTTGGTGTTTTGACATGAGGTTGCTTATTTGTTATTAACTTCATTTGTTTAATAAATGATTAATTTCAATTATTTCAACAGGTAAAGGACTGCTGTGTATGCAGAAACTCGAGAGTTCCAGCTAACAAATTATTTCTCCAAAGTGCTTTTAGTTTTTCTTTAATCTATCTTTAATGCAGTAATTACCCTCAGTCTTTCTTTGTTTTGTTCTAAATATGATATTTTGCCAGCTTATGTTTGTGGGAGCTCAGGCTGCAATGTGTGTGAGCAGAAATCAACTTATTTTTCCAATCTAATAATTCTACTTTTTAGTTTGACAACTCGCCTCTTGACTCAGTGCTGGAATAGCACTGCCTTTCCTTTAATAATTGATGCTTCAGTCTCTAGATAGCGGGCCCTGAAGATTTGCCGGTGGCATCGTCTAGACATAAAAAAGACGGCTGCTTCTACAGCTGCAGGGATCGCGGTCGCTGCAAGCATCCCTGCTGCTCAAATGTCAAACAACCTCACCAGCAGTGTGGCCTCTGCTCTGCATGCATGGGGCCTCCTAGATCTACGTGTTATAACAAGTGGACATTTTGATCTTTCATTGTTTGGGGCTTCATGGGACAGTACCTTGCGGGTATTTGTTTAGAGAACTCACTGTGTTACTTGATAGAACTTAGGGCAGCTGATTTGTTTAAAGAATTTGATATGCTATGCAATTTGACTTGTCACCAAAAGGCTTGTTGCCTTAAAGCCGCAGCATCTCCTCCCAATTGGACGGCTGTTAGTCATCTTACACAGTCGATCCTAAGGGGCTCCATTGGATGGCTGGTTAGCCAATGACGGGTAAGATCCCCAGAGAGGGACAACCTAAGACAGGCACAGTCGCACTGGACAGTCTCATGTGGCCGACATATCAACCTAAGACAGGAGTCAAGGACAGCCTTGATTATCCAATGATGGGTAAGAATGTTGGTTGCACATAGACGTCCTAGAGCATCCCCTCTTTTAAAACAAAAGGGGGAAATGCAGGAGCCCTGTTTGGGGAGATAGCTAAGATTGCGGTTGACTATGGGCCATAGACATTTTTGGGCATTGTCGCATTGTCTTGGCCTTCCGAGAGATTTGAGCAATCTTGACACGGGGCATTGTCTTTCCGTAGTCCACGGGACTTGGCCCAGGATCTCGAGAGATTTGAGGAGTGACTCAGCAGATTGAGCAAGCACCATTCCTGCTCGGGCGCATGGGATGAGACCAGAGAGAGAAAGGACAGGGTTATCGCTATTGTATAGATACATTGTAGTTTCTTGTAAGAGTACGTGGCTTGGTTTCTTGTGAGAGTGTGTATGTAGTGTTAGAAATTACAAGAGACAGAGACAGAAAGATTAAAGAATTTTTTCGTCTCCATCCTGTCTCCGGACTCCTTCCCGCGGCGCTGCCATTCCAGGCTGCAATCCCTTTCCGGCGGCTAACACATATGTAATCTGACACAGGACACAATGTACAGGCAATCCTAGGAATACATTTTTTGAAGTAACGGATGAATGGATATCCCACACGATGAATATATACTAAGTGAAAGGCTCATACTCCCCTGAGAAATGAATGTGCAAGTTTGAATACACATCCTATCTCACACAAATGTACATGCAATGATGTGAACTTAGGTATAGTTACAGGGGTACTATTGGGGTTAGTATTCACTATTGGATGGGCTAGTGTAAGTTTGAGAAAATGAATATGTGTATCAAGAAATATGAATTGTCCTGAAAGATTATGTGTGAAAAATGCACAACACTCCTCGTAAATGCACTTTGAGGACTCAGAATAGAGTATAATGTGACTCATGTATTAACAATTTTTTGACCTGTGGACTGGAAAGAGATTCCATACATGAGGATAGACTAAGACATAAAAAAAAATGCCATTGATAGTTGCATACATATCATTCAAAGTGCAGATAAGTGTGCATTTCTATGTGCATGTTTCCTTGTACCCACAGGTTGAGTTATGCAGGTCATATTAGGGTGAATTTTGAGTTCAGCCACGTTTTGTGTGGAATGTTCTGGTGAGGGAATTTTTCTATCTTCCAACATCAGAGTACTCTTAAGGATGTACTATATTCATAGCATGTGTGACAATACATATGTTTATAAAACTACATGTTCTGTACCGGGGAACATGGTTAGCGAGAGTCAGGATATTAAACTTTTCTTCATTTGAGGATTCATTCATAAGTATGATAAAGAAAATGTGACTAGTTTCATAACACATACCGTTGACAATGGCACGGGCAAGTCACAACATACCCGAATCCTCTCAGGATCTGACTGTATTGCTTTGATACTAGGATGAGTTTTGCCAAATATGTTAGAAGAAGTGGTAACTCTTTTGTAGGGGTAGGGGTAGGGGTAGGGTTAGGGTTAGGGCTAGGGTTAGGGTTAGTTTTAGGGTTAGAGGTTGAACACACCAATCATACTATATACAAATTCAAAAAGAAAACGTGCGAGCATAGGCTACTCAGAAATGCTTACAAATGCCATTCTGAACAATGACATGCAATTATCATCTCCCCAAAAGAGAGACAATTGGAGAGAGAGAAGAAGAAGAACCTCTCCTATGGCATATCTGGAAACGGAAATGCTCAAGAGCTCACACCTTTGGAGGTGGCAGAGAAGATTCTGAATGTAGGGTAGATGGCTAACATGCCACACCTGAAGAACTAAGGGCCTAATTGTGTCTGGACAACGTTCCACTAAGCTCTGTGTGCTTCAAATTGATGTTGCTTTCAGGAGCATTGGCTCTTTTTGGAGTGATACAATCTTAGCTGTATGTCCATTGATGTGAACCGGAAGACATCGTTACTGATTTTCCATTGCTCCTGAGGAAGCAGAGCCAAATCGTCTTCCTGAAGGTGAATGTGGCCACCGAGGGCTGAACGTCTGCCTGTGGGCAATGTGAAGCCTTTGGGTCATCCTCAAGTTTTCTGGGCTGTACCGGCTGCATCAAGTACGGGGATGTTGTGATTGGATTCCAAAAACATGAGAAAATCCAGTGGGACACAGCGCTGGAGGAAATTATACCACGTGTGGTGAATCTCGGTCTGCAGTAGGTAACACCCATCTGAGAGACACCTCGCCATCTCAGACACCTCGCGCGCCCCGATACAACAGGAGCCATCTGCCTTCTGAGCAGTGACTCGCCTTGAATTGCCTATGAGCCGAACCACTCCCCACAACAGGATGCCTTGACATAGAAATGCCTGCTGGCTGCGTGAGTGTCAGTGACATTCTGCTTGGAAGCCAAGGCGGCAACAAGTGCCAGATGCATGTGGCCATGGCACAGATTTCGTAGCACATAGCTATACTCCTCTGCCCAAGGCCCCATCAGCAGCAGGCTCAAACTCACTGGTATCTCTGTTCTCCTGCTTTTTCATGAGTTGTGCTCAATGAAGTCCTCCTGGGGTTCAGTCATAATGAGCATCAGGATTTCCTCAGGTGCTCAGCGGTTCTTGGTCAGGGGAAGGTCAAAAATTTCAGGTTATTAATAGAGCTCTATTTCCAGCATCAGGGAGGTGGTGCTGTGGGCTTGTGATTGAGACAGGAGCCAATAAGTGGTGAGGAAACTTTTTCAGCTGGAACTCTGGACTAATGCAAGGAGGGCTTCCAGCATAGGGGCCAAGAGGTCACATAGAGCCGGGCCAATGGGGCTAAAAAGGGGTGGTGCAGGTGTGTTCCGTGCTCTCACTTTGGGCTGGCAATCTCCACAGACAAAAATGCACTGAGATCCTGCCCGAAATTCCTAGTGTTGTGGAGAAATCCACACTGGGCACTTGGATCAGCTCTAAGATCCCAAGGACACCTCTGGTGCTTGAGTACCTAAACTCCAAGCACAAATTGCTGCTATACATCTATCGGGCAAGCTCCAGAACTCAGCTCACTGCTGACATTCACACCAGCATCCAATTAGAGCCTTCTCTTCCAACCACCACTCCAATAATCACAATTCCAACAGAAACACTTCCTCCCTCATGGCCCAAAGGCCGGTCCTCTGCTTCCATGTAGACACTCATCCTAAACATCTGGCAGCAGGTGTCCCTACTTAGAGAAGTCCAGGATCGTGGCCAATGTTACTTTCCATGAACTTCATTTGCCTGAAGTCATTTTGGGCTCCACAGCCTTCCTGCAAAGGAGGGAATTCAAAATGGCTGGAGTTCATGCTGCTCTTCTGCCCAAATCAGGGGCCTGTTGTTCAGCTTTGCTAGGCTTTTCATGTGTCTTTAAGCCAAAAAAGACACAACCACCTCTTTTGTCAATACTTGAGGGCGATCACAATCTCATTCTACCCAAAGGGTCTCTGTTCTCACTTCTTGAACATCAGGAGCCTTAGCAGATGGAATGAAGAGAAAAATAGGCGGGTGGGGTGTAATTGCACTTTTAGGTGTGGATAAACCCTAATACATTTCTGTGTTTTGATGGGGCAGTACCATCTAAGCCAGTGTCTCAGAGTGAAGGCAAAGGCTTTACCACTGAGCAATAGATACAGCTCTTTAATTTCCATTTCAAACACTGTTTTTTGTGAGGCTTCACCCAAGGGAGGCCTGAGGCAAAATCTTCTTCACATTCAATGGTATAGGACAATGGGAAAGGACAAAGCCCTGGTCAGACATTTGCACAGGACCAAGACTGTGTCAATTAGTCCTATTGCTCATCCTTCTTGGATTTCTATCTCATCAATCAGGGTTCCCCTTTACAAACTTGACTTTTCCAAGGGATTCCTGAGTTCCACAGTGACCTTCAGCTATACCTTCACCAAGCCAATAAATGGCCTTTTCAGACCGCCTGGAGGTGGCATCCATCTTTCACACAAAACCAAAAGCCCATTTTGGGCAGTGCCAAACTTCAAGGAGAACACAGGAACTTCGGAACATAGTTGGCGTTCCCCAAGCGCAAGCCAAACAGCAGTCTATCAATTTTCCAGGATGAGTGCGGAAATGTTGTCACAAGACAGGACACATCCAGGGATGCATTCTTTTCACTTGTCCCTAGAATATCAGATGATTAGGGATACATCTCCAGACAAAGAGTCAGTAGCCTTCATCAAAAGGACTCAGTACTCTCCAGTCACTGAAAACCCAAACAAATGGTTTTCCCCACGTACTCTCTGGGTACATGAGACTAAACCACATGTTAAAACACACACACACACACACACACACACACACACACACACACACACACACACAGAGGCTTCCCTGGAGAGGGCCTACCTCCATCTAAAGTGTAACCTAAGTTGTGGGTTCACCTATGATCAAGGACAGTCGCCTCTCCTGACTCAGTTCTGGTCTTCTTGAACAAACCAAACGCATTTGTCATGTCCCCGTGAGGATCCAGTACATTCATTCTCAGAAATGGCCCCTCCTCAGGGCACTCCTTCCTTTTGCCAATCCACACATCAGTAGTGGCCAAGAAAGAATGGCTCTGTGCTTGGTATCAATCCAAACAAGTGAGCAGACTGGGACTGTGGCTGGCTCTGTGTGCCTAGCAACCTGGATTCCAAGTTGAGTGAGTTCCGTCACCAAGGAAGTGAGGTGAGCTTACTTCCTTGAAGGAAGGGAGGTGAGGTCACTTCCTTGGCAACCACTCTCTCCTGCCAGTTGTTTCCAAGGGTCCCCTGAGATGGAGGCTGCACCCATCTTCCTGAGACTTTTTCACAAATGGACCAAGTTATACCAACGCACCCGGGAGCTCATATCCAGACAGACCTGGATTTTTTGGTCCTCCTTCCCTGGGTTGAGAGGACAGAGCTCGATTCAAACATATCCCCTCATGTGGACCATGTTTCTAATCCCGGAAGATGACCTTATGCCTCTCAGGGCCTACACAGCTGCCTTACTCTTCTTCAGGGAAAATTCTGATGACTACCTTTGAGCCTCACAACAGACCTCGATGTTTGACAGGCCTGTACTACAAGATCAAACCTACGTGTGCTCTCATATTAAATGAGAATTCGGTAATGGAGTTGAAGGAAGGATGAACATGATATTTCTATTTTGGTTACGAGGAAATCTCCCGGAAGAATGTCGGTATTGTGAAACATGAACATTCATAAGAATGTGTTGGTGAACATTTTTTGTGGAAACATACAAATTAGTAAGGGGTGAAACTCAGAAGGGTATTAGGTGGGTAATTTGGATAATTGTTATTATTCAAGTTAAATGTTAAGAATTTATTCAATTTTATTCCATGTATTAAGTGAAGAGTTGAGTATATTTGAATTAGGGGTAGCAGGGATGTATCCTACAAGTCAATGTAGGATGTCATGTGTACGTGTACCATTGACAATGGAATGCATATATGTCAACATCCACTGACAAGTGCACCTTACACAGCTTTGCCAAGTAGGGTCCCGAACAAGAATGAGTCTAGGATTAGTTTTGAATTTCCTCATGAATCAAGGTTTT
This sequence comes from Tamias sibiricus, assembly GCA_025594165.1. Taxonomy (NCBI): domain Eukaryota; kingdom Metazoa; phylum Chordata; class Mammalia; order Rodentia; family Sciuridae; genus Tamias; species Tamias sibiricus. The sequence continues at coordinate 4,055,506 of CM046666.1, forward strand.
CCTTAGATACAAAATGTGAATGTCAGCACGTGAATATTCACAAGACTATGAAAGTAAAAATGTGTATGAAAAAAATCGATATACAGAAATTGTGAGGTAGTCAAAACTATCATGTGAGTTATACACTGATGTATCTATGTCAATTGGGATGGCTAAATATTTAATTTTCTGAAAACTACAATCTATTTGCACCCCCACATTTGAAATTTGAATGAATTCATCAACCTATATTCCAACATTCATAAGGCTACATGCTGTAATTTGAAATGAGGTTTTGGAATGAACATAAGTTCATGGTGAGTAATGAATTTTGTGACAGTAGAGTTCCTGGGATGAAAAGTAGTTGTATATGAGGTAAGGAGAGAATTTATACCACCAAATATGTGAACACTTTTGAAATACCTATAAATGAATGTATGTGGATCGAGAGAGCTGTACTGTGTTTTCTATCAGTACGAATTGATGACTAGGAGATACAGGAATCGATCTGAAGATGAGTACGTATTCTCATGGAGGCGAATGTAAAAGGGTGTATTGAAGTTAGACTTTTAAATATATATGAATCAGATCTTCAAGGACAAGCATGATAGAAAACCAGGGGCAGTGTTACATACAGGGGGTCTTTGGGTTTAGCTCGGAGAGGGAGTATAGATACTGAGAGCTATGTGTAATTCAAAGACGGTTCATGTCAACGTGTGTAGGAAAAAAGTGTGTGAACATATGTAATCTGACACAGGACATGATGTACAGGCAATCCTAGGAATACATTTTTTGAACTAACGGATGAATGGATATCCCACACGATGAATATATACTAAGTAAAAGGCTCATACACCCCTGAGAAATGAATGTGCAAGTTTGAATACACATCCTATCTCACATAAATGTACATGCAATGATGTGAACTTAGGTATAGTTACAGGGGTACTATTGGGGTTAGTATTCACTATTGGATGGGCTAGTGTGAGTATGAGAAAATGAATATGTATATCAAGAAATATGAATTGTCCTGAAAGATTATGTGTGAAAAATGTACAACGCTCCATGTAAATGCACTTTGAAGACTCAGAATAGAGTATAATGTGACTCATGTATTAACTATTCATTAACCTGTGAACTGGAAATAGATTCCACACATGAGGATAAACTAAGACATAGGAAAACATGCCATTGATAGTTGCATACATATCATTCAAAGTGCAGATAAGTGTGCATTTCTATGTGCATGTTTCCTTGTACCCACAGGTTGAGTTATGCAGGTCATATTAGGGTGAATTTTGAGTTCAGCCACGTTTTGTGTGGAATGTTCTGGTGAGGGAATTTTTCTATCTTCCAACATCAGAGTACTCTTAAGGATGTACTATATTCATAGCATGTGTGACAATACATATGTTTATAAAACTACATGTTCTGTACCGGGGAACATGATTAGCGAGAGTCAGGATATTAAACTTTTCTTCATTTGAGGATTCATTCATAAGTATGATAAAGAAAATGTGACTAGTTTCATAACACATACCGTTGACAATGGCATGGGCAAGTCACAACATACCCGAATCCTCTCAGAATCTGACTGTATTGCTTTGATACTGAAATGAGTTTTGCCAAATATGTTAGAAGAAGTGGTAACTCTTTTGTAGGGGTAGGGGCAGGGGTAGGGTTTGGGTTAGGGCTAGGGTTAGGGTTAGTTTTAGGGTTAGAGGTGAACACACCAATCATACTATATACAAATTCAAAAAGAAAACGAGCGAGCATAGGCTACTTGGAAATGCTTACAAATGCCATTCTGAACAATGACATGCAATTATCATCTCCCCAAAAGAGAGACAGTTGGAGAGAGAGAAGTAGAAGAACCTCTCCTATGGCATATCTGGAAATGGAAATGCTCAAGAGCTCGCACCTTTGAAGGTGGCAGAGAAGATTCTGAATGTAGGGTAGATGGCTAACACACCACACCTGAAGATCTAAGGGCCTAATTGTGTCTGGACAACCTTCCATTAAGCTCTGTGTGCTTCAAATTAATGTTGCTTTCAGGAGCATTGGCTCTTTTTGGAGTGATACAATCTTAGCTGTATGTCCATTGATGTGAACCAGAAGACATCCTTACTGATTTTCCATTGCTCATGAGATAGCAGAGCCCAATCATCTTCCTGAAGGTGAATGTGGCCACCGAGGGCTGAAAGTCTGCCTGTGTGCAATGTAAAGCCTTTGGGTCATCCTCAAGTTTTCTGGGCTGTACCGGCTGCATCAAGTATGGGGATGTTGTGATTGGATTCCAAAAACATGAGAAAATCCAGTGGGACACAGCGCTGGAAGCAATTATACCACGTGTGGTGAATCTCGGTCTGCAGTAGGTAACACCCATCCGACAGCCATCTCAGACACCTCGCGCAATTTGAGGAGCCAATCTGATTCTGAGCATCACCCCGAACCATTCCCCACAATAGGATGCCTTGACATAGAAATGCCTGCTGGCTGCGTGGTGTCAGTGACATTCTGCTTGGAAGCAAATGCCAGATGCATGTGGCCATGGCACAGATTTCGTAGCACATAGCTATACTCCTCTGCCCAAGGCCCCATCAGCAGCAGGCTCAAACTCACTGGTATCTCTGTTCTGCTTTTTTCATAAGTTGTGCTCAATGAAGTCCTCCTGGGGTTCAATCATAATGAGCATCAGGAGTTCCTCAGGTGCTCCAGCAGTTCCTGGTCAGGGGAAGGTCAAAAATTTCAGGTTATTAATAGAGCTCTATTTCCAGCATCAGGGAGGTGGTGCTGTGGGCATGTGATTGAGACAGGGGCCAATAAATGGTGAGGAATCTTTTTCAGCTGGAACTCTGGAGTAATGCAAGGAGGGCTTCCAGCATAGGGGCCAAGAGGTCACATAGAGCCGTGCCAATGGGTCTAGAAGGGGAGGTGCAGTGTGTTCCGGACTCTCACCTTGGGCTGGCAATCTCTATAGACAAAAATGCTCTGAGATCCTGCCCGAAATTCCTAGTGTTGTGGAGAAGTCCACACTGGGCACTCGGATCAGCTCTAAGATCCCAAGGACACCTCTGTTGCTTGAGTACCTAAACTCCAAGCTCAATTTGGTGGTATCCCTCTATCGGGGAAGCTCCAGAACTCAGTTCACTGCTGACATTCACACCAGCATCCAATTAGAGCCTTCTCTTCCAACCACCACTCCAATAATCACAAATCCAACAGAAACCCTCCCTCTCTCTTGGCCCAAAGGCTGGTCCTCTGCTTCCATGTAGACACTCATCCTAAACATCTGGCAGCAGGTGTCCCTACTTAGAGAATTCCAGGATTGTGGCCATTGTTACTTTCCATGAATTTCATTTGCCTAAAGTCATTTTGGGCTCCACAGCCTTCCTGCAAAGGAGGGAATTCAAAATGGCTGGAGTTCATGCTGCTCTTTTGCCCAAACAGGGGCCTGTTTTCAGCTTTGCTAGGCTTTTCATGTGTCTTTGAGCCAAAAAAGACACAACCACCTCTTTTGTCGCTACTTGAGGGCGATCACAATCTCATTCTGCCCAAAGGGTCTCTGTTCTCACTTCTTGAACATCAGGAGCCTTAGCAGATGGAATGAAGAGAAAAATAGGTGGGTGGGGTGTACTTGCACTTTTAGGTGTGGATAAACCCTAATACATTTCTGCGTTTTGATGTGGCACTACCATCTAAGCCAGTGTCTCAGAGGTGAAGGCAAAAACTTTACCACTGAGCAACAGATACAGCCCCTTCATTTCCATTTCAAACACTGCTTTTTCTGAGGTTCTCCCAAGAGAGGCCTGAGGCAAAATCTTCACATTCAAGGGTATAGGAAAATGGGAAAGAACAAAGCCCTGGTCAGACTTTTGCACAGGACCAAGACCGTGTCAATGAGTCCTACTGCTCATCCTTCTTGGATTTCTATCTCATCAAGCAGGGTTCCCCTTGGCAAACTTGACTTTTCCAAGGGATTCCTGAGTTCCACAGTGACCTTCAGCTATACCTTCACCAAGCCAATAAATGGCCATTTCAGACCGCCTGGAGGTGGCACCCATCTTTCACACAAAACCAAAAGCCCATTCTGGGCAGTGCCAAACTTCAAGGAGAACACAGGAACTTCGGAACATAGTTGGCGTTCCCCAAGCGCAAGCCAAACAGCAGTCTATCAATTTTCCAGGATGAGTGCCGGGAATGTTGTCACTAGATAGGACACATCCAGGGATGCATTCTTTTCACTTGTCCCTAGAATGACAGATGAAGAGAAATACATCTCCAACAGTCATTAGACTTTAGCCAAAGGACTCAGTATCTCCAGTCACTGAAAACCCAAACAAATGGTTTTCCCCACGTACTCTCTGGGGACGCGAGACCAAACCAGAAGTTTAAACACACACACACACGCACGCATACACACACACTCACACACACAGGCACGCTGTTCTGGAGAGGGTCTACCTCGATCTACAGTGTCATCTGAGTGGTGCATTCTCCTATGATCAAGGGCAGTTGCCTCTCCTGTCTCAGTTCTGTAAGTGTGTCTCAGCTTGAACTTTTTAAAAATCCATGGAGGGTTCCCATAATAGGGGCCAATGGTCACATGCAGCCAGCGAATGTGTCTACAATGGGAGGTACAGTTGTGTTCCAGAATCTCACCTTTGGTTGACAATCTCTACATAGAAGAATGCTGTGAGATCCTGCCCAATATTTTTATTGTTGTGGAGAAATCCCCACTGGGCACTTGGATTAGCTCTAAGTTCTCATGGATACCTCTGGTGCTTGAATACCTAAACTCTGAGCACAGTTCACTGCCATACCTCTATTGGGGAAGCTCCAGAACTCAGTTCAGTGCTGACATTCACACCAGCATCCAACCAGAGCCTTTTCTTCCAACCACCACTCCAAATAATCACAATTCAAACAAAAACCCTCCCTTTCTCATGGCTCAATGGCCACTCCTCTGCTTCCATGTAGACACTCATCCTAAACATCTGATCTTATTTTTTTGGCTTACCCCTTGATATATTTAGGTATTTTTTTTTTTGTACCGTGTTTTAAACTCAGGAGCCCTGGAGCACTGGGCCACATCCCCAGCTTTTTTGTGTGTTTATTAGAGTTAGGGTCTCATAGAGTTCTAGTGCCTGCCATTTTTGTGGCTGTCTTTTTTTTTTAATATTTATTTATTTACTTTTGTTGTATACAATGCAATGCATTTATGTTTATGTGGTGTTGAGGATCGAACCCGGGCCTTGCACGTGCGAGGCGAGCGCTCTTCAGCTGAGCCACAACCCCAGCCCCTGTGGCTGTCTTTTAATTAAAGATCCTCCTGCCTCAGGCTTCCAAGTGGTAGGATTACAGGCATGTGCCACCCTGCCCTTCTATTCAAGGGATTTTTACATATCCATGCTTTCTCCTCTTCCTTTTCCTCAGTCCTTGCCCATGCAGACCCCTCCACCTTGCATTGTCTCCCAAGGGCCTGCAGGTATCCTCCCCCTACCCACCAAAGCCCACCACAGGGACCTGTATAGGAGGGTTTGCTGAGTTATCCTATGGGAGCCAAGGAGAAAATGCACAATATGGAGAAGAGAAAGAGGATGGAGAGGAAGAGCCATATCAGTGGTAGATGGCTGTCACTAACTTCCCTAGAAGCAGTGGATGTGAACCCCTCTCATTAGTCTGTGCGTGAGTCTTCAGTGCTGATCACTGCTCAGATCTGTTTGTGCGTCTGTGAGATGATTTAAGAATATAAGCATGTGATGTGGCTGGTTGAGGTGGTGCACCCCTGTGATCCTAGTAGCTTAGAATGCTGAGGCAGGAGGCTGGCAAGTTTGAGGCCAGCCTCAGTATCTTGGTGAGACCCTAAGGAACTCAGCAATATCCTATTGCTAAATAAAATATTTAAAAGGGCTGGGATGTGGTTCAGTGGTTTAGTGCCTCTGGGTTCAATCCCCATTACCCAAAACAAACAAAAAAGTTACAGGATGTACAATGTACTGAATTTGCAAAAGTCATTAAGTTAAAAGCTCTAGGTAGAGAAAATAGAGGGAATGAAGAAATTAGTTTCTAAGAAGCAATAAAGGCATTTCTCTTAACAAGAAATCCATGAACGCTAAGACTGACAGGGCCTCTCCAGAGATGAAGCTGATAATATAGTGAGATCTTCAAAGTTAGAACCTATAATTAATACTCAGCCCATTATAAAAGCTATCAATCACCATGAGGACAAAATAAAGACATTTCTAGACATGAAAGAAGACAAACATTTTGAGATCCACAGATACTTCCTAAAATAGGCACCAGAATATGTGTTCTAGCAGGAAGAAAGACGCAGACATGTGAAAGAAATGGGGCAAGAAAATGTGGGGGGGATAAAATAACAAGAGCTATTTTTTATTTGTTCTTTTTAGCTCTCCATGACAGCAGAGTTCATTTTGACACATCACACACTCATGGGGTATCACTTCCATTCCTGTGGGTGGACATGCTGTGGAGTGTCCCTGGCCGTGTGTTCATATGTGAACATGGGAAAGTAATGTCCATTCATTCCACTGTCTTTCTTATTCCCAATTCTTTCCCTTCCCCCAACTCCCCACCTCAAACCCAGTGAACTCTACCCTCCCTCACAACTGCTAATAAGCATCTGCACATGAGAGAGATCATTTGGTCTCTGGGATTGGCTTGTTTCACTAAGCACAAAGCCTCCAGGTCCATCCATTTACAGGCAAATGCCACCATTTCCTTCTTCTTTATGCCTGAGTAATATTCCATAGTGTATATGTACCAGAATTTCTTTATCTATTCACCTGTTGAGGGCAATTAGGTTGGCTCCATATTATGAACTGAGCTACTATACACACTGGTGTGGCTGTGTCACTGTAGTGTGCTGATTTAAAGTCTTTTGGGTAAAAACCGAGGAGTGGAATAACTGGGTCAAATTGTGGTTCCATTCCAAGTTTTCCAAGAAAATTCCATCCTGCTTTCCAGAGTGGTTGCACCAATCTGCAGCCCTACCAGCCATGGATGAGTGAACCTTTCCCCCCACATCCTCGCCAACATCTACTGGGACTTGTATTCTTGACAATTGCCATTCTTCCTGGAGTGGGATGCAATCTCTGTGTAGTTTTAATTTGCATTTCACAAGAGCTATGTTTTAGGAGTAAGTGTTGATGATGTCAACTAAGCAACCTGGTATAACAATATGGTGCCCTGCCTGGAACTCTGGTGGCATCAGCAGAGACTCCATGTACCCATTGCCCTGGTTGGATATGGGTACGTATTCCAAGGGACAGCACAGAAACCTGTCCCCAAAAGACAGGTGCTGAAATGTTCATAGCATTATTTACAACACTCCCAACCTGGCACCCACATCATGTTCATCATCAGTAACCTGGATTATTTATCATCACGAGTCGAAGAAATGTCCATAGAATACCATCAGGACCAAGAAAAGGACTGCCTCTGTGTGCCCCTGTGGGGACAAGTCTCAGAGGCACAAGGTCAAACGGGCCTTCAGACACAAAGGAATCAATACTGTGATTTCCTTTATATAAAGTTGGAAAACAGGACAAGCTGATTTATGGTGATGGAAATCAGTATTGTGGTTTACCTGGGCAGGGAGAGGATTGAACCGAGGAGACTCAGAGTTCTGGAATAATGGTCATATAGGTAGGATTTATATGGACGTGTCTGCCTTGAACAAATTCATCAAGCCATATACTTTAGGATTGAACCCAGGGGCCCTCGACCACTGATCCACATACCCAGTCCAGTTTTCTATTTTATTTAGAAACAGGGTCTCACTGAGTTGCCTAGGACCTCACTTTGCTGAGGCTGGCTTTGAACTTGCGATTCTCTTGCCTCAGCCTCCCGAGCTGCTGGGATGACAGGCATGTGCCACTGCACCCGGCCCAATTATGCATTCCCAAAAGGTGAAAAAAATAAAGAAAAATTGGTAAGGCAAAATGTAAAGTGGGAAGAAATAACTGAAAAGTATGGTGAAATTAAACAATAATAGTATAAGTGCTTCTAATTATGTTGGCCATTACAATATATGTGAATGGATTAAGCACTAATTAAAAGAAAAAGATTCTGGCTGAATCATAATAAATCTCTAGCTGTCTGCATTTTATGGGAGACACATCTAACAGAAACAATACAGAAAAATGAAGAAGATGATAGAATGAAAATACTAATAAGAGCAGAAAAGAGGGAAATATTTATTCAGATGAAATGGAATTCATCAATCCAAGGTCAAATCATTTCATAAGGCCAGGCGCCAGGTTGCACACCTGTCATCCAGTAGCTTGAAAGGCTGAGACAAGAGGATTTCAAGTAGAAGGCCAGCCTCAGCAACTTAGTGAGACACTAATCAACTCAGTGAGACCCTGTCTCTAAATAAAATACAAAATAGGGCTGGGGTTGTGGCTCAGTGGTTAAGCATCCCTGGATTCAATTCCTGGTACAAAAAAAAAAAAAAAAAAAAAAGTGCAAAATCTGTACCCTGAAAACAAGAACACATTGCTGCTAGGAAGGGGAAATTAACAGGAAGATGTGTTCAGCATGTGTTCTGGGGATGAATGGTCTACATCTTGGTTGGGGTAGTGGCCATGGGAGCTCTACATCATCATTGCCAAGCTGTGCACTTGGCATCTGTGCACTTTGTTATAAAAAATAATTGAAAGACTCCCAGTCTCAAAGATCTAAAGGCACCAGGTTACAACTGGAAGATAACTAAAAGACACCAGGTAAAGTGGAACCAAACAAGTAACAAAGGAGAATCTTTTCTGTTGTGCCTCCACCATAATTTTCAAATACACAGAGCAGAACCCTGGCAACATGACAGGCAAACAAAACCAGGTCCTTGATACCTTAGCAGCCTTTTTTTTTTTTTTTGTACCAGGGATTGAACTCAGGGGCACTCGACCACTGGGCCACATCCCCAGCCCTTTTTTGTACTTTATTAGAGACAGACTTTATTAGAGACAACTCACTGAGTTGCTAAGTGCCTCGCCATTGCTGAGGCTGGCCTCTAACTTGCGATCCTCCTACCTCGGCCTCCCGAGGGCTGGGATTACAGGTGTGCACCACCGCGCCAGCTTGTTCTGGTTCTTTCTTAAAAAAATTTTTTTTTTGTAGTTGCAGATGGACAGCATGCCTTTATTTGTTTATTTATAGGCAGTGCTGAGGATTGAACACAGTGTCTCACACATGCTAGGCGAGTGCTCTACCACCAAGCCACAACCCCAGCCCTTTGGTTCTTATTTTATAGTTCTGTCTTTAAAAGTTAAATTGTTTGGTTTTTTTTATTTTTAAGAATTTGAAAATTGCATTCAATGGTATATTGAAAGATATTTTAGGACTGCAAGTATGTGTTAAGCTTTAGAAAGATCTACCAATGTAAATCACTCCTTGATTATGTTAGAAGAAAAGCCACATAATTTCCTTAGAAACAAAAACACTTTTGAAAGTATTCAACATATATACTTCTGTGATTAAAAGAATTAAAGCTTTAAACAATGAGTTATGCACCTATTAAGATGGCCAAAATTAGGCTGGGGCTGTGGCTCAGCGGCAGAGTGCTCACCTCGCATGCGCGTGGCCCGGTTTCGATCCTCAGCACCATGTAAACATAAATGCATTGCATTGTGTACAACTAAAGTAAATAAAGAAATATTTTAAAAAGATGGCTAAAATCGCCAGGCACAGTGGCACACACCTGTCATCCCAGCGGCTCCAGAGCCTGAGGCAGGAGGATCATAAGTTAAAGGCCAGCCTCAGCAACTCAGCGAGGCCCTTAGCAACTCAGTGAGACTCTGTCTCTAATAAAATATCAAGGGCCAGGGATGTGGCTCAGTGGTTAAGCACCCCTGGGTTCAATATCCAGTACCAAAAAGTAAAAATAAAAAAGATTCAAGATTATGTCACTTCCTACAGTGACATGGAGGAAACAGCCAGTGTCATGAAGACAGAGATCAAGTGTTTTCTGATGGTGACTGTCCCCAGCCCTGCAAAGCACCCTATGTGCACAGTGTTGCTGCCTTGAAGCGCTTGGAGCAACGGAGCCGCGGGAAAAAACTTCAGAAGCAAACTGGAGACACAATTCAAGCAATCAGATGCACTGATGCCAAGGAGTCTAAAGTATAACACTAAAAGTTCACTGTGCCCTCCTCCCTGGGTGACAGGGACAGGAAGAGGAATCGTCTATTTCTTTCATTCTTCACACCCTGAAAAAGAAACATCAGCTATTTTGCGCTATTTATCTGTATATAAGCCATTTTTGGTGAATGCCCAATGCAGCAAAAGTCTTGCAGCAAATTGGGAAGCAGAAATCATGTATCTGACATGAATAAAATGCACAAATTTCATTAATCCTCTAAGTAAAGCATACAAGTTTATATTTATCAATTTTCCTCCCACTCCCTTCTGTTTTTGTAAGTTCATTTTTGATTACCTTCATGGAATATGAAATGCCACATATTCTGTTCTTGCCCACAAAAGAATTATTTTTTTTTTTTTTATTTTTTTTTTTTTTTTTTTTTGATAAAACCAATCTAGCATCTATTCAATATTTGCAAAGAGAGCATACTATAGCCCAATCAGAGTAATTCATTATGATGATTGAACAAATTGAGATTCCTTCGCTATTTCTACTAACTTTAAAGCTTTCCTAGTACTAATGGATCTATGTTCATTACCAGTCACCAACTTGATCATTGAGGGTGGTCAGTGGCACATGCCATGATTTAAAATCTGTAATATCATATTAATCCATATTATTATTAAATTTTCATAGCACACTACACTGTGGCAAAAAAATATCATGGGGATGTTTTTGATATTATATTTTAATGGGTTGGATAGCCTTGGGCATATGGTGGGGGCTGAGGCAGGGCCAGGAGGATCATCAAGTTCAAAAGCCAGCACTCGACCACTTAGCAACTTAGGCTCTGTAGATGTATCTGAAATACCTCAAATGTTTCAAGTAAGCAGTTTATATATTTTCCTCCCACTCCCTTCCTTCAAATATGAAACACATATAGAAGAAAATCTATACCAAATGATTTTTCACATAAGGTTCATTATCTGCATGGCTGAACACAGACAAAAATTGCTCATCTATTCCAAAGATACAAGAGTAAATTAGATTGAACAAAGCACATGGGAAGAAGTCAGTCTTGATTGGCAATTGAGATAAAAAAATGCTGTGTACTAACTATCTACTCACCAACTTGATCCAGTGGCACATGCCTGTAATATCAAGTGGCTGGGGGAGGCTGAGGCAGGAGGATCACAAGTTCAAAAGCCAGCCTTAGCAACTTAGCAAGGCCCTAAGCAATTTAGTGAGACCTGTCCATCAAAATAAAATATAAAAAGGGCTGGGGATGTGTCTCAGTGGTTAAGTGTCCCTGTATTTAATCTCAATAAAACATAAAAATGGCACAAAAAAAAAAAATCATTACCAGAAGAATTGACATACCCAGAATAGAAGTTCACATGCCCTAAGATTTTCTGCATCAGCGAAGATTTGGCTAGAATGCTCTAAGGCTATTTATTCATTCAACCTACATTATGTGATACTATTCCAGGCATCAGTGATACAATGGACAGACAGATCTGAACTCACAATTCTTCTACAAACTCCAAAGGACAACTCGAAGAAAATATAAATAAAAATCAGACCCCAGAAATAGACCAATACATATCTGAGGACCTGATCAATGACACATGACCACTCAAGCCCAGGTGGAAAGGAATAAATGAAACAGGCCAACTCAGTCATACAGAAACAAACTAGATTTTCACTCACATTACCAATATTCATGGACTAAAGAAAGTTAAGTTCAAAAGAGAGAGAGTGAAAAAGCATGCTATAAAACTTTCCAGGAGCTAAGGCTGAAAAAGATCTTTATGACATGAGAGAATAGAAAGATTTCCTAAATAATACACATTATAGGTCCTGCCTATGATCCCAGTGGGTTTGGAGGCTGAGGCAGGAGGATCTCAAGTTCAAAGCCAGCCTCAGCATCGTAGTGAGACATTGTCTCAAAATAAAACATAAAAAGGGATGGGGATGAGCCTCAGTGGGAAAAACTTAGCACCCCTGGTTCAGTCCCTGGCACCAAAATCAAAATCAAAAAATCAAAAGACACAAAAAGAACAAACTATAAAGCTGGGCACGGTGGCGCACACCTGTAATCCCAGCACTTGGGAGGCTGAGGCAGGACAATGGCGAGTTCAAAGCCAGCCTCAGCAATGGTGAGGCACTTAGCAACTCAGTGAGACCCTATCTCTAATAAAATACAAAAAAAGGGGGGGGGGCTGGGGATACGGCCCAAGGGTCGAGTGCCTCTGAGTTCAATCCCCGGTACAAAAAAAAAAAAAAAAACAAACAAAAAAAAAAAAAAAAAAAACTATAAAGGAAAAACTATAAAGGAAAAAGAATGATAAGTTTGATAGGTTCATCTACATTAATGTTGCAAACTTCACTTGACCAAATAAAAAGTCATAGACATATGTATATATACACATATACATAATCAAATGATTAGTATGCAAAATATATAATGAAGGTCTACAAATCTGCACAACAAAACAACTCGGTAGAAAAGTAAGCAAAGGACTTGATCATTTCCTAGAAGAGGAACTTCAAATGAACCTAAATATGTGCGCTTCATCAAGGAAATGTAAAATTCAAGCCACTTCATAACTGTAAGAATAGCAAAAATTCTAAATATCACCTGTTAGCAAAGATATAGACTGAAAGGAACTATTATATACTACCAAGAGGGCAAACCGGTATAACCACTTGGAAAAAGCAGTTGTGTATTACCTTGGTAATGTGGCTGATTTCATGCATCTTCCATGACCCACCAATTCAGCTTCAAGATACCTTAGAATTAAATCTTACATGTGTGCACGGGAGGTATGTCCAAGAATAGGCATCCGGAGCCCTATTGTTTTTAAGAACAAAATACCAGAAACAGCATAATCAAATTCTGTGGTCTGATTCACCCTATGGAATAGCACAGTAATAAAAAATTAATGAACCACAGGGGCAGGTAGTAACATGAATGAATCTTGAAGGGAAAAACTGCAAAAGAATACATGCGTGATTCCCAAAAGAGGGCAAAAAAAAACCCCCCCAAAATGTTGTTTAACGACATATATGTGCTGATGAAACTGTAAACAAGGGTAAGCGGTTAACTTAACCGGGGGTGGGGAGGTTTCCAAGCTACTAGCATCATTTTGCTACTCTTTAAAATTGATATGCATGAATACAGGTTCTAAGAAACTATAGATGTACCTCAGTGTAACCTCAAATTTGAATAAGAGCCTATCATTTCATAAGCCTGACACAAACAGTTCAGGGCTTTGCATATTATCTTCTAACTTTCATTATTTCATCTTTCTGCTAACGCAAAATAAATTTTAAAACGTTCAAAGTCCCTATCTTACAGGTGGGTCATCTTCCAAAGGTCCATTTCTAAGTGGGTTGCCCTCAAAACTCGGAGCACAGTTATCCCTAGAAATAACACTGAGTGCCTAGGCAGCCCCTAAAGTCAAGGTCATGGACAGAAGGGCTTAAAGTCACCCTCACTTGTTGATCCTCTTCACAATCTTCCTTTACTTCATTTAACAAGGTGTGGGAAGGAAGTGTCTGCCAGCTCTGGGACCTGGTCAAGGTCACCCAGTCGACGGGTGGGCTCTGAGCGTGCTCTGCAGACTCAGTCATCACCATTGGTGGCACTTCCGTGTTACCAAGGCAGAACTTTTCTTAAAATCTCAGTTTTACTTTTTTTTTTTTTTTTTTTTTTCAGTCTAGAGACACTTTTTTAACAAGCCAACTTCAGGTTAAAGGCCAGTAAGAGCCAGGACAGGAGGGTGACCAGTAGGCGGCAGTCCCAGGCTCTAGCAGCCCGATGTCCCGGAAGTCCCCGCCCAGGGTCACCCGCCCGCAGCGTCCCTCCCTCGGTCCCTTGGTCCCCCGGCCGCCCGCAGTGTCCCTTCCTCCGTCCCTCCCTGCCCCTCGGCCCGCCCGCCCTCAGCGCCCCTCCGTGCCCGGCCCAGCCGCCTACCCGCGAGCTGTGCGGGCAGTAGGTCTTGCTGAAGATCATCACCCGGCTGCCTCGATGAGGCCCAGCAGGCGGCATCGCATCTCTTCCCGGTCCTCGGGGGACTGCTGGCTGGTTCCGGGGGTAGGACCAACGAGCGCGGCGCCCGGGAGGCGACAACGTGGGCACTTCACGGCCGCTGGCGAGGAGACGGTTGGGCACAACGCTCACTTTCTATCCTCGGTGACGCCTGTGCCGTCGCCGGTCGGGCGGTAGCAGGACGGTGGCTGCTCCAGGGCCTCCTGGCCGGACTGGGCCTAACTTGCTTAGGCACCTGGACGAGGGCAGTGACGGCACCCAAACTGCAGCGAGCTTGGCGAACGCGGCCCAAGCTCCACATGCCCAGCGCTGGCCACCGGCCCCTGGGGCGGCCATTCGCCCCTGCCCCTGGCCTTCCTCGCCCCGTCCCCGAGCCACCCCGCCCCGACCCCAGTTCCGCCCCCACCTCGCCTCCCAGAATCACTGGCTCTGCCCCTGGCCTGAGCATGCAGCATAGGCCTCCTGTCAGCCCCTGCACAAGTCTGCAGCCCTTGAGGAATGCGCTGGTCTCAGCCCTCTGCCTCCTATTTTCTTGAGGTTGGATGCGTGTCCAGGGACAGTTGGGGTGATGCCGCCCAGAGGTGGTCTCTATGTAGCACCCTCCCCATGCAGATCTCGCCACCTGTTTCCTCAAGCTATTCTAATATAGCATATAGTCTACAGGGAGGATAGATGTCTCCATTTCGTTTTGGTACATTTGAATAGAACCATCTTTAGGAAATATTGGCTTTTTTAAAAGTTTGAATCACACAGAAATACACCACATGCCCATCGCTATGCAGTTTTAAGATGAAGATCCAAAGGCCCCTCACTTCTCCATTGCAAAGAAATTGGAGACTCTAAAACCACCTGGGCCAGACAAGAATCCCAGGTCCATTGTTTGGGTGAGAAGCCAGAGAGCGTCCACTTCTTTATCTTATGGCCAGTTATTGGTGTCTTGTCTATTAATCATTTTTTACCAGAGGGTTGTCTTTTATTTATCCTTTCAGATATTTTTTTCCACTTTATTGATCAAATTTATTGGTTTTCTAATTCACAAATTTCTTCTTTTGACTTTGGTAGTTCCTTTGTTTTACTTTCTTGGAGTCATTTCTATTTTTCCCATTCCTTAAGTTGAATTTAACCCATTTATCACTTGTTTTCTTTTATAAGATAAAATCTCATATTGCAAAAAACAACATGTTTGGGTTTTGTCTTGTTGTTGTTTGTTTTTTGTTTGCTTTTTTTTTTTTTTCCCCAAACCTCAAGCAACACATAAAAATAGCAAACACAGGGCTGGGGTTGTGGCTCAGTGGTACAGCGATCGCCTCACATGTGTGTCAATTCTCAGCACCACATAAAAATTAATAAATACAGGTATTGTGTCCATCTACAACTAAAAATAAAAAAAACTTTATAAAAGAGTAGGGTGGGCTGGTGTGTGGCTCAGAGGCAGCACCACTTAAAAATAAACAAAATAAAGATATTGTGTCCAACTACAATTGAAAAATAAAGAGTAGCAAATATGAATCAAACTATAAGATATTGATCATCCCATACCAAAACCAGACAAAGACACATCAAGGAAAAAACCTCAGACCACTATCCATGATGAACATAGATGCAAAAATTCTAATAAAATTCTGGCAAAACACATACAAAAATATATCTAAAAGATAGTGCTCCATGTGGGCTGGAATTGTGGCTCAGCAATAGAGCCAGAACTTTCCTAGGCAGACAAACTGGCTTTTTCCTCCCTGTGCGCACCCCTGTCCAAAACTGTCTTCTGAGGAAGAGGGGGGCTCTCTCCTGGGTCCTCGCTGCTGCCCTGGGTCTCAGGTAAACCTGCTAGGATTACAAGGAGGGGGGTCTGGGTTTGAGGCCCAGTGCTGTGTCTGACCCACTCTCTAGCCTCCGTTTCCCCTCCTGATACTGATTTGGGTGAGAGCCAATATTCTGGGCTTGAACATTCTTTCAGTGAGTCTTTGAGAAAACTTGGGGGTGGAGGGGTGGGAAATAGAAGCCTGGCTACCCAGCGGAGTGTCTTCAGCTGAGCTGGGGACATCTGCCCTTTGGGGGTTGGGCCAGCCCTCCTTGTCACACTGTCCTGGAAGAAGGAAGAGGGCTCAGTACCACCTATTCCCCTCCCCAAGCTCCCTGAGCCTTGCTAAGTGCCCTAACTTGGCTATTGGGTGCACAGACAGATTGACAAGGAAGGCTGGAACGTGTGTCAGGACATCACAGCTGGCCCACCCCAGGACCCTGAGGTAGTCTCAGCTCACAACCTCAAGCCCAGAAGAAATAAAGCCCCAGATGCCCAGAGAGGATGAAGGCTGTCTGGGCTCAGGGAGGGGGCCCACTGACTAGGTTCAGTCCCTGGCGCACCACACATGATGGAAATATTCTGTATCTGCGATAGATGATATTCTATTGCTGGCCCTAATCCCAAAGCCCCTTGGAACTCCCAGTATGACTTTCTCATCAGGAACCCTTGACTCTGACCTAGGTTCCCGACTAGGGTCTAGGGTGCCTGTGTGTTTACCAGGCCATCAGTCCTGGTGAATGGTGTAGCCTGTCTCTTGGACAGTGAGGAGGTTGGGGCTTGTTTGGCACTTTGGACAGACAGAACCCTCTGGATGCTTTTTGGAGGATGAGTTGGTAGAAGGCATGATGGGGAGGAGGCTGGGTGGAGTTCAGTTCAGGAAGTGCTGTGCGGTGTGGAGAGGAGGGCTATGGTGGCTCCTGAGGGATACATGGGGTAATAATCTGTGCATGATTGCCTGCTGGGCCCCTCTGCTCAGGGGCTCAGTTTCCCCTCTGCATTGAGGACTTGTAGGCTCTAATTTCCCATACCAGATGTGGAGGCACATCCTGTTATGCCATCCATCATTTCCCTTCCTGCTGAGCCTGGGGAAAGAAAGCCCTTTCATGCTGGTATCTGCAATGTTCCCCACAGTTGTGAGGAGGGGACAGGAACTCCATCCTTAGACTATCTCTGGGACACCCTGTCTGGCTCTGAGTTCAGATACTCTGAACAGGGAGGGGCAGGGGGAAGCAGAATGGGGAGTCAGCCTGGAGGGGCTCCCTGGAGGGGCTCACTGGTAGATGCCGCCCTCTGGAGGGAAAGTCTTGAAGAGACTGCCTCTGTCACCACTCCACTTCCTTCTTGTTGGAATTACACACCTCGCGTGCTGCCAAAGTCACAGGGACTCTGAGGCTGTTGCTGTCTTTCCCTGTGTAGCCTAGAAGGAAATCCACAGGGGAAGTATGTAGCTAGCAAGAGGACCACCAATGTCCCCTGTGCCATGCAGTCCTCTTGGGGACATCCCCCAGTGCAACCATGATATAATAATTATAGCCAGCAATTACTTAGCCCTTCATACATTCTAATCCACTTAATTCACAACACCCCTGGCAAGTAAGGCCAGCATTGGACAGAGAAATGACTTGCCCAACTCCTGCAGCAGGTGAGTGGCCAATCCAAACTACAGATAATGTAGTGTGCTACATTATCACCACCTAATAACTAGGCTTGTGCCCTGTTCCCTCCCTACCCTGCAAAACTCTCTGGGCTGTGCCTGGGAGAATTCATGTGGACACGTGCATGACTAACAGCCTCAGCCTCTTTGACTCCAGAGTTCAGCTGGAGTCAAAGAACTAGCCTGAGGTGGAGCCCCTCTTCCCCCTGCCCCAAAGGGCTGGGCCTATTTCAGGTCCGCCCTCGTGATTTTCAGGAGACAGAAGAGACTGCCTGTTTGAGGAGTCTCTAAAGAAGATTCTGTGGCCACAGGCTCCTGTGGAGCCGGAGTGACACCCCAGTTATTTCTCCCATCTTTGGGGGCCTACCTCCCAAGGTAAGGCTTGGGGCTCCCACCCTCTGTTAGATGGTAAGTCCTGACTCTGTGGTGGTTGGTCTGCTGATTTCAGGAGGAAACTGGGATGTTGTCTTGGAAGACATAATGGATGCTAAGCCCTGTGCTCTGTGGTTAGCCATTCTGGGGGGGACCCATGGATAGTATCAGGTCTGGGCTAGGGTGGGGACATAGAAACAATGAAGCCTGGCCTATATTTCTTGGAACTCCCCATTAGGCAGTAGAGACTCAGCAACTGTAAGGAGGTAGACAGAGCTTGTGAAGTCTGAACGGGTCCATATTGGAGATGAGGTCCTTACTTGAATGAGCCCTGAAGGGAGGATTTGGGAGGGCAGAGATGGGATCCAAGTTCCTGGCAGAGAGAATGGCCTGGTCAAAGGTTTGGGGGCTGGACAGCCTGCACATATTCTAGGAGGCTGGAAGGAGACACAAGGCTGTTTCTGAAGCTTGACTTTAGACTGTGCCCTGCGGGGGAGGGGTCTGGAAGTGTCCAAGGCTGGGCCTGACCCTGCTCCTCCCTCTACCCTGTATGGCAGAGCCATGAAGAAGTGGTTCATGGTGCTGGGCCTGTTGGTCGTGGTGCTGGTGCTTGTCATCATTGGTCTCTGCCTCTGGCTGCCTTCCAGTTCCAAGCAGCCCGAACACCTCTACTCCAGGGCAGCTGTGGCCGCAGATGCTAAGCACTGCTCAGAGATTGGGAGGTGAGGAGGACCGTCTGACCTAGAGCATGGCATGGGGTGGTGGCTGCCAGAATGAGGGTGTTCATGGAGCTGCCTGTCCTTTTTTGGATCCTCTCAGTAGCCTCTGGTCAGGGGAGAAGAAGACCGTAACCCTGAGAGCAGGGTGTTGGTCTCCCAGCAGCCATCTGGGTCCCTTCTCTCAGTTCTAAGAGGATCTATCTTTATGGATAAACCCTGCCATTCTATTCTGGTTTAGATTCCTAGCTCATATTATGTACAAAGACAAGTTCCAGTTTAAAGACTTAAACTGAAAAAAAAAAATGTAATTAATAAAAATAACTGTTTCCTTTTATTTTCAAGTAAGTTAGACACATTTGTTTGCTTGGAAAGGAGGAAAACTATTAGTCTTTAAAATTTCTATGCATGTGGTGACGCACAACTGTAATCCCAGCTACTCAGGATGCTGAGGCAGAAGGATCACCAGCCCTGGCAATTTAGGGAGACTGTATCTCAAAATAAAAAAGGACTGGGGGGCTGGGGTTGTAGCTCAGCAGTAGAGTGCTCACCTAGCATGTGCGTGGCCCAGGTTCGATCCTCAGCACCACGTAAACATAAATGCGTTGCATTGTGTACAACTAAAGCAAATAATAAATATTAAAAAAAAAAAAAAAAAAAAAGGACCGGGGTTGTAGCTCAGTGATTTTGGTTCAATCCCAGAACCAAAACAAAAAGCAAATAAAAAACTCCTATGAGCCGGGCACGGTGGCGCACGCCTGTAATCCCAGTACTTGGGAGGTTGAGGCAGGAGGATCATGAGTTCAAAGCCAGCCTCAGCAATGGCGAGGCACTTAGTAACTCAGTGAGACCCTGTCTCTAATCAAATACAAAAAAGGGCTGGGGATGTGGCCCAGTGGTCGAGTGCCCCTGAGTTCAATCCCTGGTACCCCCAAAAAAAAGAAAAAAAAAAAAAAAACTCCTACAGACTCCTCTTCCATTTTTCTTTGGGTAGAGTGGCCAGGTGAAGATGGGCAGGAGGGTTGCAGAGTAAGCACAGGGGCTAGGGAGCCCTGGGCATCTCACCCTCCCACATGCTGCTGGCAGGGACGTGCTACAGGAGGGAGGCTCAGCGGTGGATGCAGCCATTGCGGGTCTGCCGTGTGTGGGGCTCATGAATGCTCATAGTATGGGCATCGGGGGTGGCCTGTTCTTCACCATCTACAACAGCACTACACGTGAGTACCTGGGGTGGGGGGAAAGTGAGTGGCAGGAGGTATCCATCTCAGGGTGGCTTTGGGATGGGAGTAGCATAGCTGGGTGGCCACTGGGTTTCTTCTTGGAGAGGGGTTGGGGTTGGTCTGGCTTGCCTACCAGCTTCTCTTCTCAGGAAAAGCTGAGATCATCAACGCCCGTGAGGTGGCCCCTAGGCTGGCCTATGGCAGCATGTTCAACAGCTCCAAGCAGTCTGAGGAAGGTAATCTGTCCTGTGGTCTTGGGGTGTGGATATAGAGCCAGGATGAGCCACTGGGAAGTTGTCTCACCTACATGAGCATGTCCTTGTTCAGGGCCTGGGGACAGCTCTGGCACCTCTCCCATCATTTCCTGACCCCATGACACCCTCTCATAATGACTGGGTTAAACCATCATCATGAAGTATGGGAAGGACAGGTTCTTCTGTTATTTCTTCTCAGGCCCTATAGGGCCAGGCTGTGGTTATACATGGAAAGAATCATCATGGTTCGTGCTGTACTGGTGGGTTTTGCATCCAGGGATTCAACCAACTGTGGATGATGGAAAATATTTGAAAAAAAGAATTGGGTGTGTACTGAACATGTTTTGAACTTTTCTCCTTGTCATTATTCCCTAGACAATGCAATATAACAACTATTTACATAGCATTTACATTTCATTAAGTACTATAATCAAGAGATTATTTAAAGTATACCTAAGGATATACATAGGTTATATGCAAATACAACATCATTTTATATAAGGGACTTGAGCATTCATGGATTTTGGTATCATTGGGGGTCCTAGAACTAACCCCCCCCATGGATACCAAGAGGCAATTGCATTATTATAACAGCTCACATATTCAGGGTTCTCTTAGACTAGTACCTTGCTCAGTGATTTTCATTGATGAGTCCCTTGTATTGTCCCTGTACAATTGGGAGTGGGGTGAGGATGCTGGATCAATTATTGTTTTATAGTTAGGAATGCTGAGGCCCAGAGATATATAAAATATAAAATATATTTTCATATAAAATAAAATATAAAATAACTGAGATCACATAGCTGGGAGATGGTAAAGAAGGATTTAACCCAGGCTGTCTAATCCTGGTTTTTAACAGGCATTCCATTCATTCATTAATTTATTAATTTGTGGGGATAGCCCTCTAGGATATGGGGCAAAGTCTCTCTTTTCTAACCTGGTCACAAGTGGAGAGGAGACTCGCAAACTCCACAGGTAGTTGAGGGGAAGCCAGTGCCTACCCCCAGGGGCACAATTCAAAGAAGGTAGAATGGGTTGGAGATAAGAAATTGGATTTAAAAAGCCAATCCAAAAAACCAAAGGGCAAATGTTTGCTCTGATATGTGGAAGCTAACCCACAATAAGGTGGGTAGGGAGGGGAAGAATAGAAGTTCAGAGGATTAGACAAAGGGAAATGAAAGGAAGGGAGGTGGGAAAGGAACAGGAAAGACAGTGGAAAGAATCTGACATAACTTTCCTATGTCCATATAGGAATACACCATGGTGAATCCCATGATCATGTACATCCATAAGACTGGGGCCTTAATTAGAATAATGTTGGGACTATGTCTGCCAAGGGATAAAGATTTGACTGCTTACCACACCTTAAAGGACCAGGGCTAAACCAAGGGGTGTGGCTATGACGTAGCGTGAGAGGCTGAACCGCCTTGCTTGCTGATTGGTTAGTTCTAGGCCTATTTAAGTCAATGCTTGTTCAATAAAGAGAGTTCTTCGGATATCCCGTGCTATATACAAGACTCCCTAGATGTGGTGTGTTTTCTGTTCAAACAAGCAGAGGTAAGGCATCTAGCGATTTCTGTCCCTAAGCTCATTCTCGCCGAGTAAGCTATATTTTCTTGCTGGCAAGAAAAACTTCCTTTTAGGGCCCTAAAGGAAGATAGCTTAGAACTTGGCCCCTTTCGTAACTCAGCTACCCCGGCAGTTTGGCGCCCATCGCGGGGCGGGAACAGGGAAAAAATTATCGATGAGCTTAGTAAGGTTAGAGACACAGTGTCTCTTTCGCTGGCAGAAATCCCCTTTTATTATGGGACAAATTTTAGCATTCAGGAAATCACGAGACCCAGCCCTTGAGGCGTGGCGCGGTTTATTAAGAAAGCAAGGTCTCCAAATATCTGACAGTCAATCGGAGGTGATCTGGAATTCATTAAAAAGGGCGGCTTCCTGGCTCCCAAAGTCTGATTTTAATTCTTGGGAGATTTGGGACGAAATAACACAAATTTTAAGGGACCGAGAAATTGAGTACGGGGAATCCCCGCCTCCGGGAGTTTATCCAGCTTTATCCGCCCTAAAAGCATACTCGCTTTTACAAGAAAAACAAACACCTAATTTTTCCGGTCCACGAATTTAAAGAAATCTCACTCCAGGGAATTAGAAACTACAGCCCCTCCTTTAGAGAGATCTGACAAGGTCCCTGAGAACAAAGACCTCCAACCACGTGGCTCGAAACTTTCTAAAAGTGATCCGCCATTTTCTGAATCAGCTCGTATTAAGCCTTTGGCGCCATTACCATACCAAGAGGCGCCAGCGCCCTCTAATGGGCTTTCACCTGTAATGGCATTTCCAGTTAATTTAACAAAACTTCCTATAGCTAAAATCACTCAAAAAGCTAATAAAAATCTGGCCACATTTATTGAGAGAGTGGAAAAAAGCCTTCAAAGGAAATTTCCACCTGGTACGATGAGGGATCAATTCGCAAAAATGTTAGTGTGGGAAGGAATGACCGCAGATCACAAACTGGCCTGTGCTGGGTTAAAAGATAGATCTATGGGAAGATGGATTATTGCCTCCAAAGATGTGGGTTCAACAACTCACCAATCTCAGATATTGAGCACTGCTCTCAATGCCCACACTGAGGTATTAGCAACAGTTTTAAATGGAAAGGGAACCTGTTTTAAGTGTGGACGGCAAGGCCATTTTAAAAGAGACTGCCCTAATGGCCATGGTAGGCCTCCAGAATGCTCCCCTGGCCAGACTCAAAGTCCAGCTGCCCCTAGAACACTCTGTCCTAAATGTAAAAGAGGATATCATTGGAAAAAAGATTGCAGGTCTAAATTTGATGTTCAGGGGAAACCTTTAAACTCCTAAGGGGACAGCCTCCAGCCCCGTTACATCAAGGAGGTTCCCCTGCTCCCAGTCCCCCTCAGGTCCATTGGACAGTTCCTATTGTTCCAGGGATTAGACCAAAGATGGATATTTATATATCAGGAAGGAAATTTCGTTGCCTAATTGATACTGGGGCAGATCGTACTATACTAAGGAAAGAAGAGATTCCACCCCAATGGGAACTAATCCCAGGGCCTCAGTTACTTGGAGTAGGTGGAAACACTCATTCAGAAGAGACCAGAAATTGGCTTAAATGGAGAGATGTAGATGGAAACCAAGGGGAAGTTCGCCCCCTTGTGGCCCTTAGATTAACCTCTAATTTATTAGGTCAAGACATCCTAGGAGAAGCTGAGGCTTACATTACTACAACCCATAGAGAGCTTAAAAATGATATGGAGAGAAAAACTTCCAATCATCAAATAGGGTTTCACCCCAATCCTAAGGGCCACTGCTCCCCAAGTTCCTGCCATTCAATGGCGAGATGGCCCCCCAATCTGGGTCGAGCAGTGGCCCCTTCCTACTGAAAAACTAAACCATTTGAGGGCAATTGTCCAAGAACAGTTAGCCCTAGGACATATTAGACCTTCTCTTAGCCCATGGAACAGTCCTGTTTTTGTTATACAAAAGGCCACAGGGAAATGGAGGATGTTACAAGACCTCCGAAAAATCAATGATAGGATGTTCCTTGTTGGCACACCTTTGCGTGGCCTTCCCTGGATCCCTTCTATCTCAAAAGATTTAACCTTAATTGTTATTGATATTAAAGATTGTTATTTTTCAATACCTCTTCATCCAGATGATTATGAAAAATTTGCATTCTCTGTCCCATTGACCAATTGTCATAAGCCAGATGAAAGATATGAATGGATAGTGCTCCCTCAAGGTATGGCTAATAGCCAGCTTTTTGTCAATATTATGTTTCATGTCTTCTGTCACCATTAATGAAAAAATCACAGCTTACCTTATATGTCTATATGGATGACATCATCCTGGGAGCTACTGATGTCCAACAACTAAAACTCTGCTTACTTAACCCTTCGAGAGCTCTTAGAAAAAGGAAGATTACACATATCCAATGATAAAATACAAACTATTCCTCCCTTTAAAATATTGGGGACAAAAATTAGCCTAGACTCTGTTTGTCCTCTCAAACCCCAACTTCTCATTCAAAAATCTTATTCCTTGACAGAGTTACAAAAGCTATTAAGAGAGCTAAACTGGTTAAGACCTTGGCTTCATACCTCTACTGAGGATTTATTACCTCTCTTTGAGTTGCTACGGGGAAAATCCCCCTCTGATGTGATTTTACTAGAAGAGAGTCATCTGTCAATATTACAAAAAGTCCAAGATGCCCTCAATTCAGCCCAATTGGCTCGATACCAACCAAAGCAACCTCTATATTTATGGATTTTCTCAGGTGCTAAACTCCTGACAGCTGTGCTCACCCAGATGGGAAATCCATTAGAATGGATACATTCCTCTGTGGGAGGAGCACCTCGAGTTTATTCCCAATTAGATCAATTAGCAGATCTTGTAATAAAAGGAAGAGATACACCATTGAGACATTATGGAAAAGACCCAGATATTTTAACAATTCCTTACCGTTTGTCAGATTTTAAATGGATACAGAGAAACAACCCTAGAGTCTCCTATGCATTAGAAGGATTTCTAGGAAAAGTTGACTGTCATTACGGGTCAAGCAAATGGACTTCTTCTTTCCCCAAACTGGAGTGGACTCCCCCCATCTTGTTTTCTAGCAAGCCACTCCCCAAGGCAGTAAATGTTTTCACAGATGGAGGAAAAGAAGGGTCAGCAGTTGTAATATTTCACCCATCCTCAGGCCAAAGGACACAATACTTTGAAGCAGTTACTGGTTCTGCTCAATTTAAAGAATTATATGCTGTTGCATTAGCCTTGACCCATGTCCAAGAGCCTATAAATCTTTTCTCAGATAGTTTATATGTAATTAACCTATTACCTACTTTAAATGCCTCATATATAAAGATAGATAATAATCCTATCACCCCTCTGATGATCCAGGTTCGATCCCTGTTAAAGGGGCGTAATGAACCTATGTTCCTCCGACATCTTAGGGGACATCAAGGCTTATCTGGGCCCCTATCTGAGGGAAATCAGGCCGCTGACCGTTTGGCCACCACAGGTGTATTAACAGTTACAGTTCCATATCAACAAGACCTTCAGTTAGCTCAAGGTCTTCACAACCTTACTCATTTAAATTGGAGAGGTCTACATAATAAATTTCCTTTAGTTCCTATAAAAGATTTAAAAAAGATTATAAAGACATGTAAATCTTGTTTGCCCTTTTTACAGGTCCCACCTCTCCAGTCCCCTGGGGTAAATCCCAGAGGCCTAAGGCCCAACGCTATCTGGCAAACTGATGTAACCCATTATGTGCCATTTGGAAAATTAAAATATATATTTATGTCCATAGATACTTATTCACATGCTTGTTGGGCCACGGCACATTCTGGAGAAAGGGCTAAACATGCTGAAAGTCACTTTTTACAATGCTTTGCTATTCTTGGATTGCCAAAACAAGTTAAAACTGATAATGGACCCTGTTTTGTAAGCAAATCATTACAAAAGTTCTTCCAAACTTGGCATATTAAGCATACCACAGGGATTCCATATAACCCAAAAGGACAAGCCATAATAGAAAGACATAATAAAACCTTAAAGGACCAATTAATAAAACAAAATGGGGGAAGCAACCCCCATGACCAGTTGAAAACAGCTATGCTTGCTTTAAATATTTTAAATTTTTTCCAAACAGCAGCCTCTATCTGCATTTCAGAGACACTGGTCTAACCAAACGCCTTATATAAAAGTTGAGGTCCGATGGAAAGACCCATTAACTGGAGTCTGGAGAGGTCCTGATCCATTAATAAGTGCTGGCAGAGGTTTTGGATGTGTCTTCCCAATGGGGGAGCAAAACCCTATATGGGTGCCTGCCAGAGATCTCAAATATTGCCAATCCGACCAAAATGACTACCCAGGAGCACAAGCTCTTGAGGAGTGATCCTTACTTTTTCCACAGAAATGAAAAAAAAACCGTGACAAAGCTCCTGTCCTGCTGTGATTAACCTTCTCATCACATCCGTTTCAAAATTCATCAAAGACACTATCCTGGACTCCTTCTTTGTCAACATCTCAACCCTCTGCGATGAGAGAAGAAGGACTGTGCCATTCCTGTGACAATTATCTGGACTTTATGCTAGACGACTTCCTTTGGACTCTGAGAGAAGAGCGCTATATCTTAGGACAATTATTTAGACTTTGTGCTGGACGGCTTCCTTTGGACTCTAAGAGAAGAGTCCCATTCCTGTGACAGTCATCTGGACTTTATGCCAAAAGGCTTCCTTTAAACTGAACTAAATAGATGGACTTTCTCTTTTTGGTGAAATCCTTGCTAAATGGGTAGACTTTCTCTTTTGGTGAAATCCTTGTTAAATGGGTGGACTTTCTCTTTTTGGTGAAATCCCTAATTGTCATTGTCTTTGTGTGCACCTTTAGCCCTATAGAACTGGCCAGATACAGCTGGGTGGTCTACTGTCACGCTGAGCTATAGCCCTATAGGCTTGGCCACGGTCCTTAACAGGATGCAGAGGTATGCCATCCAGTCAAGCCTTCCCAAAGGTGACTGTCATGTCCCGTGTGCTCCCCTTGGCCACCTGCTGGCCCTAGGCACGTCCACCTAAAGTGCTAGAGTGATAGCCAATAACAGGTAAGATTTTTCCCAAAGAGGAGAAGTCGACCTAGACGGGCACACTCTCTATGAGTTGGACACCCTAAAAGATGGGACATCCCATTTAAAAATAAATGGAGAGACCCATTTTTTAAATAAACAAAAAAAAGGGGAATTGTTGGGACTATGTCTGCCAAGGGATAAAGATTTGACTGCTTACCACACCTTAAAGGACCGGGGCTAAACCAAGGGGTGTGGCTATGACGTAGCGTGAGAGGCTGAACCGCCTTGCTTGCTGATTGGTTAGTTCTAGGCCTATTTAAGTCAATGCTTGTTCAATAAAGAGAGTTCTTCGGATATCCCGTGCTATATACAAGACTCCCTAGATGTGGTGTGTTTTCTGTTCAAACAAGCAGAGGTAAGGCATCTAGCGATTTCTGTCCCTAAGCTCATTCTCGCCGAGTAAGCTATATTTTCTTGCTGGCAAGAAAAACTTCCTTTTAGGGCCCTAAAGGAAGATAGCTTAGAACTTGGCCCCTTTCGTAACTCAGCTACCCCGGCAGAATAAGATGTATGCTATGCTTGTATTATTATATAAAAAATAGAATCCACTGTCATGTATAACTAAAAATAACCAATTAAAAAAAAGAAGTTGGAGGGATGGAGGAGTGGGGTACCCTGGCCACAGCAAGGTCTGATGCCTCAGGGGGGTCCTAGATGGTATTCTTTGAGCAGCCTCTTTGGATTCCTCCATGACACAGGTAATCTTTGATTTTTTAATTTTCACTATAAGAAACTCAGATGTGTAGAAATGAAATTACTCTGCATATGGAAATGCTTGAATCTTATAGATTTAGTATCTTGCAGATACTAAATTGATTCATTGAGCCCCTCTTACAGTGTCGGGCAGTGTTGCCAAAGCTGTGGTAAAATGCAAAGACAAAAAATGCACTGTAGCCTGGGAAGACTGAGTGATCCAGGTGGAAGGAGAAGGCGTAGAGCCCTGCAGGGAGCCAGGGAAGTTTCCAAAAGACCCAGGAGGAGGAGGAGGAGGACAGGGGCTCCAAGAGGATGGCCTAGGTTGTGTAGGACTTCACAGGTCACTGTAAAGCCCCTCTCTTGTCTAAGTAAGTTGGGAGGCCCTTGAGTATCTGCATGCAGGAGAACAGATCTGGCTAATGGTTAATGGGACTGCATGACTGCTGTATAAGGAGCAGGAAGCCAGCAGGGACCTGTTAGGGAGTCATTTCAATAATCCAGGGAGACTGGAGGATGGTTGGTCATGGTTGGTGCTAAATACTCTGGAAGTTGGGGGTCTGTGATTTGCTGACAGTTTGAGTGGAATGCACAAGCAGAGAGTCCTGGATGACCCCAGAATCTTTGGTCTGTACCTGGATGGACAGGGTGGCCCTAACAGAAACAAGCAGGGCTGTTGGGGAGTAGGTTTAATTAGATGCTCAGCAGCACAGTGTGTTAAGTTTGATATGCAAATTTTGAGTGGGCAGGTGGACTGACACTCAGGGGAGCATCCAGGCCAGAGGGTAAATTTGGGAGTTGTCAACACAAGTGGAACCTGAAGCCCAGAACTGGGGGACATCACCAAGAGGGAAAGGAGAGATGGCAGAAGACAGGGCAACAGACAGAGGGGACCAGGAAAGCAAGGAAGGCCTGATACAGGGGTGGCTGGGGAGGAAAGAGTGATGATCCCAAGTAAGAGTGATGTGCTGGGTCTGGCAGCATGGGGGTCACCTGTGAGCTTGGCAAGCAGGGTGACATAAGAGCCCTGATTGGCCTGAGGTCAGAAGAGGCCTTCTTTTTTTTTTTTTTTTTTTGGTATTGGGGGATTGACCATGGGGACACTTGAACACTGAGCCCTTTTTTGTATTTTATTTAGAGACAGGGTCTCACACTGAGTTGCTTAGTGCCTCGCTGTTGCTGAGGCTGGCTTTGAACTCATGATTCTCCTGTCTTAGCCTCCCAAGCCACTGGGATACAGGCGTGCGCCACCATGCCCGGCTTTTAAAAGAGGACTTCTTTTTTTAAAGGTGGGAAGAATTGTGTGCTGGGTATCAGATCTTTGGAGATGTGCAATTTCTAGATCATAGCAACCTGGCTCTTGGAGACTTTGGGGTAAGAGAGGCAGTTCTAGAGCTGCAGCTGCCAAGCCTGGGCATAACCAAAATGACTTCTGTTGCCTCAGTGGTAAAATTTGGATGGTGCCAAAGGTTTAGAAGGAAAGGTGTGTGTGTGTGTGTGTGTGTGTGTGTGTGTGTGTGTGTGTGGTTGCTAGGTATCAAATATCAAACCCAGCACCTCACACATGCTAGGCAAGCACTTTAGCACTAAGCTATACCCCCAGCCCAAGGAAAGGGATATTTAGGATCATATCTGGGTTCTATAGGGAAGAGTGCAGGGTTAGGGTTAGGGGTTAGGGTTAGGGTTAGGGTTAGGGTTAGGGAGGAAAGAGTGATGATCCCAAGTAAGAGTGATGTGCTGGGTCTGGCAGCATGGGGGTCACCTGTGAGCTTGGCAAGCAGGGTGACATAAGAGCCCTGATTTGGCCTGAGGTCAGAAGAGGCCTTCTTTTTTTTTTTTTTTTTTGGTATTGGGGATTGACCATGGGGACACTTGAACACTGAGCCCTTTTTTGTATTTTATTTAGAGACAGGGTCTCACACTGAGTTGCTTAGTGCCTCGCTGTTGCTGAAGTTGGGGGTCTGTGATTTGCTGACAGTTTGAGTGGAATGCACAAGCAGAGAGTCCTGGATGACCCCAGAATCTTTGGTCTGTACCTGGATGGACAGGGTGGCCCTAACAGAAACAAGCAGGGCTGTTGGGGAGTAGGTTTAATTAGATGCTCAGCAGCACAGTGTGTTAAGTTTGATATGCAAATTTTGAGTGGGCAGGTGGACTGACACTCAGGGGAGCATCCAGGCCAGAGGGTAAATTTGGGAGTTGTCAACACAAGTGGAACCTGAAGCCAGAACTGGGGGACATCACCAAGAGGGAAAGGAGAGATGGCAGAAGACAGGGCAACAGACAGAGGGGACCAGGAGGGTGAGCAGGAGGCCATGGCTGTGCCTTTCTGGGCAAAGCTGTCAGTGACTGGATTTGGGTGTAGCACGAAGGTAGGTATTAGGGCTCGTGGGGAATGAAGCTCAGGGGTCTGTTTCTAATTGACTCCTGGGTTCCTTGAAGGTCATACCTGGAAGGCAAGGCCCCTTATCGTCAGATGGTAAAACCGAGGCCCAGAAAAGGGAGAAGGCAGAGATTAGGTCTCAGGAGAGTAGAAAAAAGGAAAGAGAGCCCTTTTCTTGGGACTAACTCAGCCTTGAGGGTGACCTGGGCTTGAGCTGAGGGCAAGCAGGACCTGATTTTACTTTGACATGTTCTAGTGGATCCCAGGAGTCTTAAGGAATAAGAAGTCTTGTGGCTGGGGATTGTGTGGACTGAAGTCTCACTGTGCAACTATAAGCCTGGCACAGAACTTCAGACATGGAGGCAATGTGTTGGGGATAGACGTCTAATGTTGGGACAGCAAAACAGCACATGTGCCACCAGCTCCCTATTCTGTGCCCTACCAGCCATCCCTATTCGATCTGCACTCTTCCCTATAGAACCCAGATATGATCCTAAATATCCCTTTCCTTGGGCTGGGGGTATAGCTTAGTGCTAAAGTGCTTGCCTAGCATGTGTGAGGTGCTGGGTTTGATATTTGATACCTAGCAACACACACACACACACACACACACACACACACACACACACACACCTTTCCTTCTAAACCTTATTAGCTCTATCTGTAAAATGGGTTAGGGAAAATACTTGGGATGCTGCCTTTCAGAGACCCCAGTGTCCTCTCCTTGGTGGTCACTAACCATGTCTCTCTCTCTCTTTCTTCTCAGGAGGGCTGTCAGTGACAGTTCCTGGTGAGATCAGGGGCTATGAGCTGGCACACCAACGGCATGGCCGGCTGCCCTGGGATCACCTCTTTCAGCCCAGCATCCAACTGGCCCTCTATGGCTTCCCTGTGGGCAAGGGCACTTAGCAGCAGCCCTGGACAGAAAACGGGATATCATTGAGCAGACTCCTGCTCTGTGGTATGTCTGCAGGTGTGGGCTGCCTGGGGCAGAGGCAGGGCAGGCAGGGCCCAAGGTTCCTGCAGACTGGGAGGGGGCTGGTGGAGCTGTGCATCTCAGG
>CM046666.1:4086549-4132751 GCA_025594165.1 Tamias sibiricus
AACCATGCAGAAAAAAAAAAAAAAAAGCCATTGAGCTTTGGCAAAAAGCCATAAAGAAAAATAAAGAAGAGGAGAAAAAACAAAAAAAAAAAGTCAAAGCCGCTTATGCAATTGTGCTTAACTAGGTGCGTTTAGCTGCTCCTCAGCATTAGGCTTCCTTAAAGCCACAGCACCTTCTCAAAAAAGGGCTCAAATATCCACCCTTTCAAAAATAAAAGGTGAAAAGCTAGGGTAGGACAAGAAAATAAAAGAAAATAGAGAAAATAGAACAAAAGCACCTTTTTAAACTAAAGGGAAGGAATATGAAGGAGCCCTAATTAGGAAGGGCTGTTGTAGCTAGCTGGAAGCCATGGGTTCCACCTGATATGTATGTGACGCACCTGTAGGCACCCGCAAACCTGAAGGTATATAACCGGGTGAAAGCGGTCCGAGTTAGCAGAACGGAGAATTCAGTCAGCCGGGCAGTCACTCGGTCGGTCAGAAGAATCAGAGCGGCCAGAACGTAGGCAGAGCGGTTACAGAAGAGAAACCAGATAGAAGAAGTAATGACTGGCCAGAGTTAGGCCGAGGCTCCAGAGGACTGGTCAGAGTAAGGCCGAGGCTCCCGAGGAAGACAGAAGACAGAAGACAGAAGAAGGAAGAAAGAAGAGAGAAGAAAGAAGCTCTATCTTTCTCTAAGCTAAGCTCTAAGCTAAGAAGAAAAGCTAAGCTCTATCTTTCTTTACTCTAAGCTACTCTACTCTAAGCTAAGAAGAAAAATCTTTCTTTCCCTCTCTAAGCTCTAAGAAAGTAGAAGTAAAAGTAGTAAAAGCTTAACTCTGCCTCCGAGAGTTTTTCCTCCCGGTTTACGGTACCAGGCAGCTTACAGTGTCCAGGACACCAACTCCCTCCCAACCTAAATCCCCTGCCCCAGGATCTCCTCCCTGTACCAGGCTTGATGAAGTTGGCTGGTGAGGGAGGCACCCCAAAACTGGTTGATGAAGTTGGGGGAACTGAAGTCATCCATCTCATTGTTGAACAGGATGCCACTGACTGGAGAAAGGACCTTGGAGCCAAAGCTGCCAATGGGCCAGGTCAGATAGCTATGCCCAGCCTGGCCAGGCCCTGCCAGGTTCCCACCCACCCACCCCTGCCCAAGCTTGCTCCCTATGGGCCCAGCTGGGGCATGCCACCAGGTGGGGTCTCTATTTCCCAATATGAAAGTGGGAGTCCCAATTATAGGATATACAGGCAGCCCCCTGGCTCAATCCCCACCCAAGCTCTGCCCCTCCTTATAGCCCCACAGCCCCTACTAGAGGTTGATGGTGCTAGTGGCAGACACAGCACTGCCATCCTCTGAGACCACAGACAAGTGAACAGTGCCTCCATCATCAAGAGTGTAGAATTCAGGCTCATAGTAGGAGACTGGATGAGTTGTGTCATCAGAGATACGGGCTCGGAGCTGGTTAGCGAAGAACTCAGAGGTCATGTTGTGGATCACCTGTCAGAGACCCAGAGCTGACCTGAGAGGGTGGAAGGGAGGGCAGGGTACAGGACATAGGATTGTCCTCGCAGATCTTAGGAAGCCCAAGCACAGATCTAACCTAAGTAGTCTGTACCCTAAACCCTCTGGGGTTCCCCAGGGCCCAGGCAATAGGCCCAGCATCCCACGCGACCCATCTCATCAGCTCTCTAGCTTGTCTTTGTTGCATTCCAACAATTCTGGATGTCTGTCTGCCTGTCCATCCACCAAGTCTCCAGATTCTTGCCACATTCCATCATTAATGCAAGTATTTATGGAGTTGTACTATATGCCCAGAACCGAGGAATCAGCAAGGAACAGACACCATAGGTCCCTGCAGTTCAAAAACGATAGCAGGCATGGAAAGTGCCAGAAATAAGAAGCCAGATAAGGTAAATGGAGAAGGGTGAGGTATAGGAAGAATGGTCAGAGAGGGCTTCTTAGAGGGGAGTGACATCTGAACAGAATGAGACAAAGTCCCTGAGGCAAAGTGGCAGGCAGGGATGAAGGCACCAGGGGTGAAGAGATTAAAGATACAGGCTGGGCCCATTCCACAGGGCCTCACAGGTCCAATAAGAACTGACTGGCTTTTTGGTCTGAGTCACTCAGAATTGGGGCAGAGGAGTGAGCATGCTAGGGGCATTTTCACAGGGTCCCTCTGCTGGCCACATGGGAGATAAGGAGAGGCTATAAACAACTAGGAGAGAGAGATGTAACTCACCTCCCACCCCACCATGGAAAGAAGAGAGGATGACTTTGAGGTCTTTGGCCCACAGTGGCCATTAACTGGGGAGATAAACACTGCAGAAAGGGCAGGTTGGGGACTAATCAGGGCTTGATTTTGGACACATGTCCATCAAAACACTGAAGAGCATGACTCAGGTGGGTAGACCCATGAGCACTGGTGTGTAGAGTTCATGGGCAAGGTCAGACTGAGAGAGAAACACCAAGTTGGCACCAGGCATCTGTTCAAAGCCATGATAGCCTGGCCAAGGTCCCCAAAGTGGGATTAAGGTAGACAGAGAAGAGTAGAGAAGAGGAGATTGGAGGGGAAGGCAGGGAGGAAGGGGCCCCTGGAAGCAGAGCAAGGAAAATGCCTCAAGAGGGTTTGGGCAACCCCTGTGCATTAACTGACCAATGCAAGGGGAAAGATGTTCAGCCCAAATCTACTCCTGTGGAAACAGACAAATTTGGGATATGGGACATGCTTTGAGATAATTGCCCCAGGCTTTATGAACAAATCAACCAAGGGGGTCTCTTGTAGGTTGAGAGACTGGAGAGACATCATGGCCAAATTGCACATGACTTAATGGATCCTGGACCTAAGACAATGAGACCCCCAGGGAAGTTCTGATGTGGGCTGCTAATAGGTTATGTGGCCTCCATGTCAGGTTTCTGGCTGCCACAGTATGTAGAAATCCTCACTCTTAGGCGATAACCTAAAGTATGACATAGGCAACCCATGTTTAATCACTCAGAAAAAAAAAAACATGAATATGGAGAGTGGGGGGTGGGAGGTGAGGGAAAGAAGACAAAAATAGAGCAGAATATCCACATCTGGGAGATCAAGGGAAAGAAAACAGGTATACATTTACTCTGGGGTTTTTTTGTTTGTTTGTTTTTTGGTGGTGATGCTGGGGATTGAGCCCAGAGCCTCACACGTACTAGGCAAATGCTCTACCACCGACTCCCAATTTCTTTTTTTTTTTTTCACTGTGTAGGTAATAACATTTGCAAAGTGAAAGAAAGAGGTGAACTGTGTGAGATGCTACCATGAGGAGCCAAAGAGGAAAATGAGGCTTAATCTGTAGATGTAGGGGTGTAGGGATGGAACAGTGAAGGGCAGGGCCTGAAGGAGAGGAGATGGACTGGGGACATGGCTCCATAGTGTGAGTCCATGGTACAATGCTTGCCTACCACATTCGAGGCCCTGGGTTCAATCCCTGGGATCATAAAACAAACATATAAAAAAATAAATTAAGGGGATGGGGTTGTGGTTCTGTGGTAGAGTGCTCACCTAGCACGTGCTGGGTGCTGGGTTCAATCCTCAGCACCACATAAAAATAAAATAAAGGTATTGTGTCCAACTAAAATGAATTTTTTTTTTTTTTTTTGGTACCAAGGATTGAACTCAGGAGCACTCGACCACTGGGCCACATCCTCTGCCCCTTTTTGTATTTTATTAGAGACAGGGTCTCACTGAGTTGCTAAGTGCCTTGCCCATTGCTGAGGCTGGCTTTGAACTGGCGCTCCTCCTGCCTCAGCCTCCCAAGTGCTGGGATTACAGGTGTGCACCACCGTGCCAGCCTACTAAAATGAAATATTTTAAAAATAAATAAATTAAAATGAAGGAAGAAAGGATGGGCCAGCCAAGTTTGCCTTAAGGGAAATGGTGCCCTGAACGAGCAAGTGGACAGAAGGGCCAGCATTAGCCAGAGGGAAGGCAAAGGAAGGAAGGACGGGATGACTTCTGTCCTCTCAGAGAGATAAAATGCCAGGTCACTGGTTGTGGTGGCAGTGACAGTTGCAGGGTGTGTGTAGTACAGAATGTTCACTGGGGAAGAGAAGACACTAGGGAAAACTGAGTCCCCTCCTGGTCAGTGTGAGGGGATCTGCAAGGCCAACCCGAATACAGGGGATCCAAGTAGATAAGGAGGAATGTGAGAGCCTTTGGCAGGAAGGGACATGACAGGGATCCCAGGAGAGGACCCAGGATGGAACAGAGGCACCTGGCAAATGAGGGGGCCAGGTGAGGCCAGGTGTGGCATTGGAGATCAGAAAAGCATTACATTAGTTCCTGACCTCTCTCGTACATCCTTCTTATTCCTAAGAGCTGCAACGCCCCCTTACATTCCTTACCTCAGCATTGACCACTCCAGAATCTTCCAAGCCTAGGGCACAGCATGTACACAAAAGCCCTTGAATTAGGAGCTTAGCTAAGAGAGGGGCTGCTAATTTGTCAAGTCTGTTTCCCAGCCCTCCCCACACTCTGCACTCCGTGGAGAAGAAGTTGGGGGGCTTG
Source organism: Tamias sibiricus (assembly GCA_025594165.1). Lineage (NCBI taxonomy): Eukaryota > Metazoa > Chordata > Mammalia > Rodentia > Sciuridae > Tamias > Tamias sibiricus. The sequence goes on from CM046666.1 coordinate 4,091,073, forward strand.
GGATAACCAATCCCAGGACACAATAGGCCCACAATCAAAGTCTGTGGGAGGAGTGGATTCAGAAACCATGCAAGAGGCTGGGGGTGCCCCAGGAAGCTCACCTGATTCCTCTATGGCAAGACCCCTGCCCATTACAGGCCAGCCCCTTACCTTAGTCATATCAACAAACCTGGGGTCTCCAAGCAGGGTCCTCTTGGCATAGGCAAACCGGAAGGCCTCCACAATGCGGTGGTATGTCAGGCTCTTCTGTTCAGGGGTCTCCACACTTGCCCGAGAGAAGTTATAACCCTAGTTGGTCAGTCAGAGCCAGGCGCATGTTGGTAGGCCCCAGAGGCATGGAGATGTTCAAAGGATTAATATCTCCTAAGCCATGTTTCCCACCTCTACTAAGGGACATTTAATAGCCAACATCAGTGGCCACTTCAGGAATCTGTTATAAGGCAGGCTCCCCACCCACTGCCCGGCCTGGGCCTCACACATCCAGCAGAGGCTCAAGGTCTCCAAAGTCACAGATGATCACTTAGATTTACCAGCTGAACCCTCTGGGCGAGGCTCCTCTGCCCTAAATTCCTCTCTTCCCTCCTCCTCCCGCCCTTCAGCTGTGCCCATCATGGATAGCCCTGGTCACCCCACACGGCATCCTGCAGGAGAGGGTGAGCCATGCACTTAGTAGCAGGTTGAGGTGGCGCTGGCAGAAGATGCAAGCAGGGATGGAGTTCAGGGAGGAAGAGGCAGTGTTGTGGAGCCCTTCAGTAAAGCTGTGGAGGTTCTGCTTACCTTGAGGATGTTGAGGATGAGAACCAGCACAGGCCCACTGAGTGGGGCACTGGGCACATACAATATCGAGTTCCCAAGGCTGATGTTCAGCGGGTGCTTGATGAGTTCTGCGCGGTAGTTGTTCAGGTCCTCAACTGTCATGATGCCCCCTGCAAAGGGGTAGACACAGGGATGGGGCTGCACTGTGGTGGGGGATGGGGGGAGCAAGGCTGCATATGGGGGTATTGGGTGGCACCATTGGGTAGAAGGATGGAGTTGCACCATAGTGGAGGGAGGAGCCACAGGACCATCAAGTTGAGAGTCCTGCCCATTCTTCAGGGACCCAGGTCCTCTATTCTTCCTAATGGTACTCACCACCCACAATTCAGGTCTAGAACCACTACTCTCAATCTGCTTGACTCACTGGCCTCTTGGCTCACCTTCTCTCTTTTCTTTCTTTCTTTTTTTTTTTTTTTTTTTTTTTGTGGTACCGGGGATTGAACTCAGGGGCATTCGACCACTGGGTCATATCCCCAGCCCTTTTTTGTATTTTATTTAGAGACAGGGTCTCACTGAGTTGCTAAGTGCCTCGCCATTGCTGAGGCTGTCTTTGAACTCGCGATCCTCCTGCCTCAGCCTCCCAAAGTGCTGGGATTACAGGCGTGCGCCACCGCGCCCGGCTTCTTTCTTTTTTTAACATTTGTTTTTTAGTTGTAGGTGGACACAATACCTCTCTCTTTTTTTTTTTTTTTTAATTTTTATGTGGTGCTGAGGATCGAAACTCAGTGCCTCACACATTACTAGGCAAGTGCTCTGCCCCTGAGCTACAGCCCCAGCCCCCACCTTCTCCCCTTTCTACAAAGGGTCTTTTCCAAGTGGAGAATGTCTGTTCCCATCATCCTCCATGCTGGACCCCTCCTCTCTTGATGAATGGGTAGATGGAGGCTCCTAATTCCCCAGGGAACTGGCTCCAAATAGAGTATTTACAGGCTAATTTCTGGCATTAGTAGTAAAGGTCAACATGTTAATCAACCTCCTCCATGAAACACAGACAAAAATAACATGAAAAAGGCCATAACTGAACACTCACATCCTGCCCCACAAAGCCCCTCCAACACTTTTCTGACAAGCCCACCCTTAGCCCTTATGACCTTTCCTGGTGAATCAAAATTGCCTCTCTCTGGGACTTAGCTCATTCCCTTTGCAGGAATCCCTTCCTCTTTCTGCCTGACAAAGCCACCTGCAGGTCAGCTGCCACCTCTTACAGGAAGTCCTCCTAGATCCTCAGTCTGGCATCCCCAGCTCCTGCCTACAACTGCATTAAGCCCATGAAGGGCTTTCTCTTCTGTCTGCATGGTCTCTCTGACCAAACAAAGAGCTGTGGACGTACATGGCCCTGTTGCTGACCCTACCCTGCCAAGGACCCCCTGAGAATCTGGTGCCATGAGGAAGCCTCAGGATCTGGACCTCAGGTCAAGGTTCCTACTATGGGGTTCTTCACTCAGGCCTCCGAGGTTGCCCACTTACCAACCGCCTGGATGTCCTTCATGATCTGGGCTGTGAGGCTCCCATTGTAGAAAGCCAAGGCACCTTCTTGAGCCAGCGCCTGGTACGTGTCAGCCAACTGTGGCATGGTCACTTTCTCTCTCTCCCTCCCGAAGTACTTTCCCATCCCGGCAGAAAATGTTGCTGGAGCAAGGGGAACTCAAGTGAGGCAGCCAGTGTGGCAGATTCAGCCAGACCCACTCCTCCACCTGCCTGGTTCTCTTTGTTCTCAGGGAAAGAGAACAAAGAACGAGCAGCACCTGTGCACAGGTGGGAGGCTGGCCCTGTTGCTCAGAGCTCCTAGTATCCCACACCATTCAGGTCACATGGTCAACCGCAGTTTTCACTAGGGTCCTCAAAACAAGATTGGAATGGGTGGGAAGGGTTTGCATCTTCTCAACTCTAGTGCCCTCCTCCCAGTTGCAAGTCCTGAGATGCACAGCTCCACCAGCCCCTCCCAGTCTGCAGGAACCTTGGGCCCTGCCTGCCCTGCCTCTGCCCCAGGCAGGCCCACACCTGCAGACATACCACAGAGCAGGAGTCTGCTCAATGATATCCCGTTTTCTGTCCAGGGCTGCTGCTAAGCCCTTGCCCACAGGGAAGCCATAGAGGGCCAGTTGGATGCTGGGCTGAAAGAGGTGATCCCAGGGCAGCCAGCCATGCCGTTGGTGTGCCAGCTCATAGCCCCTGATCTCACCAGGAACTGTCACTGACAGCCCTCCTGAGAAGAAAGAGAGAGAGACATGGTTAGTGACCACCAAGGAGAGGACACTGGGGTCTCTGAAAGGCAGCATCCCAAGTATTTTCCCTAACCCATTTTACAGATAGAGCTAATAAGGTTTAGAAGGAAAGGGGTGTGTGTGTGTGTGTGTGTGTGTGTGTGTGTGTGTGTGTGTTGCTAGGTATCAAATATCAAACCCAGCACCTCACACATGCTAGGCAAGCACTTTAGCACTAAGCTATACCCCCAGCCCAAGGAAAGGGATATTTAGGATCATATCTGGGTTCTATAGGGAAGAGTGCAGATCGAATAGGGATGGCTGGTAGGGCACAGAATAGGGAGCTGGTGGCACATGTGCTGTTTTTGCTGTCCCAACATTAGACGTCTATCCCCACATTGCCTCCATGTCTGAAGTTCTGTGCCAGGCTTATAGTTGCACAGTGAGACTTCAGTCCACACAATCCCCAGCCACAAGATTTCTTATTCCTTAAGACTCCTGGGATCCACTAGAACATGTCAAAGTAAAATCAGGTCCTGCTTGCCCTCAGCTCAAGCCCAGGTCACCCTCAAGGCTGAGTTAGTCCCAAGAAAAGGGCTCTCTTTCCTTTTTTCTACTCTCCTGAGACCTAATCTCTGCCTTCTCCCTTTTCTGGGCCTCGGTTTTACCATCTGACGATAAGGGGCCTTGCCTTCCAGGTATGACCTTCAAGGAACCCAGGAGTCAATTAGAAACAGACCCCTGAGCTTCATTCCCCACGAGCCCTAATACCTACCTTCGTGCTACGCCCAAATCCAGTCACTGACAGCTTTGCCCAGAAAGGCACAGCCATGGCCTCCTGCTCACCCAGGCACCATCCAAATTTTACCACTGAGGCAACAGAAGTCATTTTGGTTATGCCCAGGCTTGGCAGCTGCAGCTCTAGAACTGCCTCTCTTACCCAAAGTCTCCAAGAGCCAGGTTGCTATGATCTAGAAATTGCACATCTCCAAAGATCTGATACCCAGCACACAATTCTTCCCACCTTTAAAAAAAGAAGTCCTCTTTTAAAAGCCGGGCATGGTGGCGCACGCCTGTAATCCCAGTGGCTTGGGAGGCTAAGACAGGAGAATCATGAGTTCAAAGCCAGCCCCAGCAACAGCGAGGCACTAAGCAACTCAGTGTGAGACCCTGTCTCTAAATAAAATACAAAAAAGGGCTCAGTGTTCAAGTGTCCCCATGGTCAATCCCCAATACCAAAAAAAAAAAAAAAAAAAAAAAAGAAGGCCTCTTCTGACCTCAGGCCAATCAGGGCTCTTATGTCACCCTGCTTGCCAAGCTCACAGGTGACCCCCCATGCTGCCAGACCCAGCACATCACTCTTACTTGGGATCATCACTCTTTCCTCCCCAGCCACCCCTGTATCAGGCCTTCCTTGCTTTCCTGGTCCCCTCTGTCTGTTGCCCTGTCTTCTACCATCTCTCCTTTCCCTCTTGGTGATGTCCCCCAGTTCTGGGCTTCAGGTTCCACTTGTGTTGACAACTCCCAAATTTACCCTCTGGCCTGGATGCTCCCCTGAGTGTCAGTCCACCTGCCCACTCAAAATTTGCATATCAAACTTAACACACTGTGCTGCTGAGCATCTAATTAAACCTACTCCCCAACAGCCCTGCTTGTTTCTGTTAGGGCCACCCTGTCCATCCAGGTACAGACCAAAGATTCTGGGGTCATCCAGGACTATCTGCTTGTGGCATTCCACTCAAACTGTCAGCAAATCACAGACCCCCAACTTCCAGGAGTATTTAGCACCAACCATGACCAAACATCCTACCAGTCTCCCTGGATTTATTGAATTGATCTCCCTAACAAGGTCCCTGCTGGCTTCCTGCTCCTTATACAGCAGTCATGCAGTCCCATTAACCATTAGCCAGATCTGTTCTCCTGCATGCAGATACTCAAGGGCCTCCCAACTTACTTAGTCAAGAGAGGGGCTTAACAGTGACCTGTGAAGTTTCCCTACACAACCTAGGCCATCCTCTTGGAGCCCCTGTCCTCCTCCTCCTCCTCCTGGGTCTTTTGGAAAACTTTCCCTGGCTCCCTGCAGGGCTCTACGCCTTCTCCTTCCACCTGGATCACTCAGTCTTCCAGGCTACAGTGCATTTTTTTGTCTTTGCATTTTACCACAGCTTTGGCAACACTGCCCGACACTGTAAGAGGGGCTCAATGAATCAATTTTAGTATCTGCAAGATACTAAATCTATAAGATTCAAGCATATTCCATATGCAGAGTAATTTCATTTCTACACATCTGAGTTTCTTATAGTGAAAATTAAAAAATCAAAGATTACCTGTGTCATGGAGGAATCCAAAGAGGCTGCTCAAAGAATACCATCTAGGACCCCCTGAGGCATCAGACCTTGCTGTGGGCCAGGGTACCTCACTCCTCCATCCCTCCAACTTCTTTTTTTTTAATTGGTTATTTTTAGTTATACATGACAGTGGAATTCTATTTTTATTTATAATAATACAAGCATAGCATACATCTTATTCTGCCGGGGTAGCTGAGTTACGAAAGGGGCCAAGTTCTAAGCTATCTTCCTTTAGGGCCCTAAAAAGGAAGTTTTTCTTGCCAGCAAGAAAATATAGCTTACTCGGCGAGAATGAGCTTAGGGACAGAAATCGCTAGATGCCTTACCTCTGCTTGTTTGAACAGAAAACACACCACATCTAGGGAGTCTTGTATATAGCACGGGATATCCGAAGAACTCTCTTTATTGAACAAGCATTGACTTAAATAGGCCTAGAACTAACCAATCAGCAAGCAAGGCGGTTCAGCCTCTCACGCTACGTCATAGCCACACCCCTTGGTTTAGCCCCGGTCCTTTAAGGTGTGGTAAGCAGTCAAATCTTTATCCCTTGGCAGACATAGTCCCAAACATTCCCCTTTTTTTTGTTTATTTAAAAAAAAATGGGTCTCTCCATTTATATTTTTAAATGGGATGTCCATCTTTTAGGGTGTCCAACTCATAGAGAGAGTGTGCCCGTCTAGGTCGATCTTCTCCTCTTTGGGAAAAATCTTACTGTTATTGGCTATCACTCTAGCACTTTAGGTGGACGTGCCTAGGGCCAGCAGGTGGCCAAGGGGGAGCACAACGGGACATGACAGTCACCTTTGGGGAAGGCTTGACTGGATGGCATACCTCTGCACTCCTGTTAAGGACCGTGGCCAAGCCTATAGGGCTATAGCTCAGCGTGACAGTAGACCAAACCCAGCTGTATCTGGCCAGTTCTATAGGGCTAAGGTGCACACAAAGACAATGACAATTAGGGATTTCACAAAAAAGAGAAAGTCCACCCATTTAACAAGGATTTCACCAAAAGAGAAAGTCTACCCATTTAGCAAGGATTTCATCCAAAAAAGAGAAAGTCCATCTATTTAGTTCAGTTTAAAGGAAGCCTTTTGGCATAAAGTCCAGATGACTGTCAACAGGAATGGGGACTCTTCTCTTAGAGTCCAAAGGAAGCCGTTCCAGCACAAAGTCTAAATAATTGTCCTAAGATATAGCGCTCTTCTCATCAGAGTCCAAAGGAAGTCGTCTAGCATAAAGTCCAGATAATTGTCACAGGAATGGCACAGTCCTTCTTCTCTCATCGCAGAGGGTTGAGATGTTGACAAAGAAGGAGTCCAGGATAGTGTGCATTTGATGAATTTTGAAAACGGGATGTGATGAGAAGGTTAATCACAGCAGGACAGGAGCTTTGTCACGGTTTTTTCATTCTGTGGAAAAAGTAAGGATCACTCCTCAAGAGCTTGTGCTCCTGGGTAGTTCATTTTGGTCGGATTGGCAATATTTGAGATCTCTGGCAGGCACCCATATAGGGTTTTGCTCCACCCATTGGGAAGACACATCCAAAACCTCTGCCAGCACTTTATTAACGGATCAGGACCTCTCCAGACTCCAGTTAATGGGTCTTTCCATCGGACCTCAACTTTTATATAAGGCGTTTGGTTAGACCAGTGTCTCTGAAATGCAGATAGAGGCTTGCTGTTTGGAAAAATTTAAAATATTTAAAGCAAGCCATAGCTGTTTTCAACTGGTCATGGGGTTGCTTCCCCCACTTTTTTGTTTTATTCAATTGGTCCTTTAAGGTTTTATTATGTCTTTCTATTATGGCTTGTCCTTTTGGGTTATACTATGGAAATCCCTGTGGTTATGCTTATATATGCCAAGTTTGGAAGAACTTTTGTAATGATTTGCTTACCAAAACAGGGTCCATTATCAGTTTTAACTTGTTTGGTGGCAATCCAAGAATAGCAAAGCATTGTAAAAAGTGACTTTCAGCATGTTTAGCCCTTTCTCCAGAATGTGCCGTGGCCCAACAAGCATGTGAATAAGTTTCTATGGACATAAATATATATTTTAATTTTCCAAATGGCACATAATGGGTTACATCAGTTTGCCAGATAGCGTTGGGCCATTAGGCCTCTGGGATTTACCCCAGGGGACTGGAGAGGTGGGACCTGTCTAGAAAGGGCAAACAAGATTTTCATGTCTTTATATAATCTTTTTTAAATCTTTTATAGGAAATAAAGGAAATTTATTATGTAGTCCTCTCCAATTTAAATGAGTAAGGTTGTGAAGTCCTTGAGCTAACTGAAGGTCTTGTTGTGATATGGAACTGTAACTGTTAATACAACCTGTGGTGGCCAAACGGTCAGCGGCCTGATTTCCCTCAGATAGGGGCCCAGATAAGCCTTGATGTCCCCTAAGATGTCGGAGGAACATAGGTTCATTACGCCCCTTTAACAGGGATCGAACCTGGATCATCAGAGGGGTGATAGGATTATTATCTATCTTTATATATGAGGCATTTAAAGTAGGTAATAGGTTAATTACATATATAAACTATCTGAGAGAAAAGATTTATAGGCTCTTGGGACATGGGTCAAGGCTAATGCTAATGCTACAGCATCATAATTCTTCTTTAAAAATTGAGCAGAACAGTAACTGCTTCAAAGTATTGTGTCCTTTGGCCTGAGGATGGGTGAAATATTACAACTGCTGACCCTTCTTTTCCTCCATCTGTGAAAACATTTACTGCCTTGGGGAGTGGCTTGCTAGAAAACAAGATGGGGGGGGACGTCCACTCCCAGTTTGGGGGAAAGAAGAAGTCCATTTGCTTGACCCGTAATTGGACAGTCAACTTTTCCTAGAAATCCTTCTAATGCATAGGGAGACTCTAGGGTTGTTTCTCTGTATCCATTTTAAAATCTGACAAACGGGTAAGGAATTGTTAAAATATCTGGGTCTTTTCCATAATGTCTCAATGGTGTATCTCTTCCTTTTATTACAAGATCTGCTAATTGATCTAAATTGGGAAATAAACTCGAGGGTTGCTCCTCACCACAGAGGAATGTATCCATTCTAATGGATTTTCCCATCTGGGTGAGCACAGCTGTCAGGAGTTTAGCACCTGAGAAAATCCATAAATATAGAGGTTGCTTTGGTTGGTTATCGAGCACAATTGGGCTGAATTGAGGGCACATCTTGGGACTTTTTGTAATATTGACAGATGACTCTCTTCTAGTAAAATCACATCAGAGGGGGATTTTCCCCGTTGCAACTCAAAGAGAGGTATTATAAATCCTCAGTAGAGGTATGAAGCCAAGGTCTTAACCAGTTTTAGCTCTCTTAATAGCTTTTGTAACTCTGTCAAGGATTAGATTTTTGAATGAGAAGTTGGGGTTTGAGAGGACAAACAGAGTCTAGGCTAATTTTTTGTCCCCAATATTTTAAAGGGAGGAATAGTTTTGTATTTTATCATTGGATATGTGTAATCTTCCTTTTTCTAAGAGCTCTCGAAGGGTTAAAGTAAGCAGAGTTTTGTTGTGGACATCAGTAGCTCCCAGGATGATGTCATCCATATAGACATATAAAGGTAAGCTGTGATTTTTTCATTAATGGGTGACAGAAGACATGAAACATAATATTGACAAAAAGCTGGCTATTAGCCATACCTTGAGGGAGCACTATCCATTCATATCTTTCATTCTGGCTTATGACAAAATTGGTCAAATGGGACAAGAGAATGCAAATTTTTTCATAATCATTCTGGATGAAGAGGTATTGAAAAAATAACAATCTTTAATATCAATAACAATTAAGGTTAAATCTTTTGAGATAGAAGGGATCCAGGGAAGGCCACGCAAAGGTGTGCCAACAAGGAACATCCTATCATTAATTTTTCGGAGGTCTTGTAACATCCTCCATTTCCCTGTGGCCTTTTGTATAACAAAAACAGGACTGTTCCATGGGCTAAGAGAAGGTCTAATATGTCTAGGGCTAACTGTTCTTGGACAAATTGCCCTCAAATGGTTTAGTTTTTCAGTAGGAGAGGGGCCACTGCTCGACCCAGATTGGGGGGCCATCTCGCCATTGAATGGCAGGGAACTTGGGAGCAGTGGCCCTTAGGATTGGGGTGAAACCCTATTTGATGATTTGGAAGTTTTTCTCTCCATTATCATTTTTAGCTCTCTATGGGTTGTAGTAATGGTAAGCCTCAGCTTCTCCTAGGATGTCTTGGACCTAATAAATGTAGAGGTTAATCTAAGGGCCACAAGGGGGCGAACTTCCCCTTGGTTTCCATCTACATCTCTCCATTTAAGCCAATTTCTGTCTCTTCATGAATGAGTGTGTTCCACCTACTCCAAGTAACTGAGGCCCTGGGATTAGTTCCCATTGGGGTGGAAATCTCTTCTTTTCCTTAGTATAGTACGATCTGCCCCAGTATCAATTAGGCAACGAAATTTCCTTCCTGATATATAAATATCCATCTTTTGGTCTAATCCCTGGAACAATAGGAACTGTCCAATGGACCTGAGGGGGACTGGAGCAGGGGAACCTCCTTGATGTAACGGGGCTGGAGGCTGCCCCCTTAGGAGTTTAAAGGTTTCCCCTGAACATCAAATTTAGACCTGCAATCTTTTTTCCAATGATATCCTCTTTTACATTTAGGACAGAGTGGTCTCTAGGGCAGCTGGACTTTGAGTCTGGCCAGGGGAGCATTCTGGAGGCCTACCATGGCCATTAGGGCAGTCTCTTTTAAAATGGCCCTTGCCGTCCACACTTAAACAGGTTCCCTTTCCATTTTTATTAAAACTGTTGCTAATACCTCAGTGTGGCATTGAGAGCACAGTGCCTCAATATCTGAGATTGGTGAGTTATTGAACCCACATCTTTGGAGGCAATAATCCATCTTCCCATAGATCTATCTTTTAACCCAGATCAGGCCTAGTTTGTGATCTGCGGGGGGGGGGGTCCATATATTCCAATTTTTTCCCACACTAACATTTTTTGCGAATTGATCCCTCAATCGTACCAGGTGGAAATTTCCTTTGAAGGCTTTTTTCCCACTCTCTCAATAAATGTGGCCAGATTTTTATTTGCTTTTTGAGTGATTTTTAGCTATAGGAAGTTTTGTTTGCTAAATTAACTGGAAAATGCCATTTACAGGTGAAAGCCCATTAGAGGGCGCTGGCGCCTCTTGGTATGGTAATGGCGCCAAAGGCTTAATACGAGCTGATTCAGAAAATGGCGGATCACACTTTTAGAAAGTTTCGAGCCACGTGGTTGGAGGTCATTGTTCTCAGGGACCTATGTCAGATCTCTCTAAAGGAGGGGCTGTAGTTTCTAATTCCCTGGAGTGTAGATTTCCTTTAAATTCGTGGACCGGGAAAATTAGGTGTTTGTTTTTCTTGTAAAAGCGAGTATGCTTTTAGGGCGGATAAAGCTGGATAAACTCCCCGGAGGCGGGATTCCCCGTACTCAATTTCTCTCGGTCCCTTAAAATTTGTGTTATTTCGGTCCCAAATCTACCCAAGAATTAAAATCAGACTTTGGGAGCCAGGGAAGCCGCCCTTTTTAATGAATTCCAGATCACCTCCGACTTGCACTGTCAGATATTTGGAGACTTGCCTTTCTTAATAAACCGCGCCCGCCCTCAAGGGCTGGGTCTCGTGATTTCCTGAATGCTAAAATTTGTCCCATAATAAAAGGGGATTTCTGCCAGCGAAAGAGACAACTGTGTCTCTAACCTTACTAAGCTCACCGATAATTTTTTCCCTGTTCCCGCCCCGCGCTGGCGCCAAACTGCCGGGGTAGCTGAGTTTACGAAAGGGGCCAAGTTCTAAGCCTATCCTTCCTTTAGGGCCCTAAAAGGAAGGTTTTTCTTGCAGCAAGAAAATATAGCGTATACTCCGGCGAGAATGAGCTTAGGGACAGAAATCGCTAGATGCCTTACCTCTGCTTGTTTGAACAGAAAAAAACACACCACATCTAGGGAGTCTTGTATATAAGCACGGGGATATCCGAAAGAACTCTCTTTATTGATACAAGCATTGACTTAAAATAGGCCTAGAACTAACCAATCAGCAAAGCAAGGCGGTTCACGCCTCTCACGCTACAGCTCATAGCCCCCACCCCTTGGTTTAGCCCCGGTCCTTTAAGGTGTGGTAAGCAGAGTCAAATCTTTATCCTTGGCAGACATAGTCCCAACATTATTCTAATTAAGGGCCCCAGTCTTATGGATGTACATGATCATGGGATTCACCATGGTGTATTCCTATATGGACATAGGAAAGTTATGTCAGATTCTTTCCACTGTCTTTCCTGTTCCTTTCCCACCTCCCTTCCTTTCATTTCCCTTTGTCTAATCCTCTGAACTTCTATTCTTCCCCTCCCTACCCCACCTTATTGTGGGTTAGCTTCCACATATCAGAGCAAACATTTGCCCTTTGTTTTTTTTTGGGATTGGCTTTTTAAATCCAATTTCTTATCTCCAACCCATTCTACCTTCTTTGAATTGTGCCCCTGGGGGTGGGCACTGGCTTCCCCTCAACTGCCTGTGGAGTTTGCGAGTCTCCTCTCCACTTGTGACCAGTTAGAAAAGAGAGACTTTGCCCCATATTCTAGAGGGCTATCCCCACAAATTAATAAATTAATGAATGAATGGAATGCCTGTTAAAAACCAGGATTAGACAGCCTGGGTTAAATCCTTCTTTACCATCTCCCAGCTATGTTGATCTCAGTTATTTTATATTTTATTTTATATGAAAATATATTTATATATTTTATATATCTCTGGGCCTCAGCATTCCTAACTATAAAACAATAATTGATCCAGCATCCTCACCCCACTCCCAATTGTACAGGGACAATACAAGGGACTCATCAATGAAAATCAATGAGCAAGGTACTAGTCTAAGAGAACCCTGAATATGTGAGCTGTTATAATAATGCAATTGCCTCTTGGTATCCATGGGGGGTTAGTTCTAGGACCCCCAATGATACCAAAATCCATGAATGCTCAAGTCCCTTATATAAAATGATGTTGTATTTGCATATAACCTATGTATATCCTTAGGTATACTTTAAATAATCTCTTGATTATAGTACTTAATGAAATGTAAATGCTATGTAAAATAGTTGTTATACTGCATTGTCTAGGGAATAATGACAAGGAGAAAAGTTCAAAACATGTTCAGTACACACCCAATTCTTTTTTTCAAATATTTTCCATCATCCACAGTTGGTTGATCCCTGGATGCAAAACCCACCAGTACAGCACGACCATGATGATTCTTTCCATGTATAACCACAGCCTGGCCCTATAGGGCCTGAGAAGAAATAACAGAAGAAACCTGTCCTTCCATACTTCATGATGATGGTTTAACCCAGTCATTATGAGAGGGTGTCATGGGGCCAGGAAATGATGGAGAGGTGCCAGAGCTGTCCCCAGGCCTGAACAAGGACATGCTCATGTAGGTGAGACAACTTCCCAGTGGCTATCATCCTGGCTCTATATCCACACCCCAAGACCCACGGGACAGATTACCTTCCTCAGACTGCTTGGAGCTGTTGAACATGCTGCCATAGGCCAGCCTAAGGGCCACCTCATGGGCGTTGATGATCTCAGCTTTTCCTGAAAAGAGAAGCATGGTAGGCAAGCCAGACCAACCCCAACCCCTCTCCAAGAGGGAACCCAGTGGCCACCCAGCTATGCTACTCCCCAATCCCAAAGCCACCCTGAGATGGATACCTCCTGCCACTCACTTTCCCCCCACCCCCAGGTACTCACGTGTAGTGCTGTTGTAGATGGTGAAGAACAGGCCACCCCGATGCCCATACTATGAGCATTCATGAGCCCCACACAGCAGACCCGCAATGGCTGCATCCACGCTGAGCCTCCTCCTGTAGCACGTCCCTGCCAGCAGCATGTGGGAGGGTGAGATGCCCAGGGCTCCCTAGCCCTGTGCTTACTCTGCAGCCCTCCTGCCCATCTTCACCTGGCCACTCTACCCAAAGAAAAATGGAAAGAGGAGTCTGTAGGAGTTTTTTTTTTTTTTTTTTTCTTTTTTGGGGGGTACCAGGGATTGAACTCAGGGGCACTCGACCACTGGGTCACATCCCCAGCCCTTTTTTGTATTTTATTAAGAGACAGGGTCTCACTGAGTTGCTAAGTGCCTCGCCATTACTGAGGCTGGCTTTGAACTCGCTTCCTGCCTCACCCTCTCCCAAAGGTGCTGGGATTACAGGATGCGCCACCGGCGCCAGCTCCCAGCCCTTTTTTTGCCTAGAGACAGGGTATCTCCCAAGTGCCTGTGCTCCTCCTGATTACAGGCGTGTGCCACCGAACCCGGCTATAGGAGTTTTTTTATTTGCTTTTTGTTTTGGTTCTGGGATTGAACCAAAATCACTGAGCTACAACCCCGGTCCTTTTTTTTTTTAATATTTATTATTTGCTTTAGTTGTACACAATGCAACACATTTATGTTTACGTGGTGCTGAGGATCGAACCCGGGCCACGCACATGCTAGGTGAGCACTCTACCGCTGAGCCACAACCCCAGCCCCCCAGTCCTTTTTTTTTTTGAGATACAGTCTCCCTAAATTGCCAGGGCTGGTGATCCTTCTGCCTCAGCATCCTGAGTAGCTGGGATTACAGTTGTGCGTCACACATGCATAGAAATTTTAAAGACTAATAGTTTCCTCCTTTCCAAGCAAAACAAATGTGTCTAACTTACTTGAAAATAAAAGGAAACAGTTATTTTTTATTAATTACATTTTTTTTCAGTTTAAGTCTTTAAACTGGAACTTGTCTTTGTACATAATATGAGCTAGGAATCTAAACCAGAATAGAATGGCAGGGTTTATCCATAAAGATAGATCCTCTTAGAACTGAGAGAAGGGACCAGATGGCTGCTGGGAGACCAACACCCTGCTCTCAGGGTTACGGTCTTCTTCTCCCCTGACCAGAGGCTACTGAGAGGATCCAAAAAAGGACAGGCAGCTCCATGAACACCCTCATTCTGGCAGCCACCACCCCATGCCATGCTCTAGGTCAGACGGTCCTCCTCACCTCCCAATCTCTGAGCAGTGCTTAGCATCTGCGGCCACAGCTTCCCTGGAGTACAGGTGTTCGGGCTGCTTGGAACTGGAGGGCAGCCAGAGGCAGAGACCAATGATGACAAGCACCAGCACCACGACCAACAGGCCCATCATCACGAACCACTTCTTCATGGCTCTGCCATACAGGGTAGAGGGAGGAGCAGGGTCAGGCCCAGCCTTGGACACTTCCAGACCCCTCCCCGCAGGGCACAGTCTAAAGTCAAGCTTCAGAAACAGCCTTGTGTCTCCTTCCAGCCTCCTAGAATATGTGCAGGCTGTCCAGCCCCCAAACCTTTGACCAGGCCATTCTCTCTGCCAGGAACTTGGATCCCATCTCTGCCCTCCCAAATCCTCCCTTCAGGGCTCATTCAAGTAAGGACCCTCATCTCCAATATGGACCCGTTCAGACTTCACAGGCTCTGTCTACCTCCTTACAGTTGCTGAGTCTCTACTGCCTAATGGGGAGTTCCAAGAAATATAGGCCAGGCTTCATTGTTTCTATGTCTCCCCACCTAGCCCAGACCTGATACTATCCATGGTCCCCCAGAATGGCTAACCACAGAGCACAGGGCTTAGCATCCATTATGTCTTCCAAGACAACATCCCAGTTTCCTCCTGAAATCAGCAGACCAACCACCACAGAGTCAGGACTTACCATCTAACAGAGGGTGGGAGCCCAAGCCTTACTTTGGGAGGTAGGCCCCCAAAGATGGGGAGAAATAACTGGGGTGTCACTCTGGCTCCACAGGAGCCTGTGGCCACAGAATCTTCTTTAGAGACTCCTCAAACAGGCAGTCTCTTCTGTCTCCTGAAAATCACGAGGGCGGACCTGAAATAGGCCCAGCCCTTTGGGGGGGGGGGAAGAGGGGCTCCACCTCAGGCTAGTTCTTTGACTCCAGCTGAACTCTGGAGTCAAAGAGGCTGAGGCTGTTAGTCATGCACGTGTCCACATGAATTCTCCCAGGCACAGCCCAGAGAGTTTGCAGGGGTAGGGAGGGAACAGGGCACAAGCCTAGTTATTAGGTGGTGATAATGTAGTATGACAAATGGGGCCAAGGGACAAATAGGACTGTCCCCCTCTGTGTTTGGATTGGCCACTCACCTGCTGCAGGAGTTGGCAAGTCATTTCTCTGTCCAATGCTGGCCTTACTTGCCAGGGGTGTTGTGAATTAAGTGGATTAGAATGTATGAAGGGCTAAGTAATTGCTGGCTTTAATTATTATATCATGGTTGCACTGGGGGATGTCCCCAAGAGGACTGCATGGCACACATTGGTGGTCCTCTTGCTAGCTACATACTTCCCCTGTGGATTTCCTTCTAGGCTACACAGGGAAAGACAGCAACAGCCTGGCACAGGGGACATTGGTGGTCCTCTTGCTAGCTACATACTTCCCCTGTGGATTTCCTTCTAGGCTACACAGGGAAAGACAGCAACAGCCTCAGAGTCCCTGTGACTTTGGCAGCATGCGAGGTGTGTAATGCCAACAAGAAGGAAGTGGAGTGGTGACAGAGGCAGAGGGTTCCCCTCTTCCAGACTTTCCCTCCAGAGGGTGGCATCTACCAGTGAGCCCCTCCAGGGAGCCCAGGCTGACTCCCCATTCTGCTTCCCCCTGCCCCTCCCTGTTCAGAGTATCTAAACTCAGAGCCAGACAGGGTGTCCCAGAGATAGTCTAAGGATGGAGTTCCTGTCCCCTCCTCACAACTGTGGGGAGCATTTGCAGATCCCAGCATGAAAGGGCTTTCTTTCCCCAGGCTCGGCAGGAAGGGAAATGATGGGTGGCATAACAGCATGTGCCTCCACATCTGGTATGGGAAAGTAGAGCCTACAAGTCCTCAATGCAGAGGGGAAACTGAGCCCCTGAGCAGAGGGGCCCAGCAGGCAATCATGCACAGATTACTACCCCATGTATCCCTCAGGAGCCACCATAGCCCTTCTCTCCACACCGCACAGCACTTCCTTAACTGAACTCCACCCAGCCTCCTCCCATCATGCCTCCCACCAACTCATCCTCCAAAAGCATCCAGAGGGTTCTGTCTGTCCAAAGTGCCAAACAAGCCCCAACCTCCTCACTGTCCAAGAGACAGGCTACACCATTCACCAGGACTGATGGCCTGGTAAACACACAGGCACCCTAGACCCTAGTCGGGAACCTAGGTCAGAGTCAAGGGTTCCTGATGAGAAAGTCATGCTGGGAGTTCCAAGGGGCTTTGGGATTAGGGCCAGCAATAGAATAACATGTATCGCAGATACAGAACATTCCCATCATGTGTGGTGCGCCAGGGGCTGAACCTAGTCAGTGGGCCCCCTCCCTGAGCCCACACAGCCTTCATCCTCTCTGGGCATCTGGGGCTTTATTTCTTCTGGGCTTGAGGCTGTGAGCTGAGACTACCGTCAGGGTCCTGGGATGGGCCAGCTGTGATGCCCTGACATACACGTTCCAGCCTTCCTTGTCAATCTGTCTGTGCACCCAATAGCCAAGTTAGGGCACTTAGCAAGGGCTCAGGGAGCCTGGGGAGGGGAATAGGTGGTACTGAGCCCTCTTCCTTCTTCCAAACAGTGTGACAAGGAGGGCTGGCCAACCCCTACAGGCAGATGTCCCCAGCTCAGCAGAGAAGACACCCGCTGGGGAGCCAGGCTTCTATTTCCCACCCCCTCCACCCCAAGTTTTCTCAAAGACTCACTGAAAGAATGTTCAAGCCCAGAATCTTGGCTCTCACCCAAAGCAGCATCAGGAGGGGAAACGGAGGCTAGAGAGTGGGTCAGACACAGCACTGGGCCTCAAACCCAGACCCCCCTCCTTGTAATCCTAGCAGGTTTACCTGAGACCCAGGACACAGCAGTGAGGGCCCAGGAGAGAGCCCCCCTCTTCCTCAGTAGATAGTTTTGGACAGGGGTGCGCTCAGGGAGGAAAAAGCCAATTTGTCTGCCTGGGAAAGTTCTGGCAGCAGAATGGCTCTATTGCTGTGCCACAAACTCCAGCCCCATGGTGCACTATCATTTAAATATATTTTTGTATGTGTTTTGCCAGAATTTTATTAGAATTTTTGCATCTATGTTCACCAGGATAATAGTATGAGGTTTTTTCCTTGATGTGTATTCTTTCTCTGGTTTTGGTATGGGATGATCAATATCTTTATAGTGTGATTCATCTTTGCTACTCTTTATTTTTCAATTGTAGTTGGAAACAATATCTTTATTTTGTTTATTTTTAAGTGGTGCTGCCTCTGAGCCACACACGCAGCCCACCCTACTCTTTTTTAAAGTGTTTTTTTTAGTTGTAGATGGACAACACAATACCTGTATTTATTTATTTATTTATTTTTTTTGTGGTACTGGGGATTGGGAACTCAGGGTACTCGAACACTGAATCACATCCCCAGTCCTTTTTTGTATTTTATTTAGAGACAGGGTCTTCACTGAGTTACTAGTGCCTCACCACTCGTGATGCTGGCTTTGAACTCACGATCCTCATGCCTCAGCCTCACAAAGTGCTGGGATTACAGAGTGTGGCCACCCCGGTGGCTCAGGGATTGGGGCAATGACTTGCCTGTGTCACACACTACATATAAATTTTTATGTAGTGCTGAGGATATACACACATGTGAGTGTGATCGCTGTACCACAGAGCCACAAACCCAGCCCTGTGTTTGCTATTTTTATGTGTTGCTTGAGGTTTGGGAAAAAAAAAAAAAAAAACAAAAAAACAACAACAACAAAAAAAAAACAAAAAAACAAAAACAACACAAAAGAAAACCCAACATGTTATTTTTGCAATATGAGACTTTATTTATAAAAGAAAACAACGTGAAATGGGTTAAATTCAACTTAAGGAATGGGAAAAAAAAATGGAAATGACTGGGAGGCTGAGGCAAGAAATCGCGTGTTTAAAGCCTCAGCAAGGAACTTACCAAAGTCAAAAGAAAAAATTTGTGAATTAGAAAGTGCCCAAATGAGATTTGATCAATAACCAGTGGTACCACAAAAAAAAAATATATGAAAGGATAAATAAAAAAAAACAACCTCTGGTAAAAATGGATTAATAGACAAGACACCAATAACTGGCCATAAGATAAAGAAATTTGGTGAATTAGAAAACCCGCTGAAGTTCAATATAGTGGGAAAAATCTATGAAATGGCAAAGACAAATCCTGGCTGTAAAAAATGGTAATAGACAAGACACCAATAACTGGTCAAAAATAGGACGCGCTCCTGGGATTCTTGTCTGTCTGTCCCAGGTGGTTTTAGAGTCTCCAATTTCTTGTGCAATCCAGAAGTGAGGGGCCTTTGGGATCTTCATCTTAAAACTGCATTGTTGGATGGGCATGTGGTGTATTTCTGTGTGATTCAAACTTTTAAAAAAGCCAAATCTTTCCTAAAGATGGTTTCTAGGGCCTTTCAAATTTACCAAAGGAAATGGAGACATCTATCCTCCCTGTAGACTATATGGCTATATTAGGATAGCTTGAGGAAACAGGTGGAGAGATCTGCATGGGGAGGGGCTGCTGCATAGAGGCCATCCTGTGGGCGGCATCACCCCAACTGTCCCTGGACACGCATCCAACCTCAAGACAATAGGAGGAAGAGGGCTGAGACCAGCGCATTCCTCAAGGGCTGCAGACTTGTGCAGGGGCTGACAGCAGGACAGGGGCTGACAGCAGGCCTATGCTGCATGCTCAGACCAGGGGGACAGCGCCAGTGATTCTGGGAGGCGGGGTGGGGGGCTGAACTGGTGGGAGTCTGGGCGGGGTGGCTTGGGGATGGGGCGAGGACTGCCAGGGGCAGGGGCGAATGGCCGCCCCAGGGGCCCGTGGCCAGCGCTGGGCATGTGGAGCTTGGGTCGCGTTTCGCCAAGCTCGCTGCAGTTTGGGTGCCATCAGCTGCCCTCGTCCAGGTTCCTGAGGAAGTTCGGTCCCCAGTCGGCCAGGAGGTCCTGGAGCAGCCACCGTCTTGCTACCGCCGACCCAGGCGACGGCACAAGGCGTCAATGGAGGATGGGAAAGTGAGCGTTGTGCCCAACCGTCGCCTCGCCAGAGCTCCGTGAAGTGCCCACGTTGTCGCCTCGCGGGCGCCGCGCTCATTGGTCGTCCCCCGGGAACCAGCCAGCAGTCCCGCGAGGACCGGGAAGAGATGCGATGCCGCCTGCGGGCCTCATCGAGGGCAGCCAAGTGATGATCTTCTGCAAGGACCTACTGCCTGCACAGCTCGCGGGGTAGGCGGCAAGGGGGGGCACGGAGGGGCGCTGCGGGCGGGGGGCGGTCCGAGGGGCAGGGAGGGACGGAGGAATGGAAACTGCGGGCGGCCGGGGGACCAAGGGACCGAGGAGAGGGGGACGCTGCGGACGGGCAACGCTGGGCAGGGACTTTTCCGGGACAGCGGGCTGCTAGATGCCTGGGACTGCCGCCTACTGGTCACCTCCTGTCCTGGCTCTTACTGGCCTTTAACCTGTAGTTGGCTTGTTAAAAAAGTGTATCTAGACTGAAACTAAAAATTAAAAAAAAAAAAAAAAAAAAAAAAAGTAAAACTGAGATTTTAAGAAAAGTTCTGCCGTTGGTAACTCGGAAGTGCACCACCAGTTGGTGATGACTGAGTCTGCCAGAGCACGCTCAGAGCCCACCCGTCGACTGGGTGACCTTGACCAGGTCCAGAGCTGGCAGACACTTTTCCTTCCCACACCTTGTTAAATGAAGTAAGGAAGATTGTGAAAGAGGATCAACAAGTGAGGGTGACTTTAAGCCCTTCTGTCCACGGACCTTGACTTTAGGGGCTGCCTAGGCATCCAGTGTTAGTTCTAGGGATTAACTGTTGCTCCGAGTTTTGAGGGCAACCCACTTAGAATGGACCTTTGGAAGATGACCCACCTGTAAGATAGGGACTTTGAACGTTTGAATTTTATTTTGCGTTAGCAGAAAGATGAAATAATGAAAGTTAGAAGATAATATGCAAAGCCCTGAACTGTTGTGTCAATCAGGCTTATGAAATGATAGGCTCTTATTCAAATTTTGAGGTTACACTGAGGTACATCTATAGTTTCTTAGACCTGTATTCATGCATATCAATTTTAAAGAGTAGCAAAATGATGCTAGTAGCTTGGAAGCCTCCCCACCCCCGGTTAAGTTAATAACCGCTTAACCTTGTTTACAGTTTCATTCAGCACATATATGTCGTTAAACAACATTTTGGGGGGGTTTTTTTTGCCCTCTTTTGGGAATCACGCATGTATTCTTTTGCAGTTTTTCCTCCTTCAAGATTCATTCATGTTACTACTTACCCTTGTGATTCATTAATTTTTTATTACTGTGCTATTCCAATGGGTGAATCAGACCACAGAATTTGATTATGCTGTTTCTGGTATTTGTTCTTAAAAACAATCGGGCTCCGGATGCCTTATTCTGTGGACATACCTCCCGTGCACACATTGTAAGACTTAATTCTAAGGTATCTTGAAGCTGAATTGGTGGGTCATGGAAGATGCATGAAATCGGGCCACATTACCAAGGTAATGCACAACTGCTTTTCCATAGTGGTTATACGGTTTGTTTATATACCCTCTTGGTAGTATCTAATCTGTTCCTTTCAGTCTATATTCTTTGCATGTAACAGGTGATATTGTTAGACATTTTTGCTATCCTTCTTACCAGTTATGAAGTGGCTTGAATTTTACATTTCCTTCCGCATGAAGCGCACGAGTCTGCGCGTTTAGCGTTCATTTGAAGTGACCGAGTGACTCTAGATGTAGGAAATGATCCTCAAGATCCTTTGCCCCTCCTTACATTTTACGTATCCTATTCAACAGTTTGCCCCCCCCTTTTGTTGTGGCCGCAGATTTGTACAGACCTTGAATATATGAGATATTTTGCATACTAATCTTTTGCCCTTTATGTATATGTGTATATATACATCTTGTCTACGTTGACTTTTGGGTCTTTGGTCAAGTGAAGTTTGCAACACGTTAATGTAGCCCTCTGAAACCTATCAAACTTATCATTCTTTTTCCTTTATAGATTTTCCTTTATAGCTTTTTTTTGTTTGTTTGTTTTGTTTTTTGTACGGGGATTGAACTCAGGGGCTACTCGAACCTTGGGCCGTATCCCCAGCCCCCCTCCCTTTTTTTGTATTTTATGTTAGAGATAGGGTCTCACTGAGTTGCTAAGTGCCTCACCATTGCTGAGGCTGGCTTTGAACTCGCATTGTCCTGCCTCCAGCCTCCCAAGTGCTGGTGCTGGATTACAGGTGTGCGCCACCCCGTGCCCAGTTTATAGTTTGTTTCTTTTTGTGTCTTTGGATTTTGATTTTGATTTTGGTGCCAGGGACCTGTATACAGAGGGTGCTTTTCCCCTCTGAGGATCATCCCCATTCACGTTTTTTTTTTTTTTTTGTTTTCTTTTTTTTTTGTGTGGGTACCGGGGATTGTAACTCAGGGGCCACTCGTTTCCACTGGGGCCACATCCCAAGCCCTTTTTTATTATTTTATTTAGAGACAGGGTCTCACTGACGTTGCGAAGTGCCTTGCCATTGCTGAGGCTGGGCTTTGAAACTCGCGATCATCCTGCCTCAGCCTCCCAACGTGCTGGGATTTCAGGCGTGTGCCACCTAGCTAACGGCCTCCCATCTCTTTTTATGTTTTATTTTGAGACAATGTCTCACTACGATGCTGAGGCTGGTTTGAACTTGAGATCCTCCTGCCTCAGCCTCCAAACCACTGGGTTCATAGGCAGGACCTATAATGTGTATTATTTAGGAAAACTCTTTCTATTCTCTCATGTCATAAAGATCTTTTTTTCAGCCTTAGCTCCTGGATAAGTTTTATAGCATGCTTTTCACTCTCTCTCTTTTGAACTTAACTTTTTTAGTCCATGAATAGTGGTAATGTGAGTGAAAATCTAGTTTGTTTCTGTATGACTGAGTTGGCCTGTTTCATTTAATTCCTTTCACCTGGGCTTGAGTGGTTCATGTGTCATTGATCAGGTCATCTCACATATGTATGGTCTATTTCTGGGTCTGATTTTTATTTATAATTTTCTTTGAGTTGTCCTTTGGAGTTTGTAGAAGAATTGCGAGTTAGATCTGTTTGTCCATTGTATCACTGATGCCTGGATAATAGTATCACATAATGTAGGTTGAATGAATAAATAGCCTTAGAGCATTCCTAGCCAAATCTTCGCTGATGCAGAAAATCTTAGGGCATGTGAACTTCTATTCTAGGGTTATGTCTATTCTTCTGGTAATGATTTTTTTTTTTTTTGTATTGAGATTAAATACAGGGACACTTATCCCACTGAGACACATCCCCAGCCCTTTTTATATTTTATTTTGAGGACAGGTCTCACTAAATTGCTTAGGGCTTGCTATAGTTGCTGTAGGGAGGCTGGCTTTTGAACTTGTGATCCTCCTGCCTCAGCCTCCCCCCAGCCACTGATATTACTGGCATGTGCCACTGGATCAAGTTGGTGCGTAGATAGTTAGTACACACAGCATTTTTTGTCTCAAAATGCCAACAAGACTGAGCTTCTTTCCCATGTGCTTTGTTCAATCTAATTTACTCTTGTATCTTTGGAATAGATGAGCAATTTTTTGTCTGTGTTCAGCCAGTGCAGATAATGAACCCTTATGTGAAAAATATTTGGTATAGATTTTCTTCTATTTGTGTTTTCATAATTTGAAGGAAGGGGGAGTGGGAGGAAAATATATAAACTGCTTACTTGAAACATTTGAGGTATTTACAGATACATCTGCCAATTTGCTAGCAAAATAGCTGAAAAAGCTGTGAAGAATGAAAGAAATAGACTTCCTCTTCCTGTCCCTGTCACCCAGGGTGGAGGGCACAGTGAGACTTTTAGTGTTATTACTTTCGACTCCTTGGCATCAGTGCAATCTGATTCATTGAACACTGTGCACATAGGGTGCTTTGCAGGGCTGGGGAGTCTCAACTTCAGAAAACACTTGATCTCAGTCTTCATGACACTGGCTGTTTCCTCCATGTCACTGTAGGAAGTGACAAAATCTTGAATTCTTTTTTAGTTTATTTTTTGGTACTGGATATTGAACCAGGGGTGCTTAACACTGAGCCAATCCCTGGCCTTGATAGTTTCTTAGAGGCCAGAGTCTCACTGCGTTTAAGGGCTCGCTGAGTTGCTGAGGCTGGCCTTTACCTTAGATCCTCCTGCCTCAGGCTCTGGAGCCGCTGGGATGGACAGGTGTGTGCACTGAGCCTGGCGGATTTTAGCCATTCTTTTTAAAAATATTTCTTTATTTACTTTAGTTGTACACAATGCAAATGCATTTATGTTTAAACATTGTTTGCTGAGGATCGCAAAACCCTGGGCCAACTGCGCATGCGAGGTGAGGCCACTCAGCCGCTGGATACCACAGCCCCAGCCTAATTTTGGCCATCTTTAATAGGTGCATAAACTCATTGTTTAAAGCATTAATTCTTTTAAAATCGCCAGAAGTATATATGTTGAATACTTTCAAAAGTGGTTTTTGTTTCTTAAGGAAATTAGTGTGCTTTTCATCTAAAACATAATCAAGGAGTGATTTACATTGGTAGAATCTTTCTAAAGCTTAAACACATACTTGCAGTCCTAAAATATCTTTCAACTATACCATTGAATGCAATTTTTCAAATTCTTAAAAATAAGAAAAAACACCAAACAATTTAACTTTTAAAGACAAGAGCAACTATAAAATAAGAACTCAATAGGGCTGGGGTTGTGGCTTGGTGGTCAGAGGCACCATCGCCTAGGCATTGTGTGAGACACTGTGTTCAATCCTCAGCACTGCCTATAAATTAAAACAAATAAAGGCATGCTGTCCAACTGCAACTACAACAAAAAAAATTTAAGAAAGAACCAGAACAAGCTGGCGCGGTGGTGCACACCTGTAATCCCAGCCCTCGGGAGGCCGAGGTAGGAGGATACGCCAAGTTAGAGTGCCAGCCTCAGCAATGGCGAGGCACTTAGCAACCCAGTGGAGTTGTTCTCTAATAAAGTCTGTCTCTAATAGTAAGTACCAAAAAAGGGCTGGGGATGTGCCCAGAGGTCGAAGTGCCCCTGAGTTCAAATCCCTGGTACAAAAAAAAAAAAAAAAAGGCTGCTAAGGTATCTCAAGGACCCTGGTTTTGTTTGCCTGTCCATGTTGCCAGGGTTGCTGCTCTGTGTATTTGAAAATTATGGAGGAGAACACATGACAGAAAAGATTCTCCTTTGTTTACTTGTTTGGTTCCACTTTACCTGGTGTCTTTTTAGTTAATCTTCCCAGTTGTAACCTGGGTGCCTTTAGAATCTTTGAGACTGGGAGTCTTTCAATTATTTTTGTATAACAAGTGCACAGATGCCAAGTGCACAGAGCTTGGCATGATGATGTAGAGCATCCCATGGCCAACTTACCCCCAACCCAAGATGTAGACCATTCATCCACGCCAGAGTTAGAACACATGCTGAAACACATCTTCCTGTTAATTTCCCCTTCCTAGCAGCAATGTTGTTCTTGTTTTCAGGGTACAGATTTTGCACTTTTTTTTTTTTTTTTTTTTTTTGAACCAGGAATTGAATCCAGGGGATGCTTAAACCACTGAGCCACAACCCCAGCCACTATTTTGTATTTTATTTAGAGACAGGGTCTCACTTGAGTTGATTAGTGTTCTCACTAAGTTGCTGAGGCTGGCCTTCTACTTGAAATCACTCCTTGGTCTCAGCCTTTCAAGCTACTGGATGACCAGGTGTGCAACCTGGCGCCTGGCCTTATGAGCATGATTTGACCAAGGATTGAATGAATTCCCATTTCATCTGAATAACTATTTCCCCACTTTTGACTGCTCTTATTAGTATTTTCATTTCTATCCTCTTCTTCATTTTTTCAGTATTGATTTCTGTTAGATGTGTCCTTCCCATAAAATGCAGAGACATGCTAGAGAATTATTATGATTCAGCCAGAATCTTATATTCTTTTAATTAGTGCTATAAATCCCATTCACATATATTGTTAAATGGCCAACATAACTTAGAAGTCACTTTATTCTATTATTGTTTAATTTCCACCATACATTTTCAGTTATTTTCTTCCCACTTTACACTTTGCTCTTACCAAATTATTTCTTTATTTATTTTCGCAACCTTTTGGGAATGCATTAGATTGGGCCGGGGTGCAGCTGGCACAATGCCTGTCCATCCCAGCTATGCTCGGGAGGCTGAGGCAAGGAGAATCGCAAGTACAAAGCCAGCCTGCAGCAAAATGTGAGACTAGGGCAACTCAGTGGAGACCCAAGTTTCTAAAATTAAAATAGAAATCTGGACTGGGTATGTGGATCGGTGGTCGAAGGCCCCTGGGTTCAATACCTAAAGTATTTGGCGTCGATGAATTTTGTTCAAGGCAGACACAGCCATATAAATTCCTACCTATATGAACCAAAATTCCAGAACTCTGTGTCACCACGGATTCAATCCTCTCCCTGCCCAGGTAAAACACCAATACTGATTTACCAACACCATAAATCAGCTTGTGTCCTGTTTTCCAATCTTTATATAAAGGAAATCACATTATTGATTCCTTGTGTGTACTGAAGGGCCCGATTAGACGCTTGTGCCTCTGAGACTTGTCCCCACAGGGGCACACAGAGGCAAGTCCTTTTCTGGTCCTGTATGGTATTCTATGGAACATTTCTAGATCTCGTGATGGATAAATAAATCCAGGTTACATTGAGGATGAACCATGGTGTGGGTGCCAGGTTGAGAGTGTTGTAAATTAATGCTATGAACATTTCAGCACCTGTCTTTTGGGGACAGGTTTGCTGATAGCTTGTCCCTTGGGAATTACGTAACCAATGATCCAACCAGGGCAAGGGGTACATGGAGTCTCTGCTGATCGCCACCTGAGTTCCAGGCAGGGCACCATATAGTTTTATACCAGGGTTGCTTAGTAATGAACATCAAGCTACACTTACTCCTTAAACAGCGCTCTTATGAAATGCAAATTAAAAACTACACAGAGATTGCATCCCACACCAGGAAGACTGGCAAATTTGTCACGAATACAAAGTCCCAGTTAGATGTTGGCGAAGGATGTGGGTGGAAAGGTTCACTCATCCATGGCTATGGTAGGGCTGCAGATTTGGTGCAACCACTCTGGAAAGCCAGGATAGGAATTTTTCTTGGAAAACTAGGAATGGGTAACCACAATTTGACGCCAGTTATTCCACTCCTCGGTTTTTACCCAAAAGACGTTAAATCAGCTCACACTACAGTTGGACACAGCCACACCAGTGTGTAAATAGTAGCTCAGCTTCAAAATATGGAGGCCAACCCAAATTGCCCTCAACCATGTGACTAGATAAAAGAAAATTCTGGTAAATAATCCACTAAGGATTATTACTCAGGCATAAAGAATAAGGAAATGTGGCATTTGCCTGTAAATGCTGGACCTGGAGGTTTGTGCTATAGTGAAGACAAGCCAATCCCAGAGGACCAAATGATCTCTTCATGTGCAGATGCTTATTAGCAGTTGTGAGGGAGGGTAGAGTTCCACTGGGTTGAGGTGGGGAGTTGGGGGAAGGGAGAGAATTGGAATAAGAAAGACAGTGGAATGAATGACATTATTTCCCATGTTCACATATGAACACACGGCCCAGGGGACACTCCACAGCATGTCCACCCACAGGAATTGGAAGTGATACCCATGAGTGTGTTGATGTGTCAAAATGAACTCTGCTGTCATGGAGAGCTAAAAAGAACAAATAAAAAATAGCTCTTGTTATTTTATCCCCCCCACATTTTCTTGCCCATACTTTCACATGTCTGCGTCTTTCCTTCCTGCTAGAACACATATTCTGGTGCCTATTTTAGGAAAGTATCTGGGATCTCAAAAATGTTTGTCTTCTTCATGTCTAGAAATGTCTTTATTTTGTCCTCATGGTGATTGATAGCTTTTATAATGGGCTGAGTATTAAAATTATAGTTCTAACTTTGAAGTATCTCACTTATTATCAGCTTCATTCTGGAGAGGCCCTGTCACGTTTATGCGTTCATGGATTTCTTGTTATTGAGAAATGCCTGTATTGCTTCTTAGAAACTAATTTCTTATTCCCTCTATTTTCTTACTAGAGCTTTTATCTTAATGACTTTTGCCAAATTTCAGTACATTGTACATCCTGTAACTTTTTTGGTTGTTTTGGGTAATGGGGATTGAACAGAGGCACTAAAAACCACTGAACACATCCAAGGCCCTTTTAAATATTTTATTGAGCAATAGGATATTGCTGACGTACCTTAGGGTTCTCACCAAGATACTGAGGCTGGCCTCAAACTTGCGTGCTAACTTCTCCTGTCAGCTCTAAAGCATGTGTCAATTGAGATAGAAATAGGATTATCATAGCGCAGTTGGGTTAGGCACGCTATACGCTCCTGTTGCTATATAGCACGCCTCATCATCACAGTGCTAATATTCGGGTGGACATCATTATTCTATCAAGAGTTGTCAGCACAGAGGCAGTATCGTGAGCAAGTGATACAGTTAGATCTGAAAGAATCTCTATGTGGCACACGAGGAGCTTGAATGAGCTGAATGGAGGGGTTCACATCGTGAATCGATTTCTCTAGGGGGTGTTAGGTGTCAGAGTGGCAACAAGCACTCAAAACCATCCTAGTGAAGGTTATCGGGCTCTACTTGTCTCTCTGCAGTCTCTCGTGTTTTCTTCTCACGCGCGCTCTTCGAAGATGTAGATTGGATGACGCACACTTTTCTCCTTGGGCTCCCATTAGGATAACTCACAAACCATCCTATACAGGGTCCCTGTGGTGGGCTTTGGTGGGGTAGGTGAGAGGATACCTGCAGGCCCTTGGGAGAAATGCAAGGTGGAGGGGTCTGCATGGGCAAGGACTGGAGGAAAAGGAAGAGGAGAAAGCATGGATATGTAAAAATCCTCCTTAGAATAGAAGGGCAGGGGTGGCACAAGCCTGCAATCCTACACTTGGAGAGCTGAGGCAGGAGGGATCTTTAATTAAAAGACAGCCACAGGGGCTGGGGTTGTGTCAGCTGAATGAGCGCTCGCCTCGCACGGCAAGGCCCGGGTTCGATCCTCAACACCACCATAAACATAAATGCATTGCATTTGTATACAACAAAAGGTAATAAATAAATATTAAAAAAAAGACAGGCACACAAAAATGGCAGCACTAGGAACTCTATGAGGGCCTAAACTCTAATAAACACACAAAAAAGCTGGGGATGTGGCCCAGTGCTCCAGGGTCTGAGTTTAAAACACGGTACAAACAAAAAATTACCTAAATTTATCAGGGGTAAGCAAAAAAATAAGATCGATGCTTAGGATGAGGGTCTACATGGAAGCAGAGGAGTGGCAGTGAGCATGAGGAAAGGTGGGTTTTTGTTTGATTGTGCTTATGTGGAGTGGTGGTTGGAGAAAGGCCTCTGGTTGGATGCGGGTGTGAATGTCAGCACTGAACCTGAGTTCTGGAGCTTCCCCATGAGAGGTATGGCAGGAATCTGTTGCTCAGAGTTTAGGTATCAAGCACCAGAGGTATCCATGAGAACTTAGTAGCTAATCCAAGTGCCCAGTGGGGATTTCTCCAAACAATAAAAATATTGGGCAGGATCTCACTGCTTTCTTTATGTAGAGATTGTCACCAAAGTGAGATTCTGGAAACAACTGTACCTCCATTGTAGACACATTCGCTGGCTGCATGTGACCATTGGCCCCTATTATGGGAACCTCCATGGATTTTTAAAAGTTCCAGCTGAGACACCACTTACAGAAACTGAGACAGAGAGGCGATGTCCTTTGATCATAGGTGAAACCCACAACTTAGGTTACCACTTTGATGGAGGTAAGCCCTCTCCAGGGAGCCTCTGTGTGTGTGTGTGTGTGTGTGGTTTGTGTGTGTGTGTTGTGTGTGTTTTAAAACATGTGGTTTCGTCTCATGTTACCAGAGAGTACGTGGGGGGGAAAACATTTGTTTGGCCCCGCCCCCCCCCCCCGCCTTTTCGTGACTGGAGGTATGAGTCCTTTTGATGAAGGTACTGGAATCCCCCTTTCCCTCTTTGTATGGAGATGTATCCCTTAATCATCTGATAATTTTAGGGGACAAGTGAAAAGAATGCTCCCTGGATGTGTTTCCTGTCTTGTGTGACAACATTTCCGCACTCATCCTGGAAATGAGTTAGATGCTGTTTTTTGGCTTTCGGCTTTGGGAACGCCAACGAATGTTCCGAGAGATCCTGTGTTCTCTTGATGTTTGGCACTGCCCGAAAATGCGGCTTTTGGTTTTGTGTTGAAAGATGGAGTGCACTCCAGGCGGTCTGAAATGGCCCATTTATTGGCTTGGTGTGAAGGGTATAGCATGAAGGTCACTGTGGAACTCAGGATCCCTGGAAAAAGTCAAGTGTTGCCATGGGGAACCCTTGATTGATGAGATAGAAATCTAAGAAAGGATGAGCAGTATGTAGGACTCATTTACACGGTCTTGGGTCCTGTTGCAAAAGTTCTGACCAGGGCTTTGTTCTTTCCCATTTCCTATTTTTTTAATAAACAAAAACCCTTGATTGTGAAGATTTTGCCTCAGGCCTCTCTTGGGAGAACCTCAGAAAAAGCAGATGTTTGAAATGAAATGACGGGGCTGTATTCTGTTGGCTCAGTGTTAAAGTTTTTGCCTTCACTCTGAGACACTGGCTTCGATGGTATGCCCATCAAAAACACCGAAATGTATTAGGGTTTATCCACACCTAAAAGTGCAATTACCCCACCGCCGACTATTTTTTCTCTTCTTTCCATCTGCTAAAGCTCCTGATGTTCAAGAAGTAGAGAACCAGAGTCCCTTTGGGTAGAATGGAGATTGTGATCGCCATCAAGTATGACCCAAAGAGAGTGGTTGTGTCTTTTTGGCTTAAAGTCACATGAAAGCCTAAGCAAAGCTGAACAAACAGGCCCTGATTTGGCAGCAAGAGCAGCTATGAACTCACGCACATTTTGAATTCCTCTCCTTTTGCAGGAAGGCTGTGGAGCCCAAAATTGACTTTCAGGCAAATGAGAGTTCAGGGAAGAGTAACATTGGCCACCGATCCTGGACTTCTCTTAAGTAGGGACACCTGCTGCCAGATGTTTAGGTGAGTGTCTACATGACAGCAGAGGACGGCCTTTGGGCCATGAGGTGGAAGTGTTTCTGTGGAATTGTGATTATGGTGTGGTGGTTGGAAGAGAAGAGGCTCTATTGGATGCTGGTGGTGAATGGTCAGCAGTCGAGCTGAGATTCTGGACGATGCCCGATGACGTATAGGGCTAGCAAATTGTGCTTGGAGTTTAGGTACTCATGCACCAGAGGGTGTCCTTGGGGGATCTTAGAGCTGATCCAAGTGTCCCAGTGTGGATTTTCTCCACAACACTAGGAATTTCGGGCAGGATTCTCAGTGCATTTTTGTTGTGAGATTGCCAGCCCAAAGTGAGAGCACGGAACCACACCTGCACCACCCTTTTTAGCCATGGCCCGGCTTATGTGACCTCTGGCCCCTATGCTGGAAAGCCTCTGCATTTGTCCAGAGTTCCAGCTGAAAAGTTTCTCACCACTTATTGGCTCCTGTCTCAATCCACAAGCCACCGCACCACCCTCCCTGATGCTGGAAATAGAGCTCGTATTAATAACCTTGAAATTTTTTGACCTTCCGTGACAAGAACGCTGAGCACTGAGGAAATTCCTGATGCTCATTTGACTGAACCCCAGGAGGACTTCATTGGCAAACTCATGAAAAAGCAGGGTGAACAGAGATTACCAGTGAGTTTGAGCCTGGTGTGATGGGGCCTTGGGAGGAGGAGTATAGCTTTGTGCTACGAAAATCTGTGCCATGGCCACATGCATCTTGGATTGGCTTCAAGCAGGTATGTCTGACCCACGCACGCCAGCAGGCAATTTCTATGTCAAGAGGCCTCCTGTTGTGGGGAGTTGTTCGAGGCGATGCTCAGAATCAGATGGCTCCTCTGTATTGCGCGAGGTGTCTGCGATGGATTCAGATGTGTGTTACCTGACTGCATACCGAGATTCACCACACGTGGTATAATTGCCATCCCAGCGCTGTGTCCCACTGGATTTTCTCATGTTTTTGGAATCCAAATCACAACATCCCCACCTTGGATGCAGCTGGTACAGCCCAGAAAACTTGAGAGGATGACCCAAAAGGCTTCACATTGCCCACCAGGCAGAACGGTTCAGGCCCTCGGTGGCCAGCACTCCACCTTCAGGAAGACGGATTGTGGCTCCTGCTTTCCTCAGGAGCAATGGAAAATCAGTAAGGAAAAAAAATGTCTTCCGGTTCACATCAAAATGGACATACAGCTAAGAATTGTATCACTCCAAATAAGAGCCAATGCTCCTGAATAGCAACATCAATTTGAATGACAGCATAGCTTAATGGAACGTTTTGTCCACGACACAAAATTAGGCCCATCAGTTCTCAGGTGTTGCGATGTTAGCCATCTACCCTACATACAGAATCTTCTCTGCCACCGTCCAAAGGTGTGAAAGCTCACTTGAGCATTTCCGTTTCCAGATATGCCATAGGAGAGTTTCTTTCTTCTTCTCTCTCTCCAATTGTTCTCTACTTTTGGGGAGATGATACATTGCATGTCATTGTTTCAGAATGGCATATGCTAAGCATTTACTGATTAGCCAATGCTCGCAGCACCGAGGTTTTCTTTTGAATTGTGTATATAGTATGATTGGTGTGTTCAACCTCTAACCCTAAAACAAACCCTAACCCTAGCCCTTAACCTTAACCCTACCCCTACCCCATACCCCTACAAAAAGAGTTACCACTTCTTCTAACATATTTGGCAAAACTCATCCTAGTATCAAAGCAATACAGTCAGATGCCTGAGAGGATTCGGGGTATGTTTGTAGACTTGGCCCGTGCATTGTCAACGGTATGTGTTATGAAACTAGTCACATTTTTTTATCTTTATTCATACTTATGAATGAATCCTCAAATGAAGAAAAGTTTAATATCACTGACTCTCTCGCTAACCATGTTCCCCGGTACAGAACATGTAGTTTTATAAACATATGTATTGTCACACATGCTATGAATATAGTACATCCTTAAGAGTACTTTGATGTTGGAAGATAGAAAAATTCCCTCACCAGAAACATTCCACACAAAACGTGGCTGAACTCAAAAATTCACCCTAATATGACCTGCGATAACTCATTACCGTGGGTACAAGGAAACATGCCACATAGAAATTGCACACTTATCTGCACTTTGAATGATATGTATGCATCATATCAATGGCATTTTTTTATGTCTTAGTTATGGTGTTAGCCGCCGGAAAGGGATTGCAGCCTGGAAACGGCAGCGCGCGGGAAGGAGTCCGGAGACAGGATGGAGACGAAAAAAATTCTTTAATCTTTCTGTCTCTGTCTCTTGTAATTTCTAACACTACATACACACTCTCACAAGAAACCAAGCCACGTACTCTTACAAGAAACTACAATGTATCTATACAATAGCGATAACCCTGTCTTTCTCTCTCTGGTCTCATCCATGCGCCCCAGGAATGGTGCTTGCTCGATCTGCTGAGTCACCTCCTCAAATCCCGAGATCCTGGGCCAAGCCGTGAGCTACGGAAGGCGACAATGCCCTCGATCTGCTGAGTCACTGCTCAAATCTCTCGAGATCCTGGGCCAAGTCCCGTGAGACTACGGAAGGCGACAATGCCCAAAAATGTCTATGGCCATAGTCAACCGCAATCTTAGCTATCTCCCCAAACAGGGCTCCTGCATTTCCCCCTTTTGTTTTAAAAGAGGGGATGCTCTAGGACGTCTATGTGCAACCAACATTCTTACCCGTCATTGGATAATCAAGGCTGTGCCCTTGACTCCTGTCTTAGGTTGATATGTCGGCCACATGAGACTGTCCCGTGCGACTGTGCCTGTCTTAGGTTGTCCCCCTCTGGGGATCTTACCCGTCATTGGCTAACCAGCCATCCAATGGAGCCCTTTAGGATCGACTGTGTAAGATGACTAACAGCCGTCCAATTGGGAGGAGATGCTGCGGCTTTAAGGCGACAAGCCTTTTGGTGACAAGCCAAATTGCATAGCATATCAAATTCTTTAAACAAATCAGCTGCCCTAAGTTCTATCAAGTAACACAGTGAGTTCTCTAAACAAATACCCGCAAGGTACTGTCCCATGAAGTCCCAAACAATGAAAGATCAAAATGTCCACTTGTTATAACACGTAGATCTAGGAGGCCCCATGCATGCAGAGCAGAGGCCACACTGCTGGTGAGGTTGTTTGACATTTGAGCAGCAGGGATGCTTGCAGCGACCGCGATCCCTGCAGCTGTAGCAAGCAGCCGTCTTTTTTATGTCTAGACGATGCCACCGGCAAATCTTCAGGGCCCGCTACCTAGAGAACTGAAGCATCAATTATTAAAGGAAAGGCAGTGCTATTCCAGCACTGAGTCAAGAGGCGAGTTGTCAAACTAAAAATAGAATTATTAGATTGGAAATTATAAGTTGATTTCTGCTCACACACATTGCAGCCTGAGCTCCCACAAACATAAGCTGGGCAAAAAAATATCATATTTAGAACAAAACAAAGAAAGACTGAGGGTAATTACTGCATTAAAGATAGATTAAAAGAAAAACTAAAAGCACTTTGGAGAAATAATTTGTTAGCTGGAACTCTTGAGTTTCTGCATACACAGCAGTCCTTTACCTGTTGAAATAATTGAAAATTAATCATTTATTAAACAAATGAAGTTAATAACAAATAAGCAACCTCATGTCAAAACACCAAAATATCAGGTTTATACAGCACTAGTCATATTTTTTGCTAAAGAGAAGTCCCTGGGACACCTATAAAAACAAAATTGAAGGTACCTTCACTTATTAAAATTATTTACCCATTTTGAATACTCTTAAAACTAAAATGAATTAGAGTTATTTGGATCCATATATATATATATATATATTATATTATATATATATTCACAAGCGCTTTGTTATTTTTGATGTCACACTGGACAGAGACGCACATACAAACATATATTTGTGACGTCACATTAACATGAAATTTAGACAAATACACAGACATAAACACATATATAAAAAAGAAAAAAAAATAAAATATAATTGTGTGCACACTAAAGAGAGATCTCTTCGTCCCAGCCGGGAGGAATGACACTTAAGTTGTGACATATTTTGAAGGACTCTTTTAAGGGAATCATTCCATATCTTCATCATGGTCCTCTTGATTTTGTACCTTTTTTATTAATCTTGATTCCTCAACAACTTCATCTTGATCCTTTTGATGTGGTACCTGCTTTATTAATCTAGATGGTATCCATATTGGAGAGGATTCATGCTTTGGAAAAACACAAACAGATCCTCTCCCCCAAATTAATACTGGATCTGGACCCTTCCATGTACCTGAAAGAACATCCTTCCAGTAAACCAAAGGTTTATGTTGTTGATGTGGGTTCCAATGTCTGTCTCCAGCAGAATAACCATCAGAGTCTAAAGTTAAAAAATTTAAAGTAAACAGGGCAACTGCCAATCTGTCCTTAGGATTTTTTCCATTTCCTTCTTTCTGTTTTAACAACATAACTTTTAGTGTGCGGTTTGCTCTTTCAATAATGCCCTGACCCTGAGGATTGTATGGGATGCCTGTTTTATGGGATATGTTGAATTTTGCGCAAAACTGTTTTGAAAGATGAGGACGTATATGCGGGCCATTATCTGTTTTTTAAGCATTTTGGGGATGCCCAATGCAGCAAAAGCTTGCAAACAATGAGATGTAACATCTTTAACTTTTTCTCCGGAATGTAAGGAAGCAAAAAATCATGCCTGAGCATGTATCTATGGTCACATGAATAAATCGCAATTTTCCAAAAACTTGGCTCATGAGTAACATCCATCTGCCACAAATGATTGGGCATTAATCCTCTAGGGTTAACACCAAAATGAGGATTGGGCAAATGTGTCATACAAGATTTACAATCTTTTACAATTGTTCTGGCTTGCTCCTTTGTGATTTTAAACCTACGTTGCAAGGTGGTGCTGTTGACGTGAAACTGGGAATGAAATAAAGTAGCTTGTTGTAGCGCTGAAAGTATAAATATTGTTTTTGTAAGTTCATCAGCCTTTTGATTACCTTCATGGAGGGGGACCAGGCAAATTAGTATGTGCTCTAATATGGCCTACGAATAGAGGTTCTTTTCTTGCCCACAAAAGTTTTTGTATTTGATAAAACAATTTAAAGGCTGGAGTATGAGGTGCTATTGGTCCTGCTAACTCTAAATTTTGGGACGGCTTGTACAATATAGTGGCTATCTGAAAAAATGTTTATGGGCTGGTCTCTAAAATTTTCCAGAGCTCTTACCACAGCTTCCAATTCCACTAGTTGAGCTGATTTGTGTGCAGTTATGTAAGTCATATTTTCTTTTGTAGTGACTACTGCAGCAGTACCATTTGAGGACCCATCTGTAAATACATTAAATGCCTTAGGAATAGGTTGATTTTTTATTACCTGTGGAAATATAATAGGATGATTAATACAAAAAGATAATATAGGAGACTTAGGAAGGTGATTATCAAAATTTGCAGAGGTAGAGCATCTAGCTATAGCCCAGTCATTATCATTGAAGCATAAATATTCAATCTGTGACGATGAATAGGGAGTAATAATAGTAGCAGGGTGAATGCCAAATATTTTAGTAGAAGTTTTAAGTCCTTGAAGAATAAGTTTAGCCACCATGGAGGTATAAGATTCAATTATGCTTTTAGGAGAGACAGGCAAATGTATCCATAATAAAGGCCCTTGTTGCCAAAATACTCCTGTGGGTGTATATTGTGAAGAAATAATAATCAATATCAGCGGTTGAGTTAAATCAAATCTGTCACAATGAGCTCCTTCGATGGCTTTTTCTACTACCTTTAAAGCTTTCCTAGCATCAGGAGTCAATGTTCGTGGTGAGGATGGATCAGGGGTCCCCTCGAAGGATATCAAATAAAGGTTTTAATTGGCCAGTAGTGAGGTTTAGTGTAGGGCGAAGCCAATTAATGTCTCCCAGTAGTTTTTGGAAATCATTGAGGGTGGTTAAATGTTCTTTATTTATTAAAATTTTTTTGGGGGTCTAACAAAAGTATCCATGATTTTAAATCCTAAATATAATATGGGAGATCTGGTTTGAACTTTTTCTTCTGCTATATATAATCCGTATTTTTTAAAATTTTCTACCATGTCACTGAATATATTAAATAAGATTTTTTGATTAGGGTGGGCCAGTAAAATATCATCCATGTAATGTAGACACATGAGGTTTGGATATTTATTTTTAATGGGTTGGATAGCCTTGTCCACATATATTTGGCATATGGTGGGGCTATTAGCCATTTCCCTGCGGCAAAACCTTCCATTGATATCTCTGATCAGGGCCATTATTGTTAATAGAAGGAACTGAAAAAGCAAACCTGGGGGCATCCAGAGGATGTAGGGGAATAGAAAAGAAGCAATCCTTTATATCAAGACTAATAACATGGAAATTTTTTGGAATAGCTATAGGATTCGGAAGTCCAGGTTGAGTAGGGCCCATGACTTGCATGGTTTTATTAATTTGTCTAAGATCATGTAATAATCGCCATTTTCCTGACTTTTTTTCTTGATCACAAATATGGGGGAATTCCAGGGAGAGGTGGAATGTTCTATATGTCCTGCTTTTAATTGTTCCTGAACTAACTAAGTAGGTGGGCCGCTTGTAATTTCTCTTTAGATAGGGGCCACTGAGGGACCCCACACTGGCTTATCAGAAAGCCATGGTATTTTCAAAATTATTTTCTCAGTGGCCCCAAAGAAAAATGTCTTTTTCCTATATGATAATGATTTCTTTTAGGGTTAAGCTTACCCTGTACTTTTTGATAATGATTTCTTTTTAGGGTTAAGATTACCCTGTAGGTTTTCACATTTAACACCTGCAGGTTTGGTTGCAAGGTGTACTCCCATTTGTTGTAAAAAATATCTCTTCCCCATAAAGTAACCGGTAGATTAGGTAAAACATAAGGCTGAAATGTGCCTTTATGGTCCTTCATCATCCTCCCATTTTAAAATTACCGCACTTTTTTCTGGGAGGTTATTATATCCCAAGCCTCTTAAACTGGTTGAAGCTTTTTGTAGAGGCCAGTGTTTGGGCCATTGACGTAAATTAATGATGGAAGAATCAGCTCCAGTATCTATAAGACCCTCCATTTCTATTCCTTGGATTTTTATTTTACACATAGGCCTCCTTGTACAGTCCCGAACCCAGCAAACCATGGGTTTCGAATCAGTGGAACAAAATCCTCTATTGTTCCTATTTAGAGGCATATTCATTTTAAATGAATTATGTAAATTTGGAAGGAGGAGCAGCTGAGCAATTCTATCTCCCTGATTAATAGAACTTATACTTTGGGGTGAGCTAAGCATTATTTTTATTTCCCCTTTATAGTCTGAGTTTATTACGCCTGGGGTCACTTGCAAACCTAATAAGCTTTCAGGACTTTGCCCGATAATAAGTCCTACAGTCCCTGAGGGGAAGAGGTCCCCTGACTCCTGTGGGAATCAGTTGAACCCCCATTTCAGGTGTTAACACTATTCGGGGCGGTGGAACAGAGGTCTAATCCTGCATTTCCTCCTGTTCCTCTGGCGAGGGAGTGGATGGGTAATAGGGATTGTGTCGGGGAAGCATCTGAGTGGATGCTTGAGGATACTCCTTCCTCCAATGCCTCGTACATTTGTGGGCCCCGGGGCATTGGGCCCCGTGCCCTGTTTTTTGAATTCCTGAACAAAGGATTTCCATGGATGTCAAATTTTGAATAGCATTTATTGGCCCAATGATTTCCTTTCTTACACCTGGGGCAGCAACCTGGAGTACGGTATGAATTTGGTCTTATTTCTCTTTGGGGATTTTGCCTAGAATAGCCTGATTGATTATGATAAATTTTGCCTAGGAATATCCTGATTGATTATAATGTCTATGTTGAGCCCCTTGTAAAATTTTGAGGGGCAGCATCTCTCACAGCTGCTGCAATCACATTCCCTGTGACAAAGGCATCATTTACATCTTTTACATAGTTGTATATATATGGAAAGATCCTTTTTATTTTTTTCCATGGCCTGATGGACTTCCTGGCAATATTTATTTGCATTTTCGTATACGCTAAATTGAATAACTAATGGCATAACTTGATCAAATGTCTCCAAAAACTCTACCTGCAGTTCTCAAAAAGTCTATCAGCAAATTCAGCATATGGTTCATTAGGTCCTTGATTACTATTTGGACAAGCTACCTTGTAGATCCCCAGGTCCTTGTACAGTTTTCCATGCCTTTAAGGCAGCTGCATTTATCTGCAGCATATACTCCTGGGGGTATAATGTTTTTGATCCTGTATGTCTGCGAATTGCCCTTCTCCTGTGAGCATTTCTATATTTATGGTCTCTCCTCAAACCCTGCATCTGCATTTCTTTTAGCCACTGTTTCTATACAAAGTTCCTGAAATTGCTGCGATCGCCAAAACCAAGTATTGCCCCCACGCTAATGTTGCTTTACATAGACACGTTTCCAGTCTCTGAGAGGGGGTTAATGCTAAAAGGTGTTAAGGGACTCCAGTATACTCAACGTGAAAGGAGCTTGGGGTCCATAAGTCATTACTGCCTCTTTGAGATTTTTTATTGTTTTGAAATCTATTGCTGGTGGCCCCTCTGTCCATTTTTCATATTCAAATACTGGCAGTTCCCAATGTATCTGTGAGTTACCCTCGAGAGCGCATAAGCGCTCAGAAAGACTTTTTATTTCTATTTCTAGGGTATGCAAACGTCTAGTGATACCCTTCATATTTTCTGTAATCGATTTCACCCATGGGGGAGTAGAGGACACAAGTTCCTCCACTTGATGATCCCTTATCTTGTCTTCCTTAATTTCCTTTTATTCATTTTTCTCAAAATCACCCTTTAGTTAATTCCTCCTCACTACTACTACTCTCATTGGTCCTAACTGACTCAGTAACATCCTGAGTCCCAGGTTCAATTGAGACCATGTATCCTTGAAATAGCTCTCTTAAAATAAAATCTTGGAATAGCTTTAGCAGCTCGGATCTTTGTAATTTTTTTGGGGACACTTCTAATACTCTCCTTACTGGTCTTAGTTGACTCAGCGGAATCTATCTACGCTTTTATGATTGCCTTCACTGTTTTCTAAATCCTCCTCACTAACTAACGACAGACTCATCCATATCAAAGAATTCATCAAGAGCCTCGTACACTTGGGTCTTAGTTATTTTTCGAACCCATTTTAACCGCTCTGACTAGAGACTCCTGCGAGGTTTCTCAGGGGGTTCTTACCTGCCGTGCTGAATTCCCCCGTACGGGGGCCACCAACTGTGGTTAGCCGCCGGAAAGGGATTGCAGCCTGGAACGGCAGCGCCGCGGGTAAGGAGTCCGGAGACAGGATTGGAGACGAAAAAAAAAATTCTTTAATCTTTCTGTCTCTGTCTCTTGTAATTTCTAACACTACACAAACACACTCCCTCACAAGAAACCAAGCCACGTACTCTTACAAGAAACTACAATGGTATCTATACAATTAGCGATAACCCTGTCTTTAATTCTCTCTCTCTGGTCATCATCCCAATGCGCACCGAGCAGGAATTTTGGGACATGTGCTTGCTCGATCTGCTGAGTCACTCCTCAAATCTCTCGAGATCCTGGGCCAAGTCCCGTGAGACTACGGAAGGGCGACAATGCCCAAAAAATGTCAATCTGCTGGAGTCATTGCTCAAATCTCTCAAGATCCTGGGCCAAGTCCCGTGAGACTAACGAAGGGACGACAATGCCCAAAAAATGTCCATGCCCATAGTCCAACCCAATCTTAGCTATCTCCCCCAAACAGGGCTCCTGCACAGTATGTTCACACACTTTTTTTCCTACACACGTTAACATGAACCGTCTTTGAATTACCACATAATCTCTCAGAATCTATACTCCCCTCTCCTAGCAAAACCCAAAGACACCCCTGTAATGTAACATTGCCCCCGGGTTTTTCTTATCATTCTTGTCCTTGAAGATCTGATTCATTTAATAGATTAAAGTCTAACATTCAATACACCTTTTACATTCGCCTCCAAGAAGAATACGTAACTCATCTTCAGTATCGATTTCCTGTATCTCCTAGTGCATCAATTCGATTGATAGAAAACACAGTACAGCTCACCTCGATCCCACATACAATTCATTTAATAAGTTTTTTCAAAAGTGTTTCCAAATATTTGGTGGTACAGAATTCTCTCCTTACCTCAAATACAACGACTTTTCATCCCATGAACACTAACTGTCACAAAATATCATTACTCACGTCTGAACTAATTTCATTCCAAAACCACATTTCAAAATTACAAGCATGTAGCCTTATGAACGGTGGACGTATTGGATTGATGAATCCACATTCAAA
Organism: Tamias sibiricus; assembly: GCA_025594165.1. Classification (NCBI taxonomy): domain Eukaryota; kingdom Metazoa; phylum Chordata; class Mammalia; order Rodentia; family Sciuridae; genus Tamias; species Tamias sibiricus. The sequence continues at coordinate 4,131,997 of CM046666.1, forward strand.
TTTCAACATGTGGGGGTGTGCAAATAAATTGTATTTTTAAGAAAATTAAATATTTAGCAAGGCCAATTGAAAATAGATTCATCAGTGTCTAACTCACATGATAGTGAGTTGACTACCTCACAATTTACTAGATATCGATTCTTTTTTCATACACAATTTTACATTCATCAGACTTCAGTGAATATACACTGTGCTGACATCACATTTTGAATCTCAAGGAAAACCTTGATTCATGAAGGAAATTCAAAACTATTCTAGACCCCATTCTTCTTCGGACCCTACTTGCAAAGCTGCGTACGGTGCACTTGTCCAGTGGATGATTACATATATGCATTCCATTGTCAATGGTACACTACAGATGTCATCCTACCAGTGACTTGTAGGATACAATCCCTGCTACCCCTATTTCAATAACTCAACTCTTCACTTAATAATTGAATAAAACTGAATAAATTACTAACATTTATCGTGAATAATAACAACATCCAAATTAACCCACCTAATACCCTTCTAAGTTTCCACCCTCTTACAAATTTGTAAGTTTTCCACAATAAATGTTCACCCACACATTCCTTATGAATGATTCATGTTTCACCTCAATAACCGACAATTCGTTTTCCGGGAGATTTCCCTCGTAACCAAAATCGAAATATCATTTCATCCCTTCCTTCATCTCCATTACCGAAATTCGCATTTAATATGAGAGCACACATAGGTTTGATCTTGTAGTACAGGCCTGTCAAACATCGAGGCCT